>CM035230.1:42214520-42814520 GCA_020226215.1 Sindora glabra | reverse complement strand
TAATTATTACGATATTTTTATCTACTTGAGTAGGTACTTATATCTTTAATAATAAACTTTAAAATCATTACAATATTTAATTTTTTTTTAAAATGATGATAATGACATCTCCCAAATATAATAACTAACATTATTAATTTTTTACTGTCACAATTGTTATAATTATCTACTTTTTTATTTATTTATCATGTTAAAATAAATAAAAAATATTAAAATAAATTAATAAATTTTATCTTCATAATATGAAATATATATTTATTTTTTAATTAAATTTTTTTCTTATTATTTATTTTAATATTATTAGTGAAGAAAGGAATAAATAGTTATAATAAATATAAAAAAATTAATAATATTAATTATAATATTTGAAGGATAAATAACCATCATCCTTGTAAATGACATTAAATGCTGTGTTTATTCAATACGTTAGGAGTTGAGTCCACCAAACATTTAAGAATAAAAACACGTAGCACAATTGTCAACGTAGATGGGGATGCTGGCCATGTACAATACTAAAATTTAAGTCTTTTGGATTCATAGTAGACACAGTTACCGACTAATTAACTTAAAAATGAGGAGCGAGGGTGCCGTAGGCCCAAGGCGCCATATCACTTGGAGTCCCTTCCCTTGATCGCTAACAATGCCATTTCGTCTGGCGTCTCTCCACCGTTATGCGTATCTTCTGTGCGTATTTTAATAAAATATTTTGAAGGAACGATAAAATGAATAATAGTTTCTTAAAAAATAGTTAATCGGTACTTTTGCCTCTCATTTCTAAAATATTTTATCATTGTGACGAAATAAAAAAGAATTAATTCATGTTACAATTTAAAATTCATTACAAAATGAAAAGATTATTACAACGAAATAATCACATTTTTTTTAATTTTCAACTATCTTCAACTTCGTCATTTCGTATTTATTTTGTTACAAAATAAAAATAATTTTATTGAAATAAATACAAAGTAGCAAGAATATTATTGGAATAAATACAAAATAAAAAAAATATATCTATTTCGTTATATTTCTTTTCATTTTTAACAATCTTCAACTTCGTATATAAAGAATATTATTGAATAATTCAATAAATTTGCTTATGTGTAATAACGTATTAAATAATTACTTGTAATAATATAATTCCGAACGTTGGAAGTTTATAATTTTGAAAAATGATAAATATTAAGTGTCATTGGATCAAATTTTGAGTGATATTAATATAAATTACGTAATTATTCTTTATTGATCCTATATTTTTTTAATAATATTTAATTATTTACTAAATATTTATTATTTTTATTAATTATATTATTATCATTAACTACTTTCTTATTTAATTCCTATAATAAATTTATATATTAAATATCAAAGTGGAGTTAACATATTTTTTTATGACATCAAATATAATTATGAAATGAGTAATTTATTTTTAAAAATTTATTTTGAGTCACAATCATATATTATTTATTTTTAAAAATTTTATTTTGAAATGACATCAAAATTAATTATTTTTAAAGGAAAAATTACAGTTAAAAAGTATCAAAATTAATAAAAATAAAAAATCAGACTGAGGACTGAGGGCGCCACGTTGAATGGCGCCCTCAAAGAAGCCTAAGGGCGCCATCTTGGGTGGCGCCTCCCCCTTGGACGCCATCCCAAATGGCGCCTCCCCCCACACCATGCGTATTTTGGTAATAAATTTTCAAACGACGGTAAAACGGAAATAAATTTTTGAAAAAATAGTAAAACGGTACTTTAACCGTTCAAATACCGTATTGTGAAAGGATGGAATGACACGTGACGCAAACATTCCTCTAATAAAATCTAATTTAAATAAATTTTACTTGTACGCCATTTTTATATATTCAAATTTCGTGATTCACGTAGTACCAAATTTAAATAAAATCTCCCTTTGCTCTCTTGTTTTTCACATTTCTGACATATATAACGAATTTTACCAAGATATTCAATTACGTAACAATTGTGTTAAACACATAATAGAAGAAGTCATGCCTATACATCCTTAATAATAAATTTGACCTCATGCTCCAATGCCATGTTGTAAAAGGGTGCAGAGAACATGTGACGTAGCCGTTCATCAGGCAGTAATAAAATCTGATTTAAATAAATTTTATTTATGTGCTATTTTTATATATTCAAATTTTGTGAATTACGCAATATCAAATTTGAATAAAATCTTCCTTTGCTCTCTTCTTTTCACTTTTCCAGCATATGTAACCATGGCATTCAATAACATAACGACTCTGTTAAGGATATAATAAACGGAGTTGTATCTATATACATCTCATAATAACTTTTATAAATTTATATTATTCATAATTTTTTTAATTCTAATTTTTCTAAATTTAAATAATAATTTCACAAAAAAATTTTATTGTTTCTCATTTCATTAAAAAAAGTCATTATTTGATTTTAAAAAATATTACTTAAATTTAAGAAAATTAATAGTAGGTGTGTATGGGTATAACAATTCTGTTAAGGATATAATAGAGGGAGTTACAGCTATATACATCTGATAATAACTTTTATAAATTAACATTATTCATAATTTTTTTTTAATTCAGATAGTAATTTTTTTAAATTTAAATAATAATTTCATAAAATTTTTATAATATTTCTCATTTCATTAACAAAAGTTATTAGTTGAACTTAAAAAATATTACTGGAATTTAAGAAAATTAACAGTAGGTGTGTATGAGTGTGATTCCTTCTCATGTTTCTTTAATTTTTTTTATTATTATTATTACACACCAAAAAAGAATAAATAAAAGAGTGAATAATATATATATATATATATATATATAGGCACCCACACCCATGTTCTACCGAGGAAAAACACAATCATGCAAGCTTATGCAAGTTTTCTATTTCAAGGCGAAGCCTCAGAAAAAAACTTATGTACATAGGTTATATTACATTAAATCATTAATTTATTGCGAACTATGAAATTAATTATTTTAAAAAATTATTCATTAACAATGAAAGATAGGTGATAGATTAAGATTCAATATCAATTACTGTTATTATATCTGGTCTTGACCTTCAATTCACGTGTAATTCCTGAAAGTGTAAATTCACCATAATGTAGGAGGCTATCCATTTAAACGGTGATATATAATAATTATAATTATTGTATTAAATTTAAATTCATAAATAATTTAATATTTTGAAAAAGAGATCATTAACTTTCATATTTATATATAGAAGTTAGCAATTTTCATTTTTTTATTTCATTTGTATAGGAAAAAATTATGTTATTAATTTAATAATAATAAAATAATAAAAATATTTAAATAATTTTAATAAAAATATTAATATTAATTTAAAATATTTAAATTAATTCTATTTATTTTTTTATGTTTATGATAAATGTATTTATTATATTAAAAAATTAATGATAGTGAACTTGGTGGTAAATTGATTATAATACTCCTTATCATTTTATTATTATTAAGTTAATAACAATATTTCTCATTCAAATTAAAAATAAATGTTGCTAACCTCTTTGTGATAGGGTGAAGATTAATAATTGACATTAAAAATTTATTTTAATTATCTATATATTATGTATTAATTGCGATATTTCTTACTTCCTATTATGATAAATGTTATTTTCATAATTCATTATGTATCAATTTATTATTTCTTTTCAGTGTATTATGTTGAGTTATACTTGTTTAATCAATCCTTTTTTAATGAATATTATACAATGGTGAGTTACACTCACTATATTAGTCATTAAATTCATTATCTTTTATTATAACAAGTGTTATTCTCATAACTCATCACATATTAATTTGTCATTTCTTTTCTATGTACTACAGTGAATTATATTTGTTCAATCAATCTTTTTTTAATAAATATTATATGACAATGAATTGCAATCATGCAATCAATGTAAGGATTAAATATCTCATTTATATGTATCAATTTATATTAAATGGAAAGCACTAAATGCTTCTTCAATTTATCTTTCCAATATTATATCAATTTACACAATCAATCTTTTTTTTAATGAATATTGTATGACAATTAGTCACATTTATGCAATCAGTATAAAAATTGAATATCTCATTTATATGTACCAGTTTAAATTAAATGTAAAGCACTAAATGTTGCTTCTATTTATCTTTTTAATATTAAATTAATTTTTAATAAAAATTTGAATTTGGCTTTTTTTTATCTATCACTAGAATTCATAATCACCAAAATATTGCAATCTTATAAAGAGCTCCTTAAATTATATTTATATTTTTTTACCTACACCTTGTTATTACTTCTTTGATATAAGAGCTTCTATTTTCATCTTTTTTTTCTTTTGTGGGTTTTACTAATTCTAACCTTTTATAATTACTGGATAATTAAATTTTTTTATATTATTGTTATTCCAATTTAATTTTTTATTTTTGGTTATAAATGCTTTATTTTATTGTATTTCTACCTTTTTGATAAAGATTTGTAACTTAATTTATTTTCATTAACTAACCGAATTCTTGATATGTAAAAATCACAAAAGCATACTTTTTCGTATGGTTTCTTTTGTTGGATAGATTTTTTTACTATTTCACACACTTTTTAATAGAAAAAGATAATTATATATTTTGAAAGAAATTATGAAAAGAAGAGAGCTGCCATGTGAAGTATTACTTCTAAATTTTTTTATAAATTTACAACTTAACTCAGGAAATTTGCAAATGAATTTAATAACATTTCTTATTTTAAAATTTAGAAGTCATTTAACCTCTATCTTCATTTTATTTCATGTGAATTTTTTTATTTTTTTATCTTCATAAAATTTAATTCTTGAACTAAATCTATTCCTGTCAATATCATCTTTTCTCTAAAAAAGTTTAAGTTCGGTACCTGATGACATTTTTACTTAATACCATAATAGTTCATCTTGATTTGATAGATTCTTGCTATCATAATTGCATATTTATTTTTTTATAATCTAATTAATTACTTTTTTAATATTTTTTTAAATATTTATGTTTTTCTTTTAGCCTTTTTTCTCCTCCATATTCTCAACATATTTTTTTAAATTTTGATTGAACTATTTTATATTTATAATTATATCAAATTTTATAATTTTGTTACCATTTTTATTATAAATTCATGACTTCATAAGAATAATTGGTTATGACTTTTAGGAAAGTAGCGATCCATGATATTATTATGTGTCTATATAGTATTTTTTTAAAGAAATAAATTTGGAAAGAACTTTTTTTATTAATTTTTATTATAATGTAACTTTTAGAAAACACTTAAATATGATTTTGTTATTGGTATTTTCCTACCAAAAGCTATTTTTTATGTCAATGTGAATTAGAAAAATGAAAAAAAATTATATTAAAATATTAAATTTTAGTTGACAAGTATATAATAATTTGTGGATTATATTTAATGAATTGTCTACAATATAAAATCATTATTTCAAAAGCTTGTTTACCATTCACTAATATGGTAAATGAAAATTTTATTACTATTACAAATAAAAACTATTCTTATCATAAATTATGTTATTAAATATTAATAATAATGATAATAATTATCTTTAAAATGGTATTAAATTAATGCAATATTTGAATTCAAAAATAATTTTTTTGGTAAAACAAATTGAAAATCCATTATCTACTTGAATATTAAGTTAAATGAATGGGAAGATAATTTTTTTCTTCTTTAAATTTCTTCCAGTTTTTATTTTATTAAATACTTTCTCTTTTAACTATCTTCTTTCACAAAAATTTTACTCTTTCGCCAATTGTCAAGGGTTTTATTCCTAATTTCCTTCTCTTATATTATCTTGAGCTTTTTTTCTTTTTCTCTTTCATAGATTTTCTTTAAAGGTCCTTTGATTGTTTCTATTTATAGAATATTTATACTTAAATTTTTTTATTGGATAAAATTATTATCTACTTACAAGCCCACAATCTAGAATTATGGAAATATGAATCAGTTTTATTTTTTATTTTTTTAAGATTGCAATATCAAATTAGTTTGGAATAGTTTGGCTTTACTTAATTTATGAATATTCAAAAGTAAAGAAAACTTTTAAATTTATTTTATATAATTATATATATATTAAATAATTTATAAGTTTAGTCTTTTGTTATATTATGATATCAATTTTACTTATTTAATGATATACATACAATAAAATTATAATATTTTATTTTATGATATATTTTGTAGAGTAATTGATTGCAAATTATTTTTTATCTAATTTTTATAAATAATTAATATATAATTATGATATTATATTATTAAAATAAATATTTATCCGGCTGGTAAACCAGTTTAATATAATACATGTATATAAAAATTTATCAGTCTCCTGGATCGGGAATTAATAGGGCCTACCGACTTACACGTGGCAGAAATTGTTTGATTGTTCCAAGTTTATAAAGCACGTGACATGGACGTGCAGCAATTCAATGGCGACGTCGGGCGCACGTTGCCTTCCAAGTCAACAAACTATGATGGCTTTCCTCTGCTGCCCTTCTGTTGCATACGGCAGCGTTTCGTACTAATTTGAATGTTGGACGCATATCTTAATGAACTCTGACTTCTGACTCTTACCTTTCTTCAGTTCTTGCCGGGTCCTCTGTGCCTACCGTTAGCCTAAGTTGCCAAGCCAAAACGAGCCTTTCATTGGATTTATTTAATTTAATTTTAATTAAATTTGATTTCTTGCCTTAATTTGAAGACTTTGTTTGCTCAGTCTGATGGGATTAAATTAATTAAGAATAATTTTATGAGACATTTATCTTACGAGAGATTTGAACTCCATTTTGTATAATAAATAAATAAATTTATAATATATCACTTTAATCAATAATTATAAATTAATATATAAAAATATTTTGAGCAGTAACTTATTAAAAAAATAGAGTTTAATTTAATAAATTACTTTGAATAAATTCCAATTTATAAGGCACTATCACTTCAATTTTTTTTAAATTTATTGTTATTTTTATTAATTTATAATTCATATTCTAAGTATTATTTTTTATCTCATAATATGTGACAATATGAATCAATAAAATATGAAATATGTGACAGTATTAAATTTTTGGTATAATATAATGACACAATTACATGTTCATGGTGCATGAAATAAAAAAAATTTCTGAAGTTTTTGTAAAGACTTGGTTACTAAACATTATAATAAGGAAAGAAAGATACATGGGTTTATCATCTTGGTTTCGGGGAATGTCCGTCAACCATGGTAATTATTATTGGTTCGATCGAGTTGTAGATTATTGCTTTATTATAAAATACCCATTTTAAGTAAGTTCAAAGAAAGAATTATCAAAATGGTGGCGCCTGAAATTTTCAGCTTTCTATGCTTCCAATTAATGGAGAAAATGTTGTCAACTCAATGAGAGAGTAATAATTAGCAGTTTATAATACTGAAATTTTCACTATGAATATGAACAATAATAGGTCTTTTTTTTTTTCGTGAATCTCCTGCATTTCATAGTCATATTAAATTTTAATTAATTTGAAATCAAATCAAATAAAATTTCATTTAAAAAGTAAATTTATTCCAATATTTATTTTTTATTTATAAAATTTGAATTCAAAATTTTGTTAAAAAAAAAAATCAAATTCTAATCTCTGGAACCTAGTGAGGTTAGCACTTGCGTTAGCAAAATTGGCTCGTAGTAACATTCAACATTGAGGGTGACATACCTTATGGACTCGCAAGCACGCCGTGGATTTTGCTGAATGCTTATTTATTGATTTTGTCAGAGATTTAATGTGCGTTTAATAGTGAAATACCCTTTGCTTTGACTAAATCAATGTACTAGAATTCCTGTTGGAAAATGAGCATGTTAATTAATGATTGGAATAAACTAACGGCTTTGGACAAAAAAAAAAGGATATAAAAGAAAATACTTTGATCTCCCAAAATTTAATAAAACTATGCGAATTACTCATCTAACTTAATAAATTAATTTTAAAATTTCATTGAGGCCTATTTTAAAAAATAAAAAAAATACTTCACTTAAATTTAAATTTTTCATAAAGAAATGAGTAGGAAAAATGATATGATAGTTTAAATTTATTAAGAAATAAATTTAATTTATTATTAGTATAAATCATATTTATATTATTACCCATTTATATATTATTATGTTATTAAAAAATAATTAAAATTGTTTTACTATAATAAAAAAAATTTAATTAATTTTTTCAATGATATATATTACTTTTACTTACTGATAATGTAAAATATTTATAGCAATGAATTAAATTTAAACTTATTTACTAATATAATATATTTTAATTATTTTATAATTAAAATATATATGCTTCAATTATGTTAACATATTAAAATTTTCAACTCAAATAATATCTAACATATTTCTCGAAGGTATTCTGCTAACGAAATTCAATCCCATGGCGTCTTTTGGTTTACCACCCCGTCCATAATTATCCTTACTCATCTTTGTTGATGAAAAATTTGAAGTTTGGGTTTAAGGACTGTTGCAATTTTTTTTGGGGTAATTAAATTTTGAAACTAAAAGAAAATTTATGCAATTTCATTAAACTCAAAACAGGTCAAAGTATCTTTTAAAAGAATATTCATAATGCTAGTTGTACCAAATTAAAGATCAAATGATAAACAAATAATTTGGACCAAAATTTATATTCAAGCATCATTCAATACGAGGCTATATAACTCATTATATATTTCAGGATGGACTACTTAAATTTATAAATTTATATAATGCAAATGTCCAAAATATATTGCCACAAGTTGAATAGAAAAACAAATGAAAGAAAAGAAATTAAGAGGTCCTTTTGATATGTGTTTGAACTTGAATTGCATGCGTTTAACTTGACTTAGGAATTCTTATTTAATAGAGAAATTTCTATTTTGATGGCAACAGTTAGCAGCTTCTTAAAAGTTTCCCATTATAATTCTATTCCAGTTGTAGATGTCCCTATAGTTGAAGCAATTTCATGAAGCATACAAAGAAAGTGACCAACGAAGAATAAATTTCAATACAAGCAATTTCAATATATTGATCTCATCTGATAACAAAGGTTGAGAAAAATTAACCTTCAGAGGAAATTAACTTTAATAGGGTAAGAATTAAGATATAGAAATTGTCTAGCAAATAGGATCATCAAGCTCGAAGAAGATGTATGCAAAAAATGTCATTCTGAGTATGGGGCATTTGGGGCAGCGATTTCCGCGGGAAATGCCGCCCAAACGGCCAAAAGATAAATTTTAAATTTCCAGAAAAAAACTACGGAAAATTGGCTATTTAAGTGCTCCAAACTAGAAAAGTATAAGTTTGAATTTTGCGCTTTGGGATGGCCCAAATCACCTCAAAAAACTGTTTCAAATTTTTTTAATATCCTATTTTATGTAAAAACGTTGCTCGAAATTAAAAAATAATTCAGAGCGACTAGTTATCAACTCAAATGTAAATTAAATATTTATAAACTTCCTTTTTCTTTCATTAATAAATTTCTACACATTCTTATTTTTTCTCTTTCTAACCCTATTTCATCCTCTCAAATTCTTCCCACCATCTCCGTGTAAGACGTTGCCATCTTCGACCACTCATAGGTAGCATATATTTGCTTGGTAATAGTATGCTTATGTCTTTTGTTCTTTTTTTTTTTTTTCTTTCCCAAATTCCCTCCATTAGATTGCAATTTTATCTATTGAATTTTTGGTCTAAATTATTGAAATTTCTTCTTATATTTGCTGAAAATAAGAGTTTGATTATGTTTTATGGTTATTGTATTTTGATTTTTCTTATTCAACTTGATTTTCATTTTGAATATTACTATTGTAAAAATGTGTAAATTTTTTTATACATTGGATCTATGAATTATAGAAAATCAATGTTTGAATTTGAAATTTATAGTTAATTTTGTGTAGTATTTGTTAGATGAGAAATAGTTATAAATTTAGATATTTGTTAAATTAAATGAAAAATAAAAATTATACATTATATTGAATTTATTATCTTTTGAATTAATCAAATAATATTAATTAATATTAATATAATTTGGAAGTTATGAATGAATTTGTGAAGTATTTGTTTAATAAGAAATAGTCAGAGGTTTTCTTATGTGAATAATTTTAATAAAAAATTAAAAAACATGCATTATATTATGTATTATCCTTCTAATTAATTAATGAAGATTAATTTTTTATAGATATATATTTTGTTATGGTTTGATTTGTGTGGTATTTATATATTTGAGAAATAGTTGAAGGTTACTTATATGAATAGATTTAAAAAATAAATAAAAATTTGTGCATTATATGAAATGTAATATTTGTGTAATAATTGGCTAATATAAATTTATTATAGATTTATACCTTGGTATACAATTGATTGTTTTTTAATGTGTGGACATTAGATTTAAATGTGTTACTCACTACATTGATTTGATTTGTGTGATATATCATAGAGTTGATTTACTTGACAAACAATATTTTAAAGCATTGAAAGTGAAAGTATAATAAATTAGGTCCACGTGAAAGATGATATATTAATAAATTTTTATAAGAAATAGAGTATTTTTTTTGTACTTACTTGTCAAAGAAATTTCTACAAAAGATGGTATAATTAAGTGTCTTTGATTACAGTGTTAAAATAGAAAATATGTAATTTTAGATGATGTGAAAATGTATGTTTATAGAAAAGGATTTACTGCTTAGATATTGATATTGGCATTATGTCACAAGTCAGCCTTATGAATCAAATGATTAGGCAAATGAGCTTTGATTAGGATAAAACCTAGCAGATATATTAAGCATAATTTGGGGTCAATTCAATTTATGTATTATTTTTTCTAATTTTTCCCATATTAGGACTTTGCTTGCAATTTTGACTAAGATAACTTATTCAATACGAGTAGAAAAGCACATGACTGTGATCCTTAGATTTTTATCCTTGTATCTGTGTATTTTGATATCAAAATTCCACTCAAAGTAAGGCAAAAAGCCTTTATAACACTTTAGAAAAAATATGTCTACTCCTGCTAAACAGGGTTTTACTTATAATACTCTTTAAAGAGGAGTGTTCGATGACTTTAGTGGAAAGCCTGACACTAGTCTAGGAGATGAAATGTGCAGTTTGATGCCTCCCTTGCACATTTCCAACAATGTAATGAAATTTCATATTAATAATAGAAGTAACCCCTCTTTTATACATGTGTTATCCCAAATTTTAATTATTTTTTGCCACATTTGCCACATGTGTTCACATATCATATTATACACCATTGTTGCCTTTTGATATGTGTTGGTTGCTTATTGCAATGCTTGCATGCTTATGGTTGCTCCTGATTGTGCTATATTATGTGTTTGGTCCTGTTAATTCTAAGTTTAATTAGTATATTAACTAATAGGCAAGCTTATTCTTCAAGCAGTGAAGGTTTAAGCATTGCATGTCCTGACTATTGGGTTTTTCAATCCATGACACTTGGTATCAGAGTGTGGTTTGAACCATACTTATAAATTCCACTACTCTTATCAATACACCCCCCATGGCAAAGAAAATGACAAATGAAAAATGCTTTAAATCTATTAAGAATGCATTTAGGAATCTTAAAGAAGTAGCAAAAGCTGCAAGAAGCATGCAAATTGAGGAAATCCATGAACTCTTTTAGAAGGCCCTAAAGTTAGGAAACTCTTAAGTGACAAGTTAAGACTTTTAAAGCGAATAAGGTTATTGATGGCTCAAGGAGTAATAGTACTCCACAAGTCGAAGAGTGGCTTGTTGCAATTGAAGGTTTAAATGTTGCACATCTTTACTATTAAGTTTTTTGATTCGTGACACTTAGTATCAAAGCGTGGTTTGAACCACGCCTATAAATTTCATTATTCTTATCAACACACCTACCATGGCAAATAAGATATAGATAACAAATACCAAATGCTTTGAATCTATTAAGAATGCACTCAATAATCTCGAAGAAGTAGTAGAAGTCGTAAAGAGCATGCAAATTAAGGAGATCCCTAAAGTTTTTAGAGGACCCAAAGTTAGGAAACTCTTAAACTGCAAGTTAAGACTCTCAAAGTGAATAAAGGGGTCGATGGCTTGGTGAGTAATAGTATTCCACAAGTCCAAGAGTGGCTTATTGCAATTGAGAATACCCAATGACAACTAGGGGATGCTTTCAAGGACTTTACCAATGAGATGAAGGAAGTTATAATAACTTTTCAAATAGAGATAAGCAACCTTGTTACCAATGTAAAGGTGATGATAATGGCCCTAGGTAGCAATTTATCAAAAGGTGATGCCTTAGAGTGTAAAAGGAAAGTGAAGGCCTCAAACTTAGGTCGTACGTGGGAGAGAGGGATGCCCAAAAGCTTGAGAATTTCTTATTTGATATGGATCAATACTTTTAGGCTATAAGAATATATTTGAAAGAGTCTAAGGTGAACCAAGCCATCATGTTCCTTACAGCCAAGGTCTAGTGGAGGATGAAATATCAAGATATTCAAGTGGCTAAGTGCTATATTCATACTTGGGAAGGGTTGAAACAAGAATTAAAGGTGCACTTTTACTCGAATAATGTTGATTACTTGGCAATACGCAAGCTACAAGAGTTACGACAAATTAGCTTAGTTTAAGATTATGTGAAGAAGTTTACAACCATCATATTAGACATCTGAGACATGATAGAGAAGGACAAGCTCTTCTACTTTATTGATAATCTTTCACATGAAGCTGCAATGGAACTCTAGAGGCAAAAAGTCTAATGCCTCGCTGAAGTGATGATTGTGGTAAAGCGCCTTTATGACTATAACATTGGTTTCCCTTATAGCAAGAACTCACAAGGTGGTCCCTCAAATTCTTTTGGTGGGAATGGCGATTCTTACAGCCAAGGTCTAGTGGAGGATGAAATATCAAGATATTCAAGTGGCTAAGTGCTATATTCATACTTGGGAAGGGTTGAAACAAGAATTAAAGGTGCACTTTTACTCGAATAATGTTGATTACTTGGCAATACGCAAGCTACAAGAGTTACGACAAATTAGCTTAGTTTAAGATTATGTGAAGAAGTTTACAACCATCATATTAGACATCTGAGACATGATAGAGAAGGACAAGCTCTTCTACTTTATTGATAATCTTTCACATGAAGCTGCAATGGAACTCTAGAGGCAAAAAGTCTAATGCCTCGCTGAAGTGATGATTGTGGTAAAGCGCCTTTATGACTATAACATTGGTTTCCCTTATAGCAAGAACTCACAAGGTGGTCCCTCAAATTCTTTTGGTGGGAATGGCGATTAGTCTAAAAGGGCAGGTCCAAGAGTAAGGTAGAGAATAACGGTTCATCTTCCAACTCCCAGGGATCAATATTATATCGAGTTTCTAATATGGGCAAGAAGTTGAAGACCTTGTCATGTTTCTTATGTCGAGGACCATACGAAGGTGGCAGATTGCCAAGAAAAGTGTGCATTAAATGGTTTACAAGCCAAATTACAAGAGAAAGGGAAAAAGAGCAATAAGAATGATACTGAAGATTCTGACGATAAAAATAAGTATTATGTTAGGATCAAGGCAATATGGGTCCTAGACCCACAAAAGTGATACCACTAACAATGTGGAGCGGTAAGGTCCCAATAGGGGTCTACTACAATAAGCTTGGTAGGTTAGCAGAGTACTGGATAACATTTTTTTCATATGATCATGATTGAGGGAATGATCTTTCACCTGATGAGATGCCACATCTAAGTGAGATGTTTTAAGCAAGGTAAATCTTTCGAGAAGAACCTATTAAGTTATTAGAGGGCTTGTATATATCCTTGCATATATCCAAAAAACATTATAGGTAGAAGTTGCTAATAAACATTTTAGGATTGTGCATGCCAGCCCATCTAAGTGCTAGAAAGTGTGCTACTAGAACAAGAGTGACGACTTTTTGTTTAACCTTATCAGCTGGGATAAAAGGACACCAACTAGGTGTTAAAACTAAGTTTAACCATGTTTAAGAGTTCGAGAAGCTATAAAGGCAAAATATTCCATCATTAATAACAATCTTAAAGAGACAAGCTGGAAGGAAGTCGAAAAGGGAGCTAATGTGAAGCAGATTGAAGATTTTCCAAAAATCTTTGTCAAACTGAGGTATTGAAGACAAATTGCTCACTGGTGAAGCTCATGTGGATAAGTAGAGAGATTGAAAGAGGAGCTCAAAGGAAGCAGATTAAAGATTCTCATGGAAGCTATGTTAGATTGAGTTATCAATGAAGATGTTAACATTGTTCGAGTGGGGTATGAATATCATAAGTTGACCTTATGAACGAAATAATCAAGCAAACGAGCTTTGATTATGATGAAACTTGGTAGATAAATCAAGCATATGATGGGGGTCTTGTAACCTAAATTTGGGATCAATCTAACTTGTATATTATTTTTCTTAATTTTTCCCATGTTAGGAATTTGCTTATAATTTTGAATAAGGTAACTTGTCCAATGCAAGTAGAAAAGTATATAGCTATAATCTTTGAATTTTTATCTTTGTATTAGTATATTTTGATAGCAAAATTCCATCTGGAGCAAGGCCAAAAGCCCTTATGACAGTTTAAAAAAATATATCTACTCCTACTAGATAGGATTTTGCTTAAAATGCTCTTTAGAGAGGGAGTGTTTAATGATCTTAGTGGAAACCTGACACTAGTCTAGGGGATGGAATGTGTGGCTCAGTACCTTCCTTGCATATTTCTAACAATGTAATGAGACTTTATATTAATAATAGAAATAGCCCCTCTGACTACAATAAATTAACACTTGTGCCACGGTTAAAATCATGGCACAAGATCAAAAATTTCGTGGCTATGCTATTTAGCCATAGAAATACTAGTTGAATGGTCTTGTGGTACAAGTAAGCATAACAAGGAAATTGTCATAGGAAAAAAGGTCTTATGGCATAAATGATTTTTTTTGCCACGAGTTCAGTTGTGGTTAATAGATTCTTTTAACTACAAGTACAAACGTGGCAAGAAAGGCATATCCGTAGTTAGTAACTTATATTGCCACAAATAAAATCGTGGCAAAAAATAAAATAAAATAATTATAAAAATTAATATAATTAGCTAAAATAATTTTTATATATCTAAATTAAATTAATTATCTAGCCAATTTAATCAGGTGTTATTTATCTACTAAAATTTGTTAATGCTTTTAACTCATATCTAGTTAAGATAAATCATTAAAACTCTATCTATTTCGAAATTACAAATTATATTTACTAGGAATTGAACCCGAAACTTCAAGTTGATGAATGTCATACCTTACCACTGTGCTAGTTTACTTCTTTAATAGTATAATACAATATATTTTATATGAAGTTTTAATTGACTAATTGACTTTAAAAATAAAACTACACTTATACTAATTATATAATAATAAAATATTACATAAATATATATAATAAAAATACACTAATATTAAAATATTTTATTATTTTATTTAAAAATTATTTTTTTATAAACTAAATTTTCATTTATTTCATTACTAATTTTGCTTATATCAAATTTATCTCTCATAAATAATTAATTAGTTAATTTTATTCTCTTATTAATATTTTTATTAAATATTATTAATTGAGTTATTACAAAATAAAAGTAAAATTTTTACATCTTTGAAGCAATATTTTTTATTTTCTAAAACTCCTTCAATAAAGGTTAAATTATATCAAATAAATATCTATATAAATCATAACTTTGAACTATTATATATATTTAAATTTAATTATAAATTAAATTTAAATTATTATAAATTATTGAATTTTAATTTTTATTAATAATACATATTTTTATTATTCACAAAGATAAGTTAAATCATTCAAACATTCACAAATTTTTTATATTAATTTCTTCTCTCATATATTATTTATATTTAATTTTTATTCTTCAATTTATAAAGTTATTAACCTACCAATAAAATTATAAATAAATAGACTAAATTAATTAAATTATTGTTTAGAAGGAGAGAAATTATTACACAATATACGTGAGAAATGAAATTAATACAATTGGAATTAATAAAGTAAGAAAATAAAATTTTAGACTATTTTATATATATCACTTCCTCAAATATAATTTGCTTAAAAAATTTTAATATAATAATTTTATTATTATTAAATTATGCATAATTTTACATAACTATTATTTTTAATTTTTGTAATGAAAATTTTGTTAATATTACAGTGATAAATGTAAAATTTATTATTACATATTTCTATAATAAAACTTGTTATAACTTATCTCATAAATTATAATATTTATATATAATATAATAATTTTTGTATTTTAATAATATATATATCTTTTTTATTAACTCATTTTTTAAGAATAATATGATGCGATAAAAAATAAAGTTTTTATAATATTATATACCTTGAATAATTTTTTTATTTCATTAATATTTTAAAAATTAGAGTGAATATTGATTGAAAAAATTATTTTATATGTATGTATTATATATATGTAAATGTAAATCCTATTAATTTTTAATTTTAGTATGTATAGAATTTAAATTCATTGAATAATTATTTAAAACAATCTTTAATATATTATAATATTTATTTTATTAATGTATATTAATTTTATTATATAAATTTAATTGATGGAAAGTTAAATAATTATTTATTATTTAAGAAAAATAGTTACATTCTAATAAATATTAAATTTGGTACATATATAAATAAAAATGCTTAGGAGCTTAACAATTGAATTCTTTCTTACATATCTCAAAGTTTAGGATTCAACTCCTATTTTAATTATTTTAAAAATAATAATAAAAGTACAACGATTATATAATTTATGAGTAAGTTCTATCTTTTTACATATATTTTATGAATCAATTAATTTGGTACATATTCTAATAATTTGGTACATATTCAACTCCTATTCTAATAAATATTAAATTTGTTACATATGTAAATAAAAATGCTTAGAAGCTTAACAATTGAATTCTTTCTTACATATCTTAAAGTTTAGGATTCAACTCCTATTTTAATTATTTTAAAAAAATAATAAAAGTACACGACTATATAATTTATGAGTAGTTCTATCTTTTTACATATATTTTATGAATCAATTAATTAAAAATGTTAAGTTCTATAGCTTTTTTATTTTAATTGATGGGGCTAATCAGTTGATCAATTAATACATTAGTTATTTGTTAAACATTCATAATATATAAATATTTATATTTTTTATTTTCTACCATATTGTAGCATGTTGCACTTATTATAAATAATATTTTTTATATGTATAACTACCAAAAATGATATATTTGACTATGATTTTATTCATAGAATTAATTTATGGCATAAATAATACTTTATTAGTGATAAATTTTTCTAACTTATATGATAGAATAAGTGATAATTTGTCACAAGAAATACATACTTGTAACTTGATTTATGATACAAGTGATACTTTTCTATATGGAATATATTTTCATAACTTAATTTGTGACATAAGTAATATTTTGCCATAAGTAAAGTTTTTTCATAACACAAGTAATATTTTGCCACGAAGAATGTGTTCTCTTGGCGTAGTTTTGTGGCACAAGTGATATTTTATCACGGATAAAATTTTTTCGTAGCACAAGTAATACTTTATCACAGAGATTGTGTTCTCATATCTTTGTTTGTGGCACAAGTGATATTTTGTTCATAGGTAAAGTTTTCTATGGCATAAATTATTTAATTTTTTTGTTCCCTTGGCAAATGGTAAAATTGCCACAATTTTTTAATTTTCGTGACATAATTTATGGCACAAGTGTTAATTTATTGTAAGTATTTTCTACCTCTTCTATAAATATATTGTCCTAAATTTTAGCTGCTTTTGGACACATTTACCCGCATGTAGTTCACATATTATATTATACACCATTGTTGCCTTTTGATATGTAGTTAATTGCCTATATGTGATACTTATGTGCTTACGATTACCTCGATTGTGCTATGCTTATGCATTTTGTTCGTTAATTCTAAGTTTGGTTAATGTATTAACCAATAAGTTAACTTATTCCTTAAATGGTGAAGGTTTAAATGCTCTACATCTCAACTATTGAGTTTGCCCGTCCATAACACATCATCATGATAAGGAACTAATTCCACAACATAAAGATAATAATATAAGGACTTTTATGAATGAGAATAACTTTGACAAAGTCAAATATCTCAATAATATGATTTCTAATGTTATTGGATCAAGTTTTAAAAATGAATATAGTTACAACATTATTTTTTAAATTTTTTTAATGATTTCCCACGCTAGACATCCATAAGAGAAAAAAAATTTCCATATATTTTTCATGGCAAAAAAATTTTATATAATTTTTTCAGAAGTTTTTAATTATAATGATTTTCTATCGATCTCCTATGATTGGCAACTTTGGGAGAAAAACTTTTTACACAAGTTTCCCTCAGAAAAAAATTATATAATCTTTTTCAAAAGATTATTTTACAAATAAAATAACAACAGAAAATTTGTGAGAAAATATTGTTGGAAATTGTTGTAGGAAAATGTCTTGAGCAAGACTTTCTCATGCTCTGATTTTCCACGGTGTTAGTTCGTTTGAAATGTTGCGAGAAATTAAAAATCCACAAAAAATCTGTCCTAAGTGAAATATATTTTTGTAGTAATTTATAACTTTGAACATACAATAATTTAAGGATAGAATTAGGTACTTATAATGCATTTTTTTTTTCGAACAATAGTGCACTAAAATATTAACATATAATATTTTGCAAATTTGCCTCACCACTAGCTCAAATTTAATAATTTAGATAATGATAAGTTTGACACATATGTAAATAGTCCTTTAAAGGGAATTACATTTTAGGCATTTTAATCACAATTTTTAAGAGAGATTAACATTTTTATTTTTTTTACTTGGTTGGAAAATTGTACTTCCTAATTTATTGATAATAAAATAATAAAATTTGTTAAAATCAATTTGTCATTATTGATAATTTTTTTAATTATTGAGCATATTTTCATCGACTCATACTATAACTTTGTCTTAATTTGTTTTCTTTCTTTGAGCCTAAACCCCGTTTAATCACAACAAAAAAGTTATTATTTAACTTTTTGGGTAAAATGCAAGAAAACTTTCTTAAACTTAATAATATGTGCAAAATATCACTTGCCTTTTAAAAAGGTGTAATTTCACCCCTTAAATTTTAGATATAGTGTAAATAAAACCTATCCTTATATAATCAAAACACTATTAAATCAACGTTTACATCGTTAAATTATTAGTTTTAAAACTCGTGCATGGATTTATTAATACGTCTAATCTAATTATTAAATAAATTTATATTTATTGAGTTTATATACTTATGAATGAATAAATAAATAATAAAAATTCTGAAATCACAATTGATATTTAAAAAAGTATTAATCTTTAATTATTCAGTACGATTGAAATAGGATGAATTTTCTCTCCACGAAAATAGATTCCTTATAAATGTTTCCATTTAGAAGTTGATACTTTTATTACATGTTCAACCAAATTTAAAAGAATTCAAATATTTATTTGAATATAGAATCCAAAAACTTAATTTTTATATTAATAAATAATTTTAATTTTTATTATTTAAATATTTATATTAAAAAATAAAATACAAGATTAATTAATTTGATTTAAACTTTATATACTAAAGGTTAACTTATTTAAAATATTTTATAATAAAAATAAAATATATCATATTATATTTATAATATTTAGTGATATTACCTTGTAAGTTTTAAATAACAAAAGTGGATATGAAAAAGAAAATGAAATGAAATAAATAAAGAAAGAAAAATAGTGCATGCATGGTAAAATTTACACAAAATTCTAATTAATATATATTTAAGTTGAAATGTATAACTTTAAAATTGATATAAAAGATTTATAAATTTTAAGCAAATAAATTTAATTTTAATTTTTAATATTTTATGAAAAATAAAATCTATAATTAATTCATTCATTAAATTAGTAGGCATGTAAAAAGAAAAAGATGCAGTGAAGTATATAAAAAAGAGGTAAGTATTAGAATCATAAAACTTTGACAAAATTTTAATTAATATACGTTTAATTTAAAATGTACAACTAGAAAATCCACGTCATTCAAGTATTGAAAAAAAAATTAAAATAAATTTGATTATAGATTTTATATATTCCTATTAAAAATACAGTAGATGATTAATTTATTTAATTAGTGATTTTTAAATTAAATTTTAAATTATTTTGAATAATTTATAATAAAAATAAAATATATTATATTATATTTATGAAAAGAAAAATATGCAGTGAAGTATATGAAAAATAGAAGAATAATGTGTGCACTATAAAATCTTGACAAAATTTTAATTAATTTGTATTTAATATAAAATATATCACTTTAAAATTAATATTAAAAATATTGATAAATTTTAAATAAATAAATTTAATTTTAAATTTCAAATAATTTTTATTGAAAATAGAATATAAAATTAATAATAAGAAATATTGATAAACACAAAATTAAATTTAACTTAAGAATAAAATATATATTTAATTAATTTAATTAAAATTATCACGTTTCAAATATTTTTATAATAAAAATATATTGTATTATATAATACACTTTGATATTAACATATAAGTAGTAGATAATAGGATATATATGAAAAAATAAAAAATATGCAATGAGATAATTTAAAAAGATAAAATCCTTATTAATATATATTTAATATGAAATATAACAGTTTAAAATTAAAATTAATTAAATATTCAAAATTAAATTAAATATTATTTTAATTTTTAATATTTTTATTAAAAATAGAATATTTGATTAATTAATTTAACTACTATTTTTTAATTTTTTTAAATTTTTAACAATAAAAATAAATATATTATATTATACACATAATATTTAATTACATTAATGTTTGAATTATAAATAATATGGGTGTATATGAAGAAGAAGAAGACGAAAAATTTATAACATAATAAATAAAAAGAACAAAATATTGTGTTGGCTATAAAATAATAAGAATAAAAAATAAAATGTATAATTAATAAATTTAATTGAATAAAATTGTTTACTTATTAAAATATTTTTATGATAAAGAAAATATAATATTTTTTATAAATATTATTTAATAATATTTGAGCTGTAAATAAAGGGGTCAGTTGGAAAATTGTGAAAAATTTGTAATGAAATAGAAAAATGGAAAAGAAGCAGTATGAGTCTTAAAATTATAATAATTACAACATATTTAATTTGAAATATACCATGTAAAAATTGATATTAAAAATTTTAAAATAAATAAAATTGATATAAATATTATCAAGAAAACCTACATAAATAAATTTAATTTAAATTTTTAAATATTATCTATGAAATAAAATATGAAATTAATTATTTTTTAATATTTTATGTATTAATATTTTAACTTATTTAATATTATATTTATACCACTTAATGATATTAATATTCAAATAGTAAATAAACTGGTTGAACATAAAAAATGCAAAAATATAAATTAAAAAAGAGAAATAATACGTGAAGTGCAAGGTAATAAAAATAGTTAATATGTAATAAATTGAAAAAGTTAAAAATAAAATATATCATATTATATCTATGCTATTTAGTGATATTAATATTTAATTTATGAATAATAAAAATAAACATAAAAATATAAAAGTATAAAATATAATAAATAAAAATAAAAAATAATATGTGAGTTATAAAGTAATAAAAGTTATAATTAAAATTTAAAAATATAATATATGATAGAATAAATTAATTTTATTAAATAAAAAATCCAAATTTGTTTGAAATATTATAATAGTAAAAAATTATATTGCATTATATCTATATTACTTCATAATATTTGAGTTATAAATAAATAAAAAATAATATATAAAGAAAATGAAAAGCATTGCATTGCATAAAAGACGAAATAGGTGGGTGAGAGGCGGGGAAATTTTTTCCCAATGTGGGACACGTGTAGCAAAACAAAAATTAGTGGCCCTTACCAAAATACCTTCCATTCTTATTATGTATAGATATAGATAGATAAATGTATAAATATGGATGTATAGATTATTTATTCCATCAAAATAAAAAATAAAAAAGAAGGAAAATTTTCTTCCCATCCTTATTTCTAAAAAACACTGCGAGTATACAGGACCCAGTGAATTCGAAGTATCTTAATCTTTTATTGCTCCCAATTTTATTATATGTTCCTTTAATACTATTCAATTTCGGAAATAGAAAGTCTTCACTCACTTTTTCCTAAAGCCAAGCTCCCTTTTCCCTTCTCTATTTTGAGAATCACCGTGGACACTGCCCACAAAGGCGCGAGTTCGGAGACCAAGTACCAACGGAAAAGGAAGAAAATCATTTTAATTGATAGAAACTTAGGATTGCTTTGTTTTGTTGGAAAGTATTTTTTTGTAAGAAGATATTATTTATAAATAAATTGATAAAGAAATGATATATTATTTATATTGATAACTAAAAATAAATTATACATAAAAATTTGAAAATGAAAGAAAGTATATTTCTTTTTAAAATAAGAAAAGTTACTTTTTTTAAATTTTTTATATTTAATATTAAATAAGTAAAATATTTTTCTTCATATTGTTATTTTTATAACTATACTTTAAAAAAAAATATTTTTCAATGAAACAAATGGAACCTTAAATCAATTCGGTTTTTGAGAGATTCAATGCTTTTTTTAAAAAAAAAATTAATCTGAGGTTCTCTCTATTGATAAATTCTTTTATGGTGACATCAAATGGATTACAATATATCATACATGCATTAGGCTAAAAGGAATAAAAAAATAATTTTCCATTTGAAATTAATGTTTCACAAGAGTTCAAAGAATCTGAATTTTCTTTGCAAAAAAGCTTGAATTGACTGTAATGTAGATAAAAGAATGAGAGAGTCGTTTTTCCTTAGCAATTTAACAGAGTTTAAACATTGTTTGGATGAAAGATTTTATTTTCACTACATATAAAGTTTAGGGAGGTAAAGAGAGAAATTATAACACGTTACTAATTAAGTGGTATACTAATGTATTATTAGATTTGATTGCATAGTAAATTTTTTTTTTTTTCAAGAATTAGATTTTAAACATTATATTATAGTATATTAACAGCAAGAATTAGTGATACTCAATATACCACTTTAATGATGTATTATATCATTTTCTGGAGATAAATTGCACCATTTTAAAAGTTAAAGGATGTTTTGTGCATGATTCTAAATTCAAGGGAATTTATTGCATTTTACATTAATTTTTAATTATTTTATCTTAATTCTCATTCATATATGATCTTATGTGGGAATTAAATATGCTTTAATTCCTATAGAATTTTTGCACTTAATCAATGATGTATCATAGAATTTTTGGAGATAAATTACACCTTTTTAAAAGTCAGAGGATGTTTTGCACATGATTCCAAATTCAAGGAAATTTATTGCATTTTACATCAACTTCTAATTATTTCATCTTAGTTCTCATATATGATTTTATGTGGGAATTAAATATGCTTCAATATTAATTAGAATAATTTTGATGAGAATAGATAAGTTTGAATGACAAAATAAAGATAAAAAAGTAACATATAAAATTTAATTGATACATAAAATGATATATTAAATTTTATTAATTAGATTTAATATCAGTTAAAAAAGAATTAATTACAAATTATTTAAAATTTTAATATTTAATTGTATAAATTAAAATTATAAAAATAAAATTATAAATTTAGTGAAATTATAACATCCATACCTGTATTTTCCCAAATTTTGAATCTTGTAAAATGGGTTCAATTTGCATGAAGTAGCCATAGTTCATCTACCGGATCAACATCCCTCGATTTCTTATACTTGTCAACCTAGAAGCAACTGTTTTATACATAGATCCACAATTATTTTTATAATTTAAATTTTATTTACTATCAATATAAATTAATTTTATATTATTATACATTCATGTATTTTTATGTTAAAAAAAATTATTAAAAATTCTTTATTGATATTAAGAATTCTTAATTACTATTATTTTTTAATTTTTAATAACATATTTTCTTTTTATTCATTGATAATAAAAATTATTTTGGAGTATTACTTATAAAGCAGGAGTTTAATTTCAACCATGGATTCATATTTTTTACTGTGTTATTAGTGTTGCCTTGAAATTCTATTGCCATTTTCTACTATATTCTGATAAATTAAGCTTAGATTTTGTAATAATATGAATAGTGAAATCATTAGATAAACACACACACAAACTAAAAATCAAACAATAAATATATACAAAAGCACAAAATTTTAAAAGTTATTACATACCATTTAAATTAAATGCTCTCAGCTAATAAATCAGTTATACATATTATAATTAAGTGAGTCCTAAAACCAAGGAGTTACTTTTCTGATTTTTTTTTTAAGCCTAAAAATGTCTAGATATCATTGTAAAATTAAAAATATTTTCTTTAGCTGTAGTAGTTAGTGGGCCGAGCAGCCCAGGCGGCTTAATTGGTAAGTGGCCAGCAATGAGCCTAGGTTGAGCCTGCAGCACTGCCAGCTAACTGTAAGTTGTATCACAAGCTTTGTTATTTTAGGGCCCAAAAGGAAAGCCCATTCAAACATGGACTAGAAGTCAAAAGTAGGCTGCATGAGGACGCACGCAAAAGAAAAACCCTTGTTGAACGTATAAAGAATGTACTTTGTTTTAAATAGTTTAGATGTTATTAGTTTAAGTCAAATTTTTATAGTATTTTAATTCCCATAATTATCATTTATTCTTTTTCATAATTGACTTAACCTTATAGAGTAACTAAAAAAAACTTTATAATTTTTTTATTCGGTTCTTAATTGTTATTTGTTAGCAGCCGCGTTGATAAAAATAAAAATTAGAGAAGTCAATCTATTAAACACACAAGAACTTGCAATTAAACACAAGATCTAATTAAAAAGAAAAATAAAGTATCTAGAAAGATTAATTTATACATGAACAAAAACATAAACTAAAAACGTATCATATTACAGTGGTCTCCGACATGCATTTATTTTTTCAATAACGTTCAATAATAATCACACTAATAGTTATAGTATTCAATACACAATAATAATGTACATTCATTATTTGAGAGAATTCACACCTAACCTTTTGTAGTATACCATTAAAATAATACTTAAATATTGCTAATATTTTTAATGTTACCAATATTGCTTTAGGGGTTTCATTCCCCTCATATTGTGAGTTTGAACTCCTGATTTTATATGTATATGTAAAATATATTACTACTCATACAATTATAAAAAAAAAATACTTCAACATTAAAGATAACGATAGGATCAATATATTATCACATTAATTAAAGAATTAGATAATAAGATCCTAAAATCAAAATTAAAGTAAATTTTTAATAGGTGTTAAAATGTTGAACTCGTTTCTGCCTAAATTTGACTTACTTTAAAATTTTGTAATTCAAAGGTTGACTCAAGCTCAATGTGAGCTAATTTTTTTTTCAATTTAAGATTAGCTTAAATTAAGTTAACCAACAACTTAGCTTAACTCAACTCATTAGAGATCAATTATAACAATGGAGAATTTTGTTGACAATTTAATAGGTTATAAAATGTTAGAAAAATGAGTATATTTAAAAACTCAACAACATATAATATTTATAAAAAAAATATAAATAGATAAATTTACTATTATCATATCATTATTTATATATTATGCAGAGAAGAAATAAAGATACCAAGAGAAGTTAGTTAGTCTTTGACATAGATATTTCAAATATACAATATACCCTTTAGCATACCTTTTAACATCATAACTATAGTATATAAATAAGGCATTCTTATAATTCCATTATATCTATTACCAACTACTACATTCATATTTTCTAGACACCTTAACCTTTGAGAGTGAATTCTTCACAAAATTGTCATTAGCACCCACAATGGAGATTTAATCAAGCAGATCCCTTAATTATCTGAAGTTCGGACTAGACCCTCGGTACCTAAGCAGATCCCTTGATAAATGAAGTTTAGACTAAATTCACAGCAATTAGGTAGATCCTTTGAATATCTAAAGTCCTAATTAGATCCTTAACAACTGAGTAAATCCCTTCTTGAATGAAGTCTAGACTAGATCCCAAGTAATCGAACAAATCCCTTATTGAATGAAGTTCAAATTAGATCCTTGGCAGTTAAGTAGATCCCTTAGTTATATGAAGTCCAAATTATATCCCCGGCACCCAAATAGATCCCTCGATGAATAAAGTCAAGACCAGATTCCTAACAATCGAGTATATCCTTCAATTATCTAAAGTCTAAACTAGATTCTTGACACCCAAGCAGATCCTTTGATTATCTAAAGTTTGAATTAGATTCTTAGCACTTGAATAATTCTTTCAGAGAAGCCTAAGTGGATCGACTGGTCCTTTCTAAATGACATAATGGAATAGGGGAAAATAACATTGTATTCCAAATATACCCCTAGCACACCCCTAACATCATACCTACACCATATAAATAAGGCCTTTTTATAACCTTAATCTACCTATTACCAACTACCATACTCATATTCTCTAGACACTTTAACCTTTGAGAATGAGTTCTTCACAAAATTATTAGCTTTTTTTTTAATAAGATTTTAAATTGTTTAAAGGAATGAAATTTAAAAATAAATATTTACTTGATTATTGGATTTATAAAAATAAAATTAATAAATTAATAGAAAGAATGAAACTTGATGTTAATATTATTTACTTAATTATTTAATTTATAAAACTCAAATTAATAAATTATTATTTAAATTTTTGTCTTATAGTTTTCACTTTTATGATAGCATAAGGTGTTTCCATATATCCAAAATTATTAATTATTGTTAATATGATTTTTTTATTTTTTACTTAAAATAATATTTAAAATACTTATAAAGATTACTTAGGTAATATATTGTAATCAAAATATGCATTATTTTAAATTTTAGAATACAATTTTTTTAAATGTATTATTTTAAAATAATATATATGTTTATTTTTTATTTTTTATTTTTATATATCAAGTCTATTCATAATACAAATGAGCTAAGTTTTTTTAATTCAGGCTTAACTTATTTTAATCATGAATAAAAAAATTTAACTCAGATATTGTTTATTTATTTTATGAACTCAACTAATCAAGAAAAAATTTGAGTCACATTGTAAGTTGCTTACAAGTTAACTTCATTCACTATTAACCTTATTTTAAAGGGTTTTAAAACAACATGTGATAGTTTAAATCACAAAAGAAAGAAAATATAATTTGAGTATGGGCAAAAAATTTTGTCCCTACCATTAAAAAATTGTATAGCCCTAATAAACTTTAAGTTATCCTATTATTGTTTATTTTGTTTTTATGACAATTGCTTCTATTAATGTTGAAACTCTTAAGAGTAAATATTAATTGAAGATAACTAGTGAATGCCTAAACCATTGCTTAATTATGTTAGATCTTCTGGATGATAGGGACTGTAGGCTTTGACCTTATTTCTTATTGCATAGTTAAGGAATTGAACTTTTAAAGAGATGATAGCACAAGCTTAGAAATGTACATTTCTAAAGTTTAAAGCTTATAATTTGGTGCAAAAGATTAAAATGGTTCAACATGACTTGAGAATTTAAAATAAGAAACACTATGGCTATTATCATATAGAATTAGAGAGATTATGTAAAGCTCTTAAGGAAATTCAATTGAGGAAGCCATTAAAAAAGAACAAAATGATTGAAAAATCACTTGGTTGGAATTAGAGTTGGAGAACAAGCTAGTCTAGTCCATCCAAGAACCAACTCACATGAGCTAACCTTAAATGGATAGAATCATACTAGTCTATGTTTTTAGTAGGCCATGTAATCTAAAGCTTGATTCCTAATATGTGCAATCAATGGGCTAATGGGCCAACTCATAAATTGCACAAAATTCTAGACTTAAACAACAATTAGTGGCCCAAACGCACCAAAATTAGATAATTTTGATAGTTTTGCATTCATTTTTAAATATGTAATATTGTAAACCTATTTAAATTTCAAAAGTAATTGGGAATACACTCTCAAACACCACATTCCATCCACAAATTTAAATTATATTATGTTTGATATTCAAACATAAAATAACAATAAAAATACATTATCCATGTATGATATTCAATAATCCATAAATGATAAACTTTAAAAGATTGAAGAACAATAGAATCACAAATCTATTTTTTTCATTAATGCACTAGAACTTAAGCTAAACTCTTAGAAGTGGTATTTACGCATTTTCCTTCCATCTTACAAAAAGGTAAAGATAAGAATCAAATTCAAATACGAGAATTGAATATAATTTAAATTTATATAAACTACTAAATTAGGTAGCAAGCAATAATTTTGAATAGGATGTAATATATATCAAAGTTCAAACACTAAAATAAGTATAAACAAACAATAAATGATTCTCAAATCCCTTTCTCCTCCATGATGCTCATCCATACGATTTGAGTCTTCTTTTGATAACTCTTAATCCTCATTCTCTTCTTCTTTATCTATATTATAAAAATAAAATCAAAGAAGTTATCATAATATAAGTAAATATGAAACTAAAGAGATGTAAAATTATTATCACTAATAAGTTTGACTTATCATCTATTTCATAATCATTCAACTAATTCCTAGTACAAATGAGAGTTTGAAGGTGAGAGTCAAGCATTGAGCATTGATATTTATTGAAAACTCGAGCTACAATACTAAAAGATAACTCTTGTGTCACCGTGCTAATTAGAATGTTTAAAATATAACAAGTTAAATTCATTAGACCTCCAAAGTGATGCTTATGATTTTTTTAATATTAAAGCACACCTAGTTCCTTAAAATATTGTAATTGCAAAGGTGGCTTCTCTAAGTACATATCCAAATGAGATTTTTTGGTCTTTATCACATTTTAACTTTCAGATTTCATATATTTCTACAATATTCAAGAAATGGAGAAAAATACAATTAACCTATATGAATGATAGTGCAACATATATGTAAAATTACATAATAAATTAAAAGAAATTAACTTATATGAAATATGTCTAAACCAGATGCAAGTCCTCTTTTGGTGTGCTTAAATTTTGTATTGTATGATTCAATTTAAGAATCATTTACACTTGAACCATCATTTCTTAACATTTTCAATCTTTTTTTTTTTCATAATTTATAGGGTTAAGTTTAGAGTAGAAAAATTTTAACAAATTCAACTTTATTCTTAGATAAAAAATAGCCCTTAAAGTAAGAACAAAACTATAGTTCCTTCAATACTTGTCAAATTTCACTTTCATCCTTAAAGTTATATCCTTAACAATATCATCTTCACTCGTCATGTTTTCCCTCAACAAACATTCAATTTTTCACACTTGCATGAAGTAAAGATTGGATGTGGGATAGGTTGAATTGAATATCAAGTTAATGATCATATAAATGGGCACAAGAATTCATACATTATTACTCCTTTTATCCACTCTTCTTCCAATGGATAATACTTGTAATTTTCATCAAGCATGGAAAGGCCTTTAAAAGCATACTTGTGCTTAATGGCATTTTTAAGCATGATAAATATGGAATTTCATCTAGATTAAATATTAGGGTATAACCTAACTTTAATATTAGTACCATTAACTTAATTAACATATTTTTAAAATTACTTCATCCTTCCCATAAGAGCTTTAACATATTTGACATCGTCATTTATTTTAAACAATATATCACTTGTCACTTTCAAACTTTCCTGCATAATAAGATATGAGCACAATATTTGACATGAGAGAATTTGCCATCATATAACAAATTATTTTATATAGTTAACTATTACTTCAAGAGATCTTGAATGTTATCATTGGCAGATAAATTCTCTAAAGTAAGGGAAAAATTTTCTTTTCAATATCTCAATCTTTTAAAGCATCACATACTTTGTTTGATAATTCAACTCTTATGTGTGGAATGTCTATTTTACAAAAATAAAGTAATTTGTTATTCAACTTCTAATTATTATCAACAAAATGAGCGGTAAAAAAATATAACTTTTATTATTGTAAACAATCTAATAATTGAATGTCAAATAAATTCTACTAGGATTACATGCCATAATATGTTTTAACTTCTCATTTTAACTCAAATAAACTTTCATCATATCAAAGGTAATTATGGACTAATTATAAGCCTTGGCATCTGGATTATGTAATTTAAAAAACTTCTTGATCCTCTTATACTCAACAAAGCTAAAAGGGAGATCATGTTCTATAATGCAGGTAAACAAGCATTCACATATATGTTTATAGTCAAGTTTCCTAGATTCTAACTTCCTTTCATGATCAATTAACATTTTTCCTACATCCCTATAATTATGCTTCTTCTTAAAACTTGTTAAGTGGTGTGATGAAGTCAAAGTACCATACTTATTACCTTCCACATAAGGGCTTTATTACATAAATTACATTTAGCATGGGCGTTATTAATTTTTATGCATAAATTCTAAACATCTAAGGTTGTTGCTCTAGGATTCTTATAGGGTTATTTATAATCTTTATTTATAGTTTCCAACTTACTTGAAGTGGATCCTAATACTTTTAATTCACCATCACCACAATTAATCCCATTTTCATTCATAATTTCACTATTCATATTCCAAACATCAACAAAAATAAACAATAAATATAAAATACATACATGTGACTCAACATATAAAAAAATAGCAAATGATGAATTGAAACTAACACCTATCTAATTTGAAGAACTAATCAAAATATAATATAGATATAGTTGGATTGCATAAAACATGACTAGTATTTAACAAATAATTTTGAACATTAAAAATGATTAGTAATGATAAATAAACATAAGCTAATTAAATAAATTTTGAACATTAAATATATATTTTAAAATGCTTTAGCAAAAAACTATTTATGTACAAAGTTATATCACATTTAACTAGAAAAAATAATTATTTAATATTTATGATAGGTAATTCAATTTTTATTTCACTTCCACTATTTCTTTCTCTTATTTGAATACTCTCTAAGACATAAAGACTAAAGTGTTATTTGTATAAATTTATCTAGTGTATCAAATTATGTTCTCTTTGTAGCTAAAGTCTATATTAAGAAAGTTGTATCAGCATTTATTTCATCTTATTTATTTTCTTTCTAATCTATAGAACCTGTAAATTATAATAATTTAAAAGAGCATTTGTCTTAGTCTTATTACATCCCTTACCTCTTTAGTAGAAATTAGAAAACCATAGGTCTTTACTCTTTTAGTATAGTTAGTTTATATTTAATTCATGAACTAAGTGGCTCAATGTAAGTAAGTGATACTAATATACATAATTTTTTTAAGATTACTAGATTAGGATCATAGGATGTTACCTTGCGTTAAGCTATTGTGTCAAGTTTACCAACTGTTTGCTAAAAATCATTGTGAGCTTGTGCTATTGTTGTTGGCCTATTGCCGACATCAAATTAGATTGTGATGATAAAATTACAACAAGTTAGCAATGCATGATGATTTGCTTTACATTTTTTGTTATTTTATTCATAGTCAGCATCAGGCATAAACCAATTACAAGTAAAACGAACTATTGAAGCTAAATTGGAACTTTGGAACTAGAAGTCTCAATGAAGCCTGCTCTTTTCCTCCAGATTGGAAAATTATAGACTAGAAACAATTTAAAAAAACATCAAAGGTCCAAAATAGAAACGACAAACAATAACAGTAACCAGTCTTCTTCTTAGTCTTGCTCTTATAGTCTAGCTTAGCTTGGTTCATTTGGAACTTGAAATTATTTAGCATTGTTGCTCTTAGTGATTTGCTCTACCTAGCCTTTATTATTTACTCACTATAAGTCTATGACTAGATTGCTCTAGTGCTTAGTGCCTTTTCCTACTGCTCTACTTTTCCTTTTCAATTCCATATTTATTTTGGCTCTTTATAAAAAATGACACCATAAGATGAAAAATGAGGATCGAACTATCGAATTAAGACTCAGGAATAATTTAGGCTAAGCCAGTTAGCTGTTGCAATAGACTTAATTTACAGATGAACTTAATCAAATGCCAAGGATTATGAGCAGGACCTAAAAAAGCCTGTTGTCATATTGGCTACTTTATGGCTAGATCGAATCCTTTAAATTTCACGAGTTAACAAATTGGTTTGTAAATGGAGGTTCATTTCATCGACTTCAATTAGAATATGCTAAAGCAACTTGCTCATCAATAGGAGATTTGATACTAGAAGTCAAAGGAATTATGGTTGAAAAAAGGTGATAACAATATAAGATTTTATCATACTACTATCATTTTTAAAAGATGGTAAAATTGTGTAAGGGCAATCAAACTACCTTTTTGGGAATAGAATTAGGATTAGCCATATCTTTCTAGGTATTATGTTAATGGTTTAAAAAATCTATTTGCTTCATCCATTATTTTTTTTTACCTTAATGACATTATTAAGTCAAAAATTACTTAGTAAGAGATTAAAATGATGTGTGAAATTCCTAACGCTTAAGAAATAAAAAAATATTATTAAACTAATGCTAGATTTGAATATTCTAGGTTCTGACGATATGATGACCTTATTTTATAAGTGGTGTTGGGATATTGTTGAGGATTAAATGATAAGTATAATAAAAAAACTTTTTTAAAATTAGTTTCATGTTGAAAGAACTGAACCATACCTTTACTGTATTAGTACCTAAAACTAAAAAGGCCTCTACATTTGGCAAATTCATATTAATAAGCTTATGTAATTTGAGCTATAAGGTTATCTCCAAAATTTTGACTAATAGGATGAGAGTTATGTTACATAAAGTTATTTCACTAATACAATTTGCCCTTTTTCCTAGGAAAATAGATAGCAAAGAATAATATCCTAGCATAAGATATCATCCATAGTTTCTCAAAAAAAATGAAAGGAAAAGTGGATTGATGAGCCTCAAGTTAGATATGAATATGGCATAGGATAGAGTAGAGGGGTGCTCTCCACCGTGAATTAGAATTACTTGGTTTTCATTCCATATTCATTTGTTGGATTCAATACTGTATAATTATAGTATCTTTTTTAATACTGTTAAATGGAAGTCCTACTCAAAAGTTTATCTTGGGAAGATAGTTAAAATGGAGGGATCCGATATCATTATATTTATTTTCCCTCTACTTTGAAATGTTATCACAATTAATATTTAAGGACAAACATGAAAGGTTAATTCATGGGGTAAAGATGTCTCAAAAAGGTCCTCTAATCTTTCAACTCATGTTTACAGATGCGATATGCATCACACACACCAAAATTAATTACAAAACCTACTCAAGCTAGTAGTAAAGGTAAGTCTAAGTTGAATCTAAAAAAAATAAGATAAAAATCAATGTAATTGGAAGCAAATAAGGGGTTTTCAAAAGTATTTTAAATGAATAAATAGGAATGGAATTAAAATCGAATTAATAAGAATATAAAAGTCTAGTCCATGGGAAATTACACTCTAGATTATAAATTTATCATTAATATCAATAAAATTACTTATGATTCAATTACTTAGCTATGGATTACCCGGACATCTTGCAATAACACTCAATTTATTATTGTGAAAAAACCTCTAATTTCTAATTAATTTAAGATTGATAACCAACTAACAATAGTAATTAGTTCCTAAATAGTTAAGACTAAATTTATTTTCCATTTCTTTATATGCTTAATAATTTTACAAATGAAAATTATAAATACCCAATTGATATGAATCATAACTAACTTACTATCATAACCCAACTCAAATTGTCCAATATATTATTAGACCTAATTTCAACTGAAAATTAAGCCTAAATCGACATAAACCATTGATGTTAGTTTTGGGCAGTTATAATTGGATTCATATGAGTATAAACTAAAGTCTAGTCTAATTTTTCCCAACAACCAAAAGTTTATTTGCCTCCTTATACTTGTTCATTAAAGGGCTAATACAAAAAGGAAAGAGTCTATATTCATTCCTTTCTTCTTACAAATCAATTTTTGAAATAATTCAACCAATCTAAAACTTAAAAAAGTGATCATAGGTTTTATAGCTTGATTTTTAAAGTAATTCAACCAAACATAATCAATTAAATCTCACTAATACAAAACATGTACAAGAAAATACAACATAAGAAGCAAGTAAATCCTAAAAACTAAAAGTCAAAAAAGTCAAAAGTTTTAATAAAGTCCAAACAATAGGCAAAAATATAATATAAATACCCATGATAATAACTTGAAGGGTTTTAGGCTTTTAAGCCTCTCTGATGGTGTGAATAAGAGTAGCAATAGTAAATGCTTAAACATTCTAATTTCTCAAATAAGTAGGCAAATAATTGAAACACATGGTCTAAAATATTATAATTTAACCTTAATATTGAGGTCAAGTTAATGATTTGCATATAAGCTCTTAAATTATCAAACATAATTATCAATGAAGATGAAAAAAAAGTATATATTTATTCACATTACACCAAAAAAGAGGAAAAGGGGTGCTAATAAAGTAATATCATGGGAGAATCTAACTGGTGAAGTAATCCAAACTATAAAGGCAAATCTAGGAGAGAAAAATTTAAAAGGATAAAATATAATATGTTAAGGACTATAATGAAAACATTTTAAATTTAGAGAGCTATACTTAAATTTTTCTTTTAAAAAATTCAAAATTATAAGGAAATTTATAGAATTTGCTCAACCTTGGACACCTCAAAGCATAACATGGCATCACCTATAGTGAATGGTAGAAGACCTTGTCAAAGCTATGTTAAGGCTTACTATTAGTTAAGATTAAAGGAGAAAATGGGAGATTTAGCCTTCAAAGTTAGTTCATTTGGGTTAAAAGGTGCTACTATCTTACTGACTAAAATGACATTATTCTACATCTTATTCAATTAGTTACGAATCCATTTAGTTAGGAGCCTTGTAAGTCGCTACCAATCGTGATCATAAGAAACATCACCTAAAGTGCCTATTTTCACCTAAATCATTATGAAACTTGCAATCGCCTTTTTTTTAATTAGAATTAGGTTGTTATTGTCAGGTGATTGCAAAATGGCAACCTTTAGATTGGCCTTAGTAACACAACACAATGACTTGATATAAATATGAAACCTTTATATAGATTCAGATTATAAATAAATTGATTCATTTAATATAAATAATAAATGAGTCAAATTAGTAATGTAGATAGATTAACAAACTAATATATTTAAGAATTTACGTTTAACATAGTAATCTATTCAAGAATTTATATTAAAATTTTTTTAAATTATTTGAAAACTAATTGATAATTAAATTATAAATAATTATCTATTACAAAATATAAAATTCATATTTTAATAAAATGATAATAAAATTTTAAAAATTATTTTATTAATAATTAAAAATATTTTTAAAAATAACAAGTAATTAAATTTAATAAATAATTTTATAATATAAATTTTATTAATTAAAATTATTAAATAGGTTAAACTGATGAATTCATTTTGACATGTTTAATAAATAGATTAACTTGACATAATACTATTATTATTTAGATTAGATTTGGATTGAATTTATTCAAATTATTACTAATCTTTAATATACGACTACACTAACGCAACACATGAACATAAAATATAAGCTAACTAACCTTATTTGTGAAGAAGGAGTGTGATTGGAATGATACCAAATTACCTATCAAACTTGTTTAGTAAATAACTTTTGGAATAACTTTTAGCTAATTTGATTAAAATTGCCTGATTGACTGGCTAATAAGATAATCTTGGTGTTTAATAATTAGTTGATTTGAGCAATTAATTATCTTTGAAAAAGTCATTTTGAATCACCAGCATTTTCAATTGGTAGTTTCATAAATTATTTGTAAAAGATTAAATTATCCCTAACTAATTTTAGTATTTCTAGTTTTGTCCTTCCTAAAAAAAACCTAAAGCATTCATATTGATTTCTTAAAAGAAAATTTAATAATTATAAAAATTATATTAATTTAATTTAAAATATTTAATATATAATAAATTAAAATTTAATCTTCTAAATAATAATATATTATGTACAATAAAATTTAATTTATTAAATAATATATATTTTAAAATATTAAAATATGATTAAAATAAAAAATATTTAAATAACTCATATCATTAATTATTATTTTACATACAGATAATTAATTATAAACAACTAATTTTGTTAACTATTTTTATTTAAACATCTAATACAATTAGTTAGTTAAATTCGTTAATACAATTAGCTATCTGTTAACCATCAATATAATTAACTAATTATTAAATAAGACCATTACTTGTTATCTTTCATAAAAAGAGAAATACTTCGAAAGTTAATGCATGACTCCCATCTTTATTCTCAGTTATAATTTTTAATGTATTAAAAATTACAAAATATAAATTTTACAGAATTGATATATAGAATAAAATTGATAATTTATTTTTATTAAGTGAAAATAAAAATATATATGTATTATGCCTGAGATATATAAATATTTCTTCTTATAAATTATTTGTGCCTTTTCGTTTATTCTCTCGAAATGATTGTTCTAATGATGAATTAAAATTCATTGCAAAAGAATTTATAATTGAAGTACATGTATATTAGAAATATAATTTTAACTTTGGAACCCATTTGGTACATACTGTCAAAATTGGTAAACAACCCATTTAAATTTGATCAATGATCTAATTTAAAAAACTACGAAGATATAGTTTGGAAGTTAATTAGATGAGAGAGGCTTATGAGAAATTTTATTGGAGATCAAAACGTAAGGTATGGTATAAGACCATAAAAATTATTAAAAAGAAAACATATTAAATTATCCTTCTACTACATATTGTTTACTTAATCTTTTAATTGGATTCCTAGGTTTAACAATGTATAATTTAATTCCTATATTTATTTTTTATTTCTAGTTTGTGCTTCTTGTTATTCTCTATTAAATTAGGTCAATAGGTAACTTACATGAATAACAATATATTAAGTATTAACAATTTATAGAATGAAAGGTGCTAGCTTGATTCCAAATTTTCTTCAAAAAGTAAAATAATTTTATAAAATATCATGATTTTTTTATATATTATTTGTCAATATAAAGCATTCTCCACGTTTGTCAAGTAAAATGATTTTACGTCAAATTATATTCAATTTTCATTGAAATTTTCATGATTTCCTTCTCTTCTCTTGAGAAAAACTACTACTTTCTTAAACAACAAAAAATTAAAATAACTGCAAGTAAAGATTCTCTCAATTTTTTATTCTATTAATTTTACTTAATCTTAACTTTACTACAAAAATGGTGATTTAAGTCAGTCAATAGAGATTAGTTTACATTGTATTGACATTTTATTTATTATAATAATATTTTTGAAATTGTATAAAAGTTTAAAATAATGGATGAAAATATAATCAACATTTATGTTGATGATAGAAAACTCACTATGTTGGTTATAAAATCATTGATGTCTAGATCTTGCAAAGAGACTTAGAATGTTAATTTTCTTATTTAATTGTCATTTAAAAGACATTTCAAAAGTTTCTTTACATGGATACAATTTAGTTTCAATGGACAAGCCATTGGTTTAATTATAACCATCATTTAAAAGTTATTCTAAGAGTTTGATTGAAAATCATAGATGTGTAAAACATCTATTTTTTAGATAATCAATGTCTAAAAGGTATTTCTAAAGTCTCATTGGAAACTATAGATACATATAATGTTAGTTTTATTTATTAACTAACATCAATTATTTTTCTATAAAATTTCACTCTGACTTTCATTCCATATGAAACATTTTTGACATCTCCCTCTCTAATATCCTGTCAACATCCATCCGATGATTAACCACTTTCATTACTAGAATATTTAATATACTCTCCTAACGAAGATGGAGAAAAATAAGTAACGAATTAGAATTTGTATTGAGTATGATAATTTTGATATATGATATTTTTACTTTTCTCTCACTCCATTTTTATTAAAAGAGTGTACAATGGAAGAACTGTAACTTTTGATTTTCTTATTGTATACTTTTTTAATTAAAATGGAGTAAAATTAGAATAGAAGAGCTAGTAGATGATTATTTAATACACAATGGTTCTTTTGTACTTTCACTCCACTTTCAAATTGCCAGAGTGTATAAATTAGAAATTTTTGAACAATAAATTAGAGTTTGTATTGTTAATAAAGATTTTGATATATTATGATTTTACTATTAATTTTATATATTCAAGTTCACATGTAATCTTTATTTATTAATGATTTAGTGTAATTATTGTGTATAAATTTGAAAATATTATTTCTCTTTACTAATATATTTGTACTTTTATTATAAACAGAGCAATGACAATTAAAATTGTATAAACTTGCATAAATAATTCTCTCTACCCATTTATAAGTAGTTATATTAAAATTTTATAGTTAGTATTTAGATTACATAAATTAACAAAAAAAAAATATATTGAAACAAATATAACTTTATATGTTAAATTAGTTCAAAAATAACTTTCTTTTCATATTCATAATTTCTACTTAAAAATATTGTAAAATTATATGAAAATAATTTGCAATATTTTTAAAAACTACTATTAAGGATTCTTATAACATTAGTTGTTTACATAATAGAATTTTGTAGATAATTGAAAGGCCTCTATTTTGGAAATGACAAACATAAAAATATTAATTTTAGGATTAACTGATGTATAATGTGATAACATTTCCTATGAAACTAAAGAAGTCTAAATAAATGAAATTAATGAAAAAGTCTAAATAAATGGAACTAAAAATAACTAAATAATTGCATTGTGAAGGTGAGGAACTTATAACATTGATTTTCTTTTTTTTTTGTGATGACTATCATCTAAATAAATGAAATTAATGAAAAAGTCTAAACGAATGGAACTAAAAATAACTAAATAATTGCATTATGAAGGTTAAGAACTGATAACATTGATTTTTTTTTTTTAGTGATGACCATCATCTAAGTCTACTGCAATCATCCTAATAATTCATCTACCGTTTACATATCATTTTAGTACTTCACTGATAATTTAAGGTATTACAACCATAAATATGACCAAACTTATGACATCGATTTTAAATTAATAATTAATGTCTAATGATATCCTCTTAGCCTATAAATAAGGATCTTCCTTCCTATTTGAAATAAACTAACAATCTATCAAGATAGTCCTCCTTCTATTGAAAAAAAGGACTTTTGAGATGCTTTCTTTCATTAATTTTGTGTCTATTGATCTTGAAATGCTTAATTGTTTCATTTGTTATGAGCTTTTGACTATTTTTATATTTCAATGGAAAAATGGACATACTGCTTGCTTTATACATTAATTTAAACTTGGTAAAACATGTTTTAGTTATGCTATGTTAGTTAGTGTTATTCGATAGAGGACTATTATTTTGAAATCTCTCAAAGTTTTATGCATAAATGCAAAATATGATTATGTGAAATATGACTTACCATAAGATTACAAACCATCAAAGCTTACACTTTTATAAATTATGTTTCTACCTTCTGTAGGAGATATAATTCATAGAGGCATAAGTTTTGATATCTTGTAATCTTATTATAACCCACAATTTCTGCACAATCATATTCTATATTTATGCATGAAACTTTAAGAGATTTTAGAACCTTTTTAATAGTCCTATATCAAATGGTATCAATTAGCATAACATAAACAAGATTTTATTACCAAGTTTGAAGTAATACATAGAGCAAGCAACTAGCATATCCATTTTTCCATTGAAAAATAGTGATAGTTAGATGCTTATAGCAAATGAAGTAATCAAGTAATATGAAGAAATTATGAGCAGATGATAACCACTTTTTCTTTTAATATGTGCAAAGATGGCATGTATGCTTATTATAAATGAAAAGTTTGTTATGAAATGTTTGTTACTTATTGTAAATAACAATTTTTTATATACTAATATGTAAATAAATAAAATAGAAAATTTCTCATATGTTTTATTTATATTCAACCTATTACTATTTATATCTATTTAAATGTATAAGAAAAATATCATAATACCAAAAAATTTAATGTTACCAATTCTTATTAGATTAAGTTCAATTAAAAGTAAAATAAAATAATATTAGTGTTCTTATATGATTTAAACTTAATTTTTAAAATTATTGCTTATATATGTGAGATATATATAAATTGTGTTTTAAATTTTGCTTTAATATATATGTGTGTATGTGTGATGTATATTCAAATTGTAAATTCTAATATATATGATGTGTATAATTGAATCAATTTTATTTTATTATACATGTTTGTTGTATTTGGCCATTCTAGAAAGATTTTAAAATTTTTCAAGAATGGTTATGAAAAAAAATTTCCTAAGCAAGAGAAAAGAAATATGTTTTTTTAATAGAAGATATTCATTTATTATGATGTTGACTTTTAGGTAATAACTAACTTTAAACATTACTTAATAAGATGATGTTGTTATATTAAAGATAACAGTGTTTTCTATTTTTCAAATTAATGTCTAATATTTAACTTTAGACATTGGTTTTTTGTATTAATCAATGTGAAAACTTAGCCTCTAGGCATGATTTAAAAATGAAAAGTTTAAAACATGGTGTAAGTTGAAAAAAAAAAAAGTAAAATATGGTGTCATTTGCAAATTTCACCTAAAACTCTTCTAACTCTAAAATAATTTAAGATTTTTTTTGGTTTTGTATTTTTACTCATCAAATATTTTGTAGGACTGAAACTCAATTAGCTTATGACTAAATATGTAAGATTAGCATTTACTAGAAAAACATAAAATGTAAATGTGAGAATTTTCTTACTTTTATGTTTATTTTTATCATTTAATTCTTGATTTTTTAATCGATCATATTTTGTTATCTATTATTTTAACATAATTTTTACGAGTTTGCACAAGTAAGAAGTTTGGTCTCATTCCTTTTTATTAGCATTTTATCATATTATCAATTATTTATTCATATAAAAATGTATAATATTAAACACTAATTTTTTATGAATGTTTATTGTATTTACATGTATTATACTAAAGAGCCTTTCTAGGGTGTGTAAATCTTATATATTATGCAATGGGTTTCAAAATAAATTTAGTGAAGCACCCATTTTTTATTAGGATATTGTATATAACCTTTAACTATTTTTAATATTTTCTTATTCAAATTATTCTTTAAAATTGTTTGAATTAGGATTTGTTAAAGTTATAGGAGATGTTAGCTTTCATATTTAGTTAGAAACATAAGAAAAATAGGAAGGGTGAAAGGGTGAGGAATAAAGGTATGGGTTTAAGTGAGTGGGATATGGTACATTGGTTATGAAAATAAATTTATATAGTATTATTAAAATAAAACATAAGTTGTTTAAAAACAAATTATATTTGGTGTTATTTCCTACAATGATAGATTAAAAAATGATGTCGATTATTTTCAATAAAGAATTGACATGACAAAACTGACGTTAAAAATAGATATATAGCAATATTTAATTAAATATTAATCAATTTTTTATGTTAAATTCTCTAAACACTCAATATTACTCAGTTATTTGTAATAATATAAGACAAAATTCATATACACAAATATCCATACTTTTTATAAAGAAACTTGACAACGTATAAAATAATTTATATTTTTTTTAATAAATCTATACTTGACAAATTTTAAAGATACAAAATTACAAGTCCTAAAGTTAGTGATGATTAAAGCAAGGAATTTGTATTCTTTAAAACATAGGATACATTTTGTAGGATAGATCTTAATAAGGAAAAATTAATTTAACCAGCTCACAAAAATATAAGTCATGAGTATTATACCTTTTTTCCTATACAAAATAAGACCATATATTATTAGCTTCTAAAACATCATGTGTTGCTGAACCTTTTTATAGAGCTCCTAATGACTCCAATTATGAGGAGGATTGTCATGCACTCTCATGCTAGCATAAAAAGCTCTTATTATTGAAGCTAAATATAGGACATATAAAGTGAGAAATCTCTTTAATCCTGGGGTAGCTAAAATCTTAAATCATAGAATCCTTTCTCTCTAAAAGAAATTGAAGTCAAGATACTTACACTAAAGCATTAATTTATTTTGGAATTTCCCTTGGTACCTTTTCCATTATGTTATTGACGAAAAATGAGCATTCATCTCCTTTGTGGTTTAATGTTATTTTTAGAATCTTCAGGTGAATTAGATGGGTAGTGTTAGGTACACTTAAAATGAAAGCCACTAGCCATTCAGACTTTAATTAATCAAAAATTAAGCTAAATACTTAGTAAGAGAGAACCCCTTCTCCCTAAATACCATTTTTAAAATCTTGAAGTCCTTTGAAAGTTAAGAAATTTCAAATTTTAATTAGAGGAAGTTAAGATTTATGACTAAAGAAGGATGTATTAGTGTTTAATTAAAGTATTTCAGTGTTTAAAAGGTAAAAGATAAGATTTTAGGGTGTTATGGGGAAAGAAACAACGCTTTCTAAGGCATTAAGGCTATAAAAATGCTTATTGATTCGTGTTAACATCATTTACACTTTGTGCAAAATAGTCATTTGTTTATCTAAAGCCTAAAGCCTACTGGGTAGGAAATGTTCTTTAAGCAATAGTTACTAGTTAAACCTTGTGAACATCCAAACCTTGTGAAAATTATCAAAAAATATCATTAATTACTTACTCATACGTATCTTATCATGGGATAAAGGGCTACCCAAAAGAAATAGCTCCTTAAAATTCAAAACCTTGCATAAGAAGGTTATTCATTAGATATACAAGGAAATTACATACAACTAAAATTGATCTCCATTTAATCCACTTAATACTAATGGTTACAAGTCAAGGTCTTTCATGGTTTTGAATGCCCTACTACTCCTTTCTTTAAAGTGCTTTTGATTCTTGATAAAATTACCATCAAATATGGTCTTAATCTTATGCATAGAATAAGCAAAATTTATATTTTAATGGTTATGCTTATAATTACTAAGTTATCATCATCTTCTTCTAATTTCTAGGTGTCATCTCAAAATATTTCCCGTTTATATTTATACTAGTTCTCAATAAGGAAACCATTAAGGTATATGAAATTTTCCTACCCTCTCATATTAATCCTTCCTTTACATAAGCAAATTCCTAAATATTGATTTCTCATTACTAACTAACTACTGACCTATCCAAGAACAATTCTTACAAAATTATTGGTGAACAACCATCTATTCTACATTGTAGTTTCCTTCGACAGATCTTTCCATAACTATAAGCTTATAGGCAAGTCCCTTACTAAGTAACTTGTAGACACCTACTTAGATAATAACACTTATTAACCTTTTACTTTGTATCTATTGAGCAATAAATCATACACATATTTCACTGTTGAACTCATAAACTAATAATGTCCATCGAAATGGTATCAAAAGTAAGTAATCCTACGTGTACTTATACCATTAGTATAATTTTGATCAACACCTATCGGAGCAGTAACTAACATAAATCAAGGGCCTTATCAAATTAGGAATTTAGACTATGCTCTAATACCAATTTTATCATAACTTTTACCCAATCATGATTAGTATGGAACTTGCTATCTAGTTTTCACAAGCCTAGTCACATAATGCCTTGACTCGTTCACTATTTCATAGGATGATTATTATCTATTCCTAGCTTTTTACACTCACTTGACCCTTTCATGACACTCATAAAACCATTACTATCTCTATTAAGCGAAGTGTGCCACATTTGATCGAAACTCCAATGGTCAGGGACACAACACTTCCATGTTCTTAACCTAAAAACAAGACACTAAATATAAAAAAAAAAGTTAATGAGTAGATATTTTAACAAACATTTCCAATAATTAAGGTGCTTTCTAATATGAGTAATTCCTACTATTACTATCTTACTAAAAAAAGTTTTCTTGACAAAATAACATGCGTCAAAAGTAACCACTTACTAAGGGAGCATTACCTAAATTATGAATATTAATGTTAGAAATTACTTTTCTTTAGCATTTAGATGAACATCATGCTATTGAAGTCTAAACATTTATTATATAGGCTTACCTTCTTGCATACATCACATATATAATTCATATCGAAAATATTGCATTAACTCAAAGAATTCACAATTATTAAGAAATAAGGAACCATCATATATTATATCTTTATCATTAATAAAATGCATTCATCCTGCTTATATTACTCTTGGGTTAACTTTATACCCTACCTTTCTTTCTATTCTTATTCATTATATGTTAACTTTATACCCTACCTATTTTTCTACTAAGATTTAATTAACTAATATCCACTTCCTCCCCTAATACATCTCACTTAAGTCATATTCATGACACTGTTTTCATCACATAACATATTTCATAGTTTAGAAACATTCCTTGTTGCATTATATTACAAAAAGCATATATTCATTATTACTATTAAATCACATTGTGCCTTTAATACATGGCTAAAATGGTGGGTTTACATATAAACATTGATATAGAAATTTCACTATCACTAGAGACAACACATATTACTTTAGCTTTTAAGCTCAAAAACTAATGCAACACATTACTTGTCTCTTATAACACAAATTACTTTGCTTTTTATTAATTAATAATAATTGGATTACTTTTAAATATTATTAAGATTTGCTTTAATTGACTTACATTAATTTGAGTTAACTTATAACTTAAAGTAGGAAAAGAAAACATAAATGAGTGGTTGTTCTAATGTAAATGATAATAGCCATTGTAGTGCAAATGGCAACAGTCATTCTAATGCAAACAACTAGCTATTTGCTTCTAGACGTATGCCTTGGAGAACTTTTAACATAATAAGTAACCATTCCTAGGTAACAATTGGCTATTCTGTTCAATTTTTGCAGAGTCCAATCATAATTTCTATTGTTTATAAGGGGTTCCAACCTCTTCCAAATCCATTCCATACCTATTTTAGTATAACAAAACATGAATGCCTATTTTAGAAACCTAAAACCTCTTTTTATTATCCAATCTCACTTGTTTTATCATTTATTTAAGATTTGACGAGGTTATTCGCTTTCAAGACATTATTTCTTAATTTTTCCATTTTAACATAAAATTTAAAGATTGAGCTAGAAAATCTACTCATTTGACTTAAGGAAGATTAAAAGAGCAACATCTTCTACTTTTCTATTTGAATCCTTCAAAATTTCAAGATAAATATACATTTCCCATTTGGACTCAAATGAGTTCCAATGAAGGTTTGAATGGGAAATAATTTGAAGTTAAGATGATTCAATATCTTTGCCTCATTTACATAATAATTTAGCTTGATTTCTCATTCACTTTCACAAATTCCTTATGCCCTTGAGAGATTGAGATGAATAAGGTAGAAAAGAGGATGGAGAAGCTAGGAAGGTTCCGAAGGCTCTTTAGGAAAAAAAGAGGAAAAATAGGAAAAATGGCTACATTTTTTAAATATAAAGGCGATAAGGGCAATTTTATCTTTTGCTCACAAACTTTTCATCTTTCACTCCTTCACTTATTTACACTTATACTCTTATTATTTATTATTTACTGTCATTAACTAGAAAACTTTTCAAATTACTAAAGAAGGTGTAACATAAATACTTGTATAAGAGGTCATCAATAATTAAAATATGATAATAAATTAAATATAAAATGTACTCACTTTAATTATCTTTAGCGACCCATAGCTAGAAATGGCCTATAGAAAGTTATGGCATATACACAAGTAATAACTATCATATCCATGCCCCTTAATAATTACTAACCTACTATTTGGAATTTAATTTCTCAAATTATTCACTTTAATAGTTGGAAACATCTAAACCATGCTTTCAAATGAAATGCTTTTTAACGTTTTAGGCTATGCTTTGATACCAATTTTATCATGATCCATTCTCAAGCATATGACTAACATAGGGAGTTGTAATAGATGATAGTCTAATAGCCTTTCCTAAAACACATCTAATGCGGTGTTTCTTATGCAATTATGCCTTTTTTTTTTCAAAAAGATTATATGGTTTTTGAATTCAAGTATGAAATGTATTGATAAATTATAATGCATGACTACTTTAATAGTTTTAATGTTTACCTTAATGCCAAAGTTTTCAAACAGGCCTATTTCCAACCTATTTGACAACAGTTGGACACTTAAGGGAAAGAAATCCCTAAAGAAAGAAAAAGAGCATGTATATGTGTAAGATTCTTTGAAACTTAGTAAGTAATTAACAAATAATGAAAAAATAAATAATAATAAAGAAGAATGTATATACCATGACACAAAGCTTATAATTAAACTTTTATAAAACACATACAGGTTTTTATCCAAAAAAAATAAACATACCTTCATACCTTCATCAAAGGAATGTTCATGGAATTAACTTGTTTATCAAAAGGTTTACATAGATATACAATACACACACACACACACACACACACATTGAAATCCATTCAAAGTTGTACTACTCATTTCTACATCCTTCATTTATGGATATAAGCTTAATTGAAAGGCCAACACATTTATTTCTATAGTATCTAACCTTAATTATAATATTCCAATGTCATTTAATAGAGATCAAATAAAAAAGAAAGCATATAAATCTTCTTATGACTTTCGTTTGACCTTATCCCTCACAAATTCATCTTTGTCCCTCCATGTTATCCTTATCATTCACAAACAAATACAGAATTTGGTGTTTATTTACCCTATCTCAAATTCCATAAATAATAATGTAAATTAAACTCAAGTGTTTCAAGGATAATTTCACAACTCACTTTCATAAATCATAATAGCACCGTGCCTCTTTATATGACTTCAAGATACTTATTCAATACCAATTAGTGCATACTAACTCATAGTAGCATCCTAGAATAATTGTATAGTCTTTGAAGTTCTTGGAATAAGCAATATTAATTCACACAATATTCATAAACATATCTACACATTGATATTAGGTGTATAGAAGAAGGATTTTTAACTTAAAACCCCTTTTAAGATATGAAAAATGTGAAATAAGATAAAAGGAATTAATATTCCTTCAAGGCAAAATCACATCCTAACCTTGATTAATTAAATGCCTATTTAATTCCTTTAAAGCAAAATCACATTTTGACCCTAATAAATCAATTGCCTAACCGATTCCATTAAAAGATTTTTTGCAAAATTCTTATGGAATCCTTATTCTTCCATGAATAATTCACTAATATTTCATCCTATAAGTTACAATAATCAAACGAATCACCATATATTGCATTTTTATCATCATACACATAGGATCCAACAAGAAATTCATGTTAAAAGCATTCAAAGTTTGTCAAGATTTATGAAAAAGCAAGAAATCTAACATAAATCCACCAAATTCATTTAGTTCATCCAAATGTAACTAAAATGCTAACTCACTTCATATGAAAGAGATAATAAAGAAGGCTATTATAGTTTACTTGCTTCTAATCATTCAAAAATCAGAGATTTGAGGTTAGGACTTTAAAGATCCTTTTTGAGCTAAATAACTTAATCACTTTAATCCTAAAGGAAATCAAAGGAAAAACTTTACAACAATTGAATTTGAAGAGTCTTACCTTACTTAGATTGAAAAGTATGAAGATTTAATAAAGTTTAATGTTCCTTTACTTGCTAAGAGGGGAAAAGAATAAAAAGAAAAAAAGAAGTGTGGGTGTTGATGCAGAAAAATAAGGTCGTGAGTTGAAGATAGAGAAATAAAAAGAGATAGGATTAGAGGCAAAAAGCAAAAAAGTGCCTCAAATCTTCCCCACACTAAAATACTCGCCTTTAATTATAATTAGCTCTTAAACATTTTATAATACTATTTTCTCAATTATTCTACAAAAAGCATCTCAATCTTTATTATAATAATTAATTATTTTTCACATAAAACATCTTAAGTTTTAAGGAATGTAACAAAATTAGAATTTAATTTTGAGACAATTTCTTATAATAATATTTATATATATATATATATATATATATATATATATATATATATATATGCATTAAGCATTTTAAATAATTTTTTAATAAAAAAATTATTGCTTAAAATGCATTAATTTAAGATGAAAAAGAGCAAATCATATATACATAAAACAATTATTTCTAAATTACATATAAGTAATGAGTATAATTTATTTAAGAAAATTATAATTAAATAAATCATCCTAAAATACTAATGCATATATACATAAAAAGATTATTAGAACAAATAATCTCAACATAAAATTTTAGTTATGACTTTAAGTTGTACATATTATTTGGAAAATTATTTCATAAAAAAAATGCATATATGACAAAAAAAGAAGTTCTCAAGATGCAATAAGATAAATGAAAAGATGAAATAATTTTAAATGTTACTTTGTTTAATGGTACAAAGTATTAATTTTGAGTATAACCAATTATGAATAATTAATTTTAAAAAATATCATAAAATAATAATTTATATTTGATAATATACAAATATTAACTTTAAAAGTAAAAAAAAATATTATTTTTAAATTTTAATATAAAATCAATTCTGGACATGAAACTAATTTTTATAAGTTAATTTTTTTGCACAATCAAACACTAGAAAATGCAATAGCAGAAAGCCCGTCTACAATTAAAGATCTGAAAAAATGATAACGGAAGAGAGTTTCAACGTAATATGTATACTTTAAATGTTTAACTCTATGTTTTAATCCTGACAAGATATAGAATAAAGGGGTTATGTATATTTTAATTAAACTGATAAAAAATTTAGATACCACCATCTTAAATTATACAAATATTAGGATTAACAACTTTTAATTTTTTTATTTTATTAAATTAATTATTTTTTATAAATTTTTTAAATAAAAATTATAATATTATAAAATATTAGTTTATCTTATCATTTTTTACATATAATTTCATAATTTATTTTTTAGCATTTGATTAAAATTTTATATATTTAATTATATTTTTGTTAATTATATAATATAAAAATTATGAGATGATAAAATAAATCAATATACTATAATATATTATTATTCTCATTTAAAAAGTATATGAAAATATTAAATAATTTAATAAAATAAAAAATTAATTAGATAATGAATGTTAATTTTTAATTCTATATAATCGAATAGTGATGTCTAAATTTTTAAAGTTGAGGAAGCAAAATTCAAATATCCCAAAATTAAAGGGAGTCTTTGCATTTTTTTGTAAAATATTTTTTAAATTTTAAAAATATTAAATAAAATAATAGGTAATTAATTTGCTTATAAATAAAAATTATATCTGAAATGTAAATATTTTTTTCCGATGCGACAAAATTTGTAGCTTTAGCAAAACATTTTAATCCTGTTTTGCAGGGCAAGTGGGCTCTTTACCTCAAGATAGTCGAATTTTTTGTAATTTGCTTTTCCTTTCTTGGGCTATGCCCCATTTCTTGGGAAAAAAAAACTTCTCCATTAAATTTAAGAAATTTTAATATAATTTGTTTGGAAACAGAAATTGGCTATACGTACGGACACAACGTTTAGGATTTTACTTCATTGTTACCCGGTGGTTTCCCTTCCTCCTTCCTTCGTGGTCCTTTCGTCTTTTCAGCATCAGCGAATAATTTCTGAATTGGCATTTTTACCCTTATCTCCGAGGCTTCTTGGACAGGTTCATCCTGGGCATTTTGTCTTTCGACTTTTAGCACCAGCAAACAGCAACATGTTAACAGAAGGATAGAACCCTCCAGAGTTTTCTCGTTCTGTTACTTTCATTTCCTGACCACCATTTCAGACTTCTCTTTTCTTCTCTCTATCTCTCCGTTCCCAATTCATATCCCATCATTAGGTAGGTATAATATTCATCTTTCGTATTCAGTTTCAATTTTTTATCTGTAATTTTAGCTCTGTCTTTAAGAAGGGATATTTTGGGGGTTCCTTCATTTCTGATTTTAATTTCACTGCATGTCGATTAATTGCAATAATTCGTTGAAGGGTGGAAGATGAGTATTTGTTCAGCAGGTATGGGTTGTTATTGAATTCCCCTTTTCATTTCTTTTGGCTGACATATTTCCTTAAAGTTTTATCCACTGCTGTATGAAGTTCTTGTTACTGTAAGTTCCATCTTTTTCTTTTAGTTTTGATGGTTCTTTCAAATTGTTTATATCGGTCATCCTGCGGAAATTTTTGAAGATGTTTTCTTTTTTATGTCAATTAGGTTGATACTAGATGTGGTAAATGAATTAAGCATTTATCATAAGAACTAGGGATGGGACCGCTTCGAACTTTTTGAAGGGACGGTGATGTGTTCTGAATTTGAAGATCTATTTGTTCCAAAGTAAATCAAAATTGATGGAATGAACAATGAGAACGATGCTTGTGTAGCTGGCTAAACAGAAAAAATAAATAAATAAATTTGATTTAAGGGTAAATTATTTTTAAATATTTTTCTAGCACCACCATGCTTAGATTACAGTTCCAAAAATGATGGTTATTGTGTGTCATTTCAGAACTTTTTGTCTCTACTTTTATCTTTTCTTGACTGTAATGATGTGGCCATTTATAAAGCAAAAAAGTAAGCTGTTGGTATTTTCTTTTACTCGTTTGTAACTCCTCTCTGGTTAATATGTGTACGGTGACCTCTTTCTTTTGTTATGGAAAAAGTAATTTTAAGCCTTCGCTTATTTGTTCACGGTTGCCAGTTGGTTTGGTAAGCGTCTTTAGTGGGTGCTTCTGGCTGTTATGGTTTTGTTTATATGAGGGCATTTCAAATTCAATTATATCATATAGAGGAGGTCTCTTATTTTGCTTACTCTTAGGAGCAACTGGCATCATCTGCACTGCTAGATCCAGTCTTCTCTCCTGTTTCCACAATCCTACCAAAACCAAGTTCCTTCCCTCACTTTCTAGGTTATCTGCCAAGCGTTCTTGCTTATTTCCCCAAACCCACAGGCGCATTTCTGTCTGTAAGCCCTCCATGAACTTGCTGAACAGACTTGGATTTGGTAGCACAAGGGCCCCAGAAAACATGGATTCTTCAATTGCCCAAGGTCCAGATGATGACTTTCCTGCACCTGGCCAGCAGTTTGCCCAGTTTGGTGCAGGTTGCTTTTGGGGCGTTGAGTTGGCTTTCCAGAGGTTGCCGGGGGTGACCAAGACAGAGGTTGGCTACAGCCAGGGGTTTTTGCACAGTCCAACCTATGAGGATGTATGCTCAGGGACCACAAACCATTCAGAGGTTGTCAGGGTCCAATATGATCCCAAAGACTGTAGCTATGAAAATTTGCTTGATGTATTCTGGTCTAAGCATGATCCAACCACGCTGAATCGGCAGGTATATAATGCGTCTGTATCATAAACCTTAGCATTGTTAGTTGAATTGGTCTTCAAGGTATAATCTGGTTTTTTTCTGTTCCAATGGGATGGCTAGATTTAACGCTGATCTGAAATGTTGATTTGTGGTTGTCAACATTTATGATTGGTTAATGTGATAGATAGGGTTTATCTAGAATTATTTATTGATACATTAACTCTAGGGTTCTATAAAAAAAAATACCACAGGGTTGTTAAATTGACCAAAAATTCATGATCCCATGTATAATTTGCCCAGGTTTATATTGATTGTTTCTGTTGATAGCTTTTAAGGGATTGATGGAATTGCTTTATTGCTGCATTTAAGTTATGTTGCTACTCTTTATATGTACTGTATTTTTCTGTCATCTCTATGCTCTTCTGACATATTTGGGTTGAATTAATATATCTGTTGGAGCTTGTCATGGTGTTTGGTTGACTACTGATGGTGTACCTCTTGCTCCCTCCCCCCCCCCCCCCTTTTTTCCCCTACTTCTCTTTTATCAATTCCATGCATGGAAGTACACTGAACGACTACTCAGAATTTTATGTTGCAATTCCACTACACACTGCATATTCATCTTGCAGTGTAGCTTGATCACTTTGTAATAACTTAATTCGTATTTGTGACAGGGTGGCGATGTGGGAACACAATACAGATCTGGGATATACTATTACACCCCTGAACAAGAGAAGGCTGCCCGAGAATCTCTGGAGCAATACCAGAAGCAACTGAACAGGAGGATTGTGACAGAGATTCTTCCTGCCAAGAAATTCTACCGTGCTGAAGAATACCATCAACAGTACCTTGAGAAAGGTGGCCGCTTTGGAAACAGGCAATCTGCCGCTAAAGGATGCAACGATCCAATTCGATGTTATGGATGAATTACTTTTGTTGAAAATACCATCTAGGATCAAACTTGCCAGTTCTCGGATGTTGAAAGTGGGTAGTTTTGATTATCAAGTATCTGTTAATATGTTAACTAGGCTTGTGCAGATTAGCTCTCTATATTGCAGTTTGAGGATGATAGTAATTAAATTTTAGAATTGTTCTACTCTATAATAAAATAGTGTATATTAACTTCTTGCTTGCCCGATTGGATGTGGAATTGTCTTCTGGTGAATATAGTTACAGACAGTTTTGCATTGGAACTGTCGTATTTGTGTATAGTTTTATTGTGTTGTTTGTTCTTTTGCTTATCTGTTTTACTTCTGTGAACATAGTGGGCCCTCTCAGGGTTTTTCTAATTTTTTGTCTTGTTGATTACAACGACTCGGTGACAAAATGTAGGACAAGGACTGGGAAACTAAATAAATAAATAAAAGCAACATTGATTTGAGATTTAGGGCTGCTTAATAGGTTTGTGGATTGAATTAAGTCGAAGTTTTTGCAAGTCCAGTCCATTTGGGCCTTATTTGTTAAAGTTTGTATTTTAAGAAGGTTTATTTTGATTTGTTTTGTTTGCATGATAAATTCGCTAAATTGGATTATTTCGTCTTAAAAGGTAGTCGATCTATGAACTAATTTACAATTCGCATGGATTTGATCTATGTAAACTTAATCACTTTAGGTGTGCTTTTTTATGGGCTTATTTTTAATAAGTTTGGCTTGTAAAAAAATTTGCAAATCAATCTATTATGTTTGTGCGTTTGAGCTTATTGAGCAATTCCTATTGAGACCAATGGTGAAAATGCTAAAATAATTTTGTCAAATGGGTAGATTTACGCGGGAATGAGATAGGTTTGTGATGGATTGATGTGTATTATCCATATTTAGAATGGATTTAATTTAAAGAGTTTAAATTTATCAAAATTTGTGATGAATAAAGATTAGTTTACTAATTTTAATTAAAAATCTAAGGAGTTGGCGGATATAAACTAGTTCATCATGAATTAGGTTCGTGATGGATCGATCTGTATTATTTACATTAAAAAATGAATTAGATTATTAAAGTTCAAACCCTTAAAATTCACCATCCATTTTACATTCTTAAAAATAACAAGTTACTATGTGTGATTTAACAATAGTAATGATATATTTGAATAGTTAAAGATTCTAAAGTTCTGTTTGTGTTATCAAAAGATATTTTCTTTTTTAAAAAAAAAAATTATTCACTTGTGCATAGAAAAAAAAGGATGGCATATTGTTTTGTATCTTTAATTCAATTAATATTTAATATCTCTTGAAAGTTTCATATTTTCTTTAATATTTAGAGTTTGATTTCTAATTATTATTTGTAAGAGCATTTAGTGGATTAACTACTGCTTTCACAAAAGAAAAAAAATGAATAAAGTGATATTAATAAAAGAAAATACATTTCTGTTTTAAAAAGTGCAAATTATCTTAACTCTTCCGTTAGATTCTTTATATTTAGGATTAATATATGTAATATTTTTAATATTTTAATAATTTATTATTATAATTATATTTATAGAGGTATTTCTTATCAAAATAAATGAAACATGACTTTACTTTCCTCGGCTCTCAATATATCGGAAAGAAAAAGAAATTAAACTGCCTTGATTAGAGAATGAAAGGGAAAAAGAAAAAGGAGATTTATGAAAAATTAAGAAATTGCCCAATTAGCTAACTACTTGGATTATGAAAACAAGAGGGTATTCCCAAAACATCTGGGCAAGGAAAGAATAACCAGATCAACTCTTCCATGAGCAGATAGAGTGGCTCTTCAATTATCCGACAGAACAGGGGTATCAGAATAGGAATCCCCTTTGAGTTCGTATGTTCGTATTTTGGGACATCTAAGTACACTTTAGTATGCAACCTCAAGAGTATGCATCGCAATGGAAAAAATCAAAAAATTCTGGCCCTTGTTAATTCCCTTTTTCATTTTTCTAGTACTTATAGCACACCTTATTGTGGATGACCCTCCCTCCCCACCCCCCCCCCCCAAAAAAAAATATGGTACTTAGCACACCTTGTTTGAAAAAAAAAATTGAATAAAGGCACGTTGTTTCTATCAACGGCTTAATTACAAATTGATAGTATTTGATCTTCTTATTTATAGTATTCTATTTTGATCCATCGAATATACAAATTAAATCACTGTTGATTTAAATTAATAATTCCAGAAAAATTGAAAATTAAAAATTTCAATTAGTGCACTGATCTTAATTGGTAATCATTGGAAAGGAAAATTAATCAATCAACAGATGTTAATGGTCAAACCAAAGTTTTTTTTTTTTTTTTTGCTTTGAATGAATCATGTGATTTGTAAATTTTTTTACATAATAAAGTAAGTTTCATTAATTATCTAGTAATTATGTTTTAAAAATTAAACCAAACTAGCTAGTTGGACTAGTAAACCAACTAATGAATCAATTTAGTTAAGAGTATTGGATCAAAAATGCATATGAATCAATAAAAATTAATGAATTATTTATTACAAATTATATATTTTTTTGAAAAATAGAGTTTTTTTTTAATTTTACAACAATTAAAGTGTAATATTTTTACAATTTCAAATTAATTGAATTTATATAATTTTTTAAAATATTTTTAGTACAAATTATTATATCACTTATATTTTATTACTTAATTATTTATTTTTTTAATTTATTTTCTATTAATTTTTTAGTTTTATCATTATTTCTTACCATAAATATCCAATACCAATATATATACATATGTATATATATAATTAGTATTTTTTAATATATATAAATTATATTTTCAATTCAAAATTAGTTCAAATAGTGACTTATCCAATTTAATAATCAATCTAATTTTAAAAACTATGCCGGTAATTGAGTGCTTGAAATATTGATAAAAAGTAGTATGCCAACTAGGATTTTTTAACCTAAATTTGATTAAAGTTAATAATTAGAATCTAATTTATTCAATTTTTATATAAAAAGAACTAAGATAAAATATTTTATTTAAGTTGATCAAATATAATCAATTTACATATCGAGCCTCAGTTTTGAAGTGCCTAACAATATGAAGGTTGTCATAGCCGTATTGTTGTGAAACTTCATAACTTGTACTAAAAGTTATAGTTTTATATTTCTGCACGCAGAACAGAAGGAAGTTCTTCTTGCACAATTTTTATTCTCACCGATTTTACAGTAAGAGGTGAAAAGAATGTGAAACTTAGGCCCTAATTGTTTTCTATGAAAAATATTTTTATGAAAATATAGTTATAAAATATTAAAATAAATTTGAACAAAAATAATTTCTTCTTTTTCATCGTATCATTCCTTTAAATATCATATTTTTTAATCACAAACTAAAGAAACATATGATACTCTTTTATTTGTATGTAAAGAAATAAGATTTTCTTATAAAAAATATCTTCCAAAAAACAAATGAACTCTTAGGCTTTGTCTATTTTTTGGAAGATATTTTTCATACCAAAATTTAATTTTTTTATATAAAAAAGGAATATCATGTATCTCTATATCTTGTAATTAAAAAATAATAATCTTTAAAATCATAATAGTAGAAGAAAATAATTTTTTCTATAAAAAAGAGGAAGTCATTTTTTATTAATTTCGTTACATTTAACATTCAATATATAAATAATTTTTTACTATTTTAATAATTTATAATCATATTATTATAAAATATGTTTTTTCCAAAATAAATGAAGTCTTGTATCAAAGGCATATACCAATTTCACATAGTTAAGAACAACACCAAGAATTCTACGGTACCAATAAAATTTAGTCGTATTTGTAAGATTAAGTTGCACTTTGAATACTTATATAGTTTCAAATTTTTTTTTTATTTGGATTCTCATAGTTTAAAATTTTTAAATATGATACTTATAATTTAAATTGTTTCTAATTACATACTTATTATCAAACTTCATCAATCGTTTGTTTCATTTAAAAGGAGGGGAAAATAAAAAAAAAGTAAAAAAAAAAAAGACTCGGTCCAGTAAATTGAAAACAAAAATAAATGCAACGATGTCGTTGCTTCATCAAGTCACAGAAAACACTTCTATCTTGATACTCTGCTGCAAAGCTTTCGACATGAACAAGATGATGGTGTTGCTCGGCCAAATTTGAGGATTGAAATGAGGAAGGACCGGAGCAGCAAGATGGGAGTTAATATTAAGATATTTTCCAACGTGGATCTCTGATTTAAATCTACGTCGGAAATTTAAAAGTTGCGTCAGCAAGGTTTTAACTATCTTATCATAATTTTGATGATGGGTATCTAAAAATAATTTGAAATTATAAGCACCTAATTTAAAAATCTTAAATCACGAATACCTAAATAAAAAAAAAGCTGAAACTATAGATAAATAAAATGTAATTTAACCTGTTTATAATATCATTTTATTAATACTTAAAAAAGAGTACTAAAGAGTTATAAAAAAAAAGGGTATATTTTATTGAGTTCTCTGGATGTAATTTACAAACCTCTCCTCTATTTTAAAAAATTTCACTAACCTCCCCTGAAATTACTAGATGTTGATTTCTTTTCTATTATACCAAATTTATCCTTTTGTATATTATAATACTTTTTTATCTGTATAAAACCATTATTAAAATTGATAGTTACTTAAAAATGATAATTATTTGAGAAGCATTTGTGAGATGATATTTTTCTCATGTATTTTGGAAATATTTTAAATTTTCTCAAATATTTCATTAAATAAAATTTTGTTACTTTTTATATACTTTGCATGTTACGAATTAAAAAAACTTTATTGATAAAAATTACTTTATAATTTTTAATAAAAAATTACTTATTATCTTATAGTCAAGAAAATATGAATATTTTCATAAAATTTATATTTATGGTTTTAATGTTTTAACTTATTAAATTATGTGATTAACAAAGATAATATCAAAGTTTATTTTTTCAATATTTTAACTCATTAAAATATTTTAGTAACTATTTTAAGAAATATACAATTTATTCATTATTGTTTTGAATTTTTTATGCATAGGTTATTTTTACTATTAATTAACTATTTAGTCTATTTTATAACTAAATTTATATATTTAAGTTTATTAAATGCAGCGAAAACTCTGCATTTATTAAAGTTCAGAGTTGTATTTATTCAAGTGCGGAGGGTGGGAATTTTATTAGAGGGGATCGGAAAACTCGTTAAGAATTTTTTTAATTGAATAAAAAATTTGAACCATAAGTAAAATAAGTGGAATCAATTATCTTACTGTTCAAGTTTGAATTCAACAAAAATAATGAGTGTAAACTTAAATTCAGGCATGTTGAATTGGTAAAATTTAAGTTTGAACTTGACTGTTATACAAATTTAAATGAGCTTAAAGAAGTTTTAATATATTTAATGATTATTTTTCGCTAATAATAGTAAATTCAATTTTCACGTTATTTCTTCTTTTATTTTTTTAAATGATTTCTTCATATTTTTATTTTTTTCAAAAATAAGAAAACACAATATTAGGAAACATTTGATAATACTAAAACATTTAGTACCAAGCTTTAAGTGTTAAACCTATTAAGTAATAAATTTATAATGTTCAAATAGTTTCTTATTTTAAGTATTGAATAATATTTTTAAAATTTTATTACAAAATATCAAAATCTTATAGAATTTCAAAATTATAATTTTATAAATTCTGTACATAGATATATTACATACAATTGTTATCTCAATAATAGAAATAACGTTATACATATTATCCAATAAAATCTCATCAGAATAAAAGCAAAATTTTTGCTTAATTTAATATTTAATCTTAATAAATTATGCTAATATCATCTATTTTTAAGTCTAAATTTATTATTAACATTCTTGCTAATTATTTATAGATCTTGAAGGCCTATAATATCTTGAAATTTTGTATTTTTATATATAAAAATAATATTTAAATTAATTAAGTTACTTAAAAATGATAATTTATTCAAGATGATTTGTAAGATGGTACTTTATTATATATTTCAAAAATATTTCAAATTTAGTTAAATATTTTATTAAATAAAATTTTGTATTCTTTATACACTTTCCATGTTACATATGTCAAAAAAATATTTATCGATAAAGATTGCATCACAAATTTTTTTAGTGAAAAAGTTTCTTATTATCTTATGATAAAAGCATACGAATAATCCATAAAATTTATGTTTATGCTCTTACTATTTAAAATTATGTTAGTAGCTTAGACAACATTGAAATTTACATTTAAAATATTTTAATTCATTTAATAAATACAACCATAAATTTTCATGCATACGTAGAATTTCCATGACATTTGATAAAGTTAAATATATTGATCTAGTTATAAAATAGGCTAAATAGTTAATTAGCAGTAAAAATAATCTACGCATTAAAATATTCAAAACAATTATGAGTAATTTATGTATTTCTTAAAATTGTTACTGAAATATTTTAAAGAGTTAAAATGTTGAAAAAAAATAAATTTTGATGTTGTCTATATTGATCATATAAATTAATAAATTTAAATATTAAAAATATAAATATAAATTTTATGAAAATATTCATATTTTCTTGACTATAAAATAATAACTAACTTTTTTATTAAAAATTTAAATAAAAATTATAACACAGATTTTATCAATAAAGATTTTTTTAATCTATAGCATGCAAAGTATATAAAAAGTTACAAATTTTATTTAATAAAATATTTAAACAAATTTAAAATATTTTCAATATACACGCAAAAATATTATCTCTTAAGCCTCCCTCAAATAATTATCACCTCTAAGTAACTATTAATTTGGATAATGTTTTTATAAGGATTGTATGTATTATAATATACAAAAGGGCAAGTTTGATATAATGAAAAAGAAGTCAACGTTCGAAAGTTATCTAGAGAGGTTAGTGAAATTTTTTAAAATAGAGGAGAGGTCGATGAATTATGTCTAAACCTCAGGAAGGGTTAATGAAATTTATCCTTAAAAAAAATTAAGAAGAGGGAAAATGGTTGCTACTATTAATGGAAATCACATTTTTATACTGAACCTACCTGCACGACAAGGCTGAGTTGGTCAAGTTCATAGCAGCAGGCAGTCCAGCTTGCTTATTGGGCTTAACCTCGAACCAGGGTTAAGCAATATTCTATACCAATTTTGATGATTATATCGTAAAAAACTCTTTTCAAATTTATTTTTTCACTTTATCCACTCTCGAATTTGAAGTATCAAATAAAGTCATGTGATTTATCCTATTAACACCTTATTTATTTATGCAATTTTTCCATACAAAGCACACGAAATTCCATCAGTTTATTCGCTTGTAATTCTTCCCATCAAACACTTTCTCTGCTTTTATAAATTATAATTCTGTTAATTTGTTCGCCTTTAATTTGCACATCTATAATTTGCACCATTAAGCATTTTTGTTTACTCGGTATATATGGCAATTTCATCAGCCGTAGACGGAAAATTTATGCAAATATATATATTAATGGTTAAATCATATATTGACTCTTTTGAACACCTTAAAATATTAATGTATTTTAAAACAAGTCCATCCCATTCTTCTATCATTAGTCAATAAATTATAAATAAAAATTAAATAATATTTGATATAATAGTTATGAATGAATTTATATTCGGTGTATTATCTTATTAATTTGACTGAATAAATTTTTTATTTATATTTGTAATGTTTTAAATAATTAAAATAATATTCTAAATAACTACATAGTAATGAAAGATATTTTATCTAATTAATAGAATAATATAATATGAATTTAATTAAGAGATATTTTGTTTAATTTTTTAATTAATCATATTTGATGCAATTGAAATATATTAATTAATGATTAAAATTTTATTAATATCTTGAATTGTCATGGTTTAATATTGATTATTATGAGATAAAATTAAAAAAAATTAATGAGTGATAAAAACTAAACGAATGAAATATACACGCCTTAAAATTAAAATTAGAACAAGTACATTTCATGCGTTCTTTATATACGAATCACAAACCTCTACTTTTAAATATCATAATATAGGTAAAAGTGAAATTTGACTCATACCTTGTGAATAAATAAAATGTATCTTTTTTAATCTTTTTGTATTCATTAATATATATATATATAATTGAAGGGCTTATCTTTTTGTAGATACTGCCCTCTGTTTCCCCGGGAGATGTTTTCTTTTTGATTAGTTAAATTTCAACATCTTTCGCCAAACGGAACATAATGAGAGGTCCGAATTAAAGATACGACAGCACGCTCCTTATCACTTCTGGGGGGCTGCTCCGCTTTTTAGTTCATTGCTCAAAGTTGAAAGATAACAAAAGGAAAAAGCAAGACATCCATGTGTCCGCATTCCAACACCTTATAATAATAATTGTGGGAAATTTTGATACACCGTATATATTGATATATTATTAATTTAAATTATTAAATTTTACTTATATTATATAATATTATGCATGATCAATAAAATTTAATAATTTAAATTAATAGTATATCTATGTGACTAATATATTATGATTATTATCATAATAATATGATAAACTGATAAAGAGAAAAAGCTTTATTAAGAGAGATTTTGATGTACTATTAAATTTTATTCATTTTATACAAAATTATATAAATAACTAAAATTCAATAACTCAATCCATCAGTGGACTAATACAACTGATGCGTTTTAGTCCTTAACTTTCAGATAACATGTGGTGGCTTGGTGGGCAGGGGTGGCGGCTTTGAAAATTTATAAAATATTTATGAAATTTTTTTTTCAGTTTTTTAATTTAATATCTCTTAAAATAAAATAAATATTAAAAATAATATGATGAGTAAGATTGTATTAAAAAATATTACTTTACTATTTAACTGAATAAATTCTTACTTAAAATTAATTTTTATTTATTTGATTTGTTAAAATTGAAAATTAAATTAAATAGAAATTAGTACCCAGTAGTTACTTTTATGTTGATAAGATTTTGGTAGATAAATGTATCCATATTCTCTCTATTCTATGGACAAAGTAAATTAAATAAAAATTTTATATCATTCAAGGATTTAACATAAGAAAATTTTTTAAAATCATAATCAAGATTATTTCAAAATTATTTAATATCTTAATATTTTGTAGTAAAAATTTCAAACTATTAACTAAATTCAATACTTAAAATAAAAAATTATTAAATATATCTTAGCCATTATTATATTTTCTTTTTTCAACGAAAAATAAAGAAATCAACAAAAAAATAGAAAAGGGAGATAGTATGAAAATAAAATTTATTATATTCATTGTTATTATTTGATGAAAACCTCTATTAAATATATCATAATTTGCTTAAATTTGATTAGATTTATATAATAATCAAATCCGACCTCAAACAAGTAATCGGTTGGATTACACTTATTTGCAATTCTAATTTTATCAATCTTCTTGGTCTCCCGGACAAATTTTTCTCACCCTTCGCCCTTGTCGGCGGGTGCGATGGATTTATAAAATTTTAATAATGAAAAACTTTAAACTCATCAAAATAAAATAGAGACTAAATAAATAAGAAAAATACATTGTGTCTATTCGGAAAAAAATTTAATATTATATTAAAATTAAAATTTTAGTATTATTTTATATAAATATTATTTCATATATTATTTTTTTAAATCAGTAATCTGATTTAATAAAAAAAATCATTCATTTTTTATAGAAAATTAATTAGTATTTAAAAAACTGGATTGTTGGGTTAAAAAAATAACACTTGATAATATTTTTATGAAAGTAATATTAAATTTTTAATGTTAATATAATACTGTAAAGTTTTTTTATTTACTGATAGTACAAGTCAAATTCCATTTTATACATTTGTAGTTTAAAATGTTAGGAAAAAAAGTACGTTTGCTTGTTTATGATGCTGATTTATATAATAAATAAATTAGGTTATAATTTATTGATCTAATCAATAAATTATAATTTAATTTTTAAAAATATTTTATGTATTAACTTATTAAAAAACAAATTTTAATTTAATAAATTATTTTAATTAACTTATAACTTATCAATTAGTAATTTTTTTTAAAAATTTCAAATTCATTCTTTTCTTTTTATTAAATTAAAACCCATGTATTTTAATAAATAAATAAAAATTAATTCAATAAATAGATAAATATGTAATATAAAAAATTTAGTATAATTAATTCAATTTTAATTAATTATATCATTTTAAATTATAAATATATAAAAATATGTATATAAACAAATATAAAGTATTATAAAATATAATTAATTAAAGTTTAACTAATCATATTTTTTTAAACATCTTATGAATTAATATAATTTGATTTTTAAATAAATATGAATTAGTTTACTATATATATCTATGTATATTAACATATCCTTTTATATTATTTTATATTTCTAGTTAATTTAATAATTAATTTTTTAAAACATTTAATTAATTTAGTAACACTTAATTATCAAATAATTTATTAATTATTAATTAACTTATTAATTACTTGTGCAAAACAAAACCTGTATGTAATTTGCATCATTAAACACTTGACCCATATTTATAAATTATTCTCTCCATTTCTTTTTAAATGCTATTTAAAATTAATGCACAAAGATTAAGAAAGAGTAATAAATAGTCTTAATTTTAGAAAAATGAGTTATAATTTATTAATATATCATCGAGTAAAGGTTAATTAATATGTAAAGTTGTTAATCATTTAGACAGTAGGTGTAATATTTATAAAAAATAATAAATATAATTTTAATTTTTAAAATAATAAATAAATAAAAATATTTTTTTAAATGACAAAAAAATAGAGGATGTATAATTTTGTTAACATGTCTATTTCTAATTTACACCATTGAATACTTTATCTACTAGACATGTGGTGATTATGTCACTTTAAACCAAAAATAAATTACAAGAACAACTAAAGAGTTAATCATAAGAATTTAAATTAAAATTTGTATAAAATTTATGATACTATAAAAATAAAATTAATGTGACAATATACTTTTATTGTGAATTTAATTTTTCTGAATAAGGTAATATTTAAATGAATATTACAAGTATAGATTTTCTTCTCCTTTTTTTAGAGTGTACGACTCTTAATGAAATGAACCAATAATTGAATTAAGTTAAAAGTAGAGACAGAAGTTAACCAAGATGAATAAAACCCTACCAACCCCTTTGGTTCCTATAGAGACTACATATATAAACTTAAGAACTAAAGACTGACATCAAGTCTTAATCTTTATAATTATAATAATTGATACATTTTACAATATGAAGATAAATGTATTGATAAAAAAATCCATAACTTATACATATAAATGCATAATAATGTACCAATATTATAAAAAAATAAATATAATAATACATAAAATAAAGATTAGCGAATTATGTAATAATATATATGACATATGCATCTTATATACTAACAAATAAATTATAATTATCAATTAAGATGAAAGATTCTATATAATATAGAACCCTTGCTAACCAAGTATATTATAGGAAAATAAAATTGAATGCCTATATTTCAATAGTTTTTTAAACATTTTATAAACAAAAGAACCTTAGTTCAAAGGAAAAATATTTAAATTTTACATGAATATTTTAGTTGTATGTAAAATTATAATTTTTCAAATCATTAATTTGATATAAAATAATTAAAATAAATTAATTATATAATTGAATTTGGTATCTCAATTAAGTAACTTGTACAACTATTAAAATTGAATATTAAAATTGATATCAGGTTAATTTAATAAGAGAGTTTTTCAAAATATATTTTTAGAGATCATTTAAACACAGTGTGAATAAAAATTTTAAATTTGACTTAAATAATTTAAAATTTTCTCATAATAGTAATATATACTATTGACTAAAAAGCATCTCATAAAAAATTTAGAAAAAAAATTCATAATACATATGTTAAAAATTTTATAAATTACCTTATACTATACTCAAAGAAATATATAATAGCTTATATATTAAATTCATTACTATTAGCGAAAATATGCTTAATAAAATTTACTTCAAAAATTCAAATATTATATACATAAAAGAAAACTTAATGAAATTTTTATTTTTTTATCATGCATATTTTTTTAGAAACAAATATATGTAATAACATATAAATTATTATAAACTAAAATATGTAAACTAATTTTAATATTTAAATTCATGTTTACTAAGTAAAGCAATTTCAAAGATCATCAATAATCTTTAACTAAAATAAATTTTTGAACATAGGAATCACATTTTATAGTGCAAGCAAAATTTTATAACATTAAATCAAACTCTTACTGATGTAAATATTTGATGAAATTCCCAAATATATATATAATTTCAAAATATAAATTAAACATTATCAAGTTATTCATCATATTTCAAGAAAATTCCTAATATTAATGACATTCTTAATAATCAAACAATTATAAATTTGTTTGCACTAATTGATTAATGATTCATTTATTAAATAATTTTTTTTAGAATTCCACCCTAAAGATAGGAAGGAGAAAAAATTATATTTGATAGTTAATGTATCATATAATAATATAAAATTTAATTTATTAATATATAACTAAAGTTATACAATAGTATATGATATTCATAAAAATTAATTCATGTAATAATTCTTTAGACTATAAGAAAGCTAAATTTAATTGCAAAAATTATCTAACTACACTTAATAAACAAAGGAAATTTTATTATACATTAACAAAATCTACATAAAATTTTTCAATACATAACTATAAATTCTCTTTTGGGTAGAACGTATAATATGTATTAAGTTCTCATTTAATATATAAACTCAATCACATAAAAGATAATATAATGTTCAAAAGACTATCTTTTTTAGACAGATAAACCATTTAAACTAGTTTACCCTTATAACTAAAACAAAATAACATGTTTCAATTATACCTTGACAAAAAATCATTAATTAAAGAGGTAGTATTTTTACCATACAAGTAAAAGAAATAATATTAAAAGCAAGAATATAACTTTTAGTTCATAAACATAGGAGTAATGTACATTATTATAGTCTTCCAACATATAAAATACCTTCCTAATTATAAAGCCAATCAAGAGAATATTTTAGCATTGAAAACATATCTCTTTTGGGCACACATTTTTAAAACTAAAGAAACTTTAAAAATTTATATACTTTATAAAACACCCCTAGTTAAATATATGTAACAACGCTCTTTGGGTAAGTAATCACATATAATAATAATAATAATAATAATAATAATAATAATAATAATAATTATAATAATAATAATAATAATAATGATGATAATAATAATAATAAATTATTCTCATATGATATAATTCAAAGATTTTATGATCAATATGAATAATCTCACTTTGATGATAATTATTCACAACAATTCATAAATTTTTCAAGAAATTTGAGATATAAAAATTATCCAGAACAATGATCTTTTAAGTATAAATAATATGTGATCAATTCTAATATAAGATAATAAATGATCATAAAATTAAAATATTATCACATTCAAATTGCATGAATTTTAATCCTTTTACAAAGGAATATATCTTGAATTTATGCAATTCAAAAATACAATGAGGCTTAAAATATAAATTTATTTTGAAAATTAATGCTATAATTAAATGAATATTAATATAAGGATAAATTTTAACTATATCCATTTAACATGTTTTTGTTAGAAACATAAATTAATTTAAAAGTTAAAATAAAAATATCCAAAACAATATTAATATTGTTCAATAATGCCCTTGACATGGTCTATGTAAAGCTTATGGTAAAATAATTTTTTTTGTAAATATAAACACCAAATGTGAAAAATGATATTAAAAAAATCTCAAATATCATACATTCAGTAAAATATATTTATACTAAAAGAGATTATATAAAAAATAATTAAAAATAAAATTATTTCATTAAACTAATATCTAATTATAATATACAGTAACCTCTTTAGGAAGGTCATTATATGAAATAATTAAAAAAAATTATTAAGCTCATTTCTAATTATAACACACATTTATTCCCTTTAGGTAGATATATATGTGAAATAATTAAAAATTAACCTCGTAAATATTTATTAATAGTTTAAAAATTTATAAATTAATATGAAATAATTTTACCTTGGTGATAATTATTCAAAATATACCCATAAGTTTCTTCAAAAAAATAGGATATTAAAATTAAGTCCAAAACTATAAATTAAACTATTGAAAATAATAATAAAATGATCAGTTCATTAATAGTTGCTAAATTACATGCATCAATGCCAATCATTAAAATTATATTGTATCCTAAGATAATCTTAAAATTTAATTAATTTTTTTACTCAAATAAAAGAAGATTTTTTTTATTTTTTCATGCCATATCACTAAAATTATTTCAAACAAGGACTTTTATAAAATAACATTACCTTATCACGTTAGTGATGAAATAGAAACTAATTCTCTATCAAATTAACTAATGGCAAATTATTATTAAGCACAATACTTAATTTATAATATTTTTTTAGCTTGTACTCCATATAATGATTATTTTAGCATTAAATCTCAAAAGTAATAAATAAAAATCTTAGTAAATAACTATTGAAGTAAAAAAATATTATATATAATATTATAAAAAAATGCAATATGATAGTTTATAGACACATAGATAATAAAGATATTTAGAAGTATATAAAAAAGATCATTACATTCTCTCCTTTATAAGTAGAGAATATAGTATGTAAAAATCTTCGTATCATTAGAACTAGTCAGGATAATACTTTAATATTGAAAATTTATCCCTTTTAGAACGGTAAATTCTCGATAATAAAATATGTTAATAAAATGTTTTAATAAGTCAATTTCTAATTAAAACACACAGCTGTCCCTTTTATTTAGGTAATTGTATTAAATAATTAGAAATTAATTTCATAAATATTAATTACTTGAAGATCTTATAAATTAATATGAATAATTTTACTTTAGGAATAATTATTCAAAATCAATCCAAAAGTCTTCTAAATAAAAAAAATGTTCCAAACTATTATTCAAATAATTTTTAAAATTAATAACAAATAAAATGTAATCATTTTATAATGGAGTGCTATATAAATTGCACTTATACTAATCATAAGAACCTTAAATTAGATAAAAATTCATAATTTTAAACTTCATTTGATATAAAATATTTAGATAATTATTTTGAATAATTTATATATATATATCATAAGTTGTAAACCATAAAGTTTGAATTTTACATATCTTAATTAGTTAAGAAACCTTTTATATTACTTTCAAAGAAAATAACTGATAACTAATATTGGAAATAATATATTAATAAAAAGAGAAAGATAAAAGTAATTCCGATATATTACCTCTTATGTCCTTTCAACTTTCTACCATAAAAGCATGAATCAAACTTCTTTAGTACATTTTAGTTAACTTTGGATGGGAAGTTCATTAGATGATGGCTAGCCTTAGGCATTATAATTCACCTCAGCTAAAAAATGACAAAATCTAATCTAAAAATACAATTTTCAATGGCAAGTAATGTATTGAAATAAAAAAACTAAAAAACTATATTTTTTAAAACTTGATTTATTCAATTAATTCTAGATTATTAATAGATAATTTATGCACAATAATTTTCATAAAAGCCATAAATTTAAATAAAGAAATTATAATAAAATAAAAGTGATAATTGATGAACCTAATATACATCAAATTCAAATTTATCACAGAATAATTTTAAAAGATTTTCTTAAATTGTCCAATAAAATCAAACAAACTTATAAAATCATAAGATCAAGATATGTTCATCACCTAATCAATTTCCTAAAAAAATAACAATCTTAAATTATTATAATTTTATAATTATAAAATTATCCAAAATTAACTATAAAATAATTGATCATATCAAAACTAATAAAATAATTAAATCAAAATAGAAGATAATTTCAAGCAATCTGACAAAATAAATTAGATCAAAATAAATGATAAAATAAATATATAAAATAGGAATTACTCATTTCGAATCAATTAAATTTATTTTTTAAATGATATATATTAAACATATAATTAATTCAAAATGATAATAATTATTATTTATTTTGGAATATATTATGATACTATTATTTTAATCATATGGGCATATGATGTTCACCATAAAAGAGAATTATATTATATGACCTATAAGGTCTTCGTTATCCTCTCTAAAATTTGTTTCTATTGCTATCCAATTATAAAAATTAAATTTAAGTAAAACAAAGAATGTTAATTAATTATTTCATAAATACCTTATATATTAACACTCAAATTTAATGTATGCTTGCACACATATAATATCTAAAATCTTATTTGTTAAACATATTTAGAGGGTAAACTTTCTTATCCTTTCTCAAAATAAGAATCATAAATCAAAAGCCTTCTGTTGTACCCAATTTACTATTTACAAATAATTCAAAATTAAAAATAGATAGTGATTATTGTTGGGCATTTTGTATACACGATGGCATAAAACTGAATCTTAAATTTATATAAGGAAACTCTAATACTATATGTGAGGATTTAAATTAAAACTTGTATGAAATTTAGAATACCATAAAAATAAAATCAATGTGAAAACATATTTTTATCATGGATTTAAATTTCCTAATAAGGTAATATTTAAATGAATATCACAGCACACATCCTCTTCTTCTTCTACAATGTGCAGGTTTTAACAAAACGAGTCAATAATTAAATTAGGTTAAAAGTGAACAGAGAATCTAATTAATATAAATAAATTTCTATCAAGTCATTTCATTTTAGGCTAGGAAAAATATAAACTTACAATTTAGCCACCGAATATATTAATTCATAATTAGCTATCTATAATTCAAATAATAGATTGCTTTAACAAATTAGGTTTCCAAAATAAAAATCTCTTAAATTATTATTTAACTAATTTAATCAACAAATAAAATAATTACAGTTAATAATAACTCACATAAAAACTCTAACATTAATGGCGTAAGTTATATATTGACTTTTGTTGACATTTAATATAACAAATGAGCTAAATGAAAATTGACTCATATCTCAATTGGGTAAAATATATTTTTTATCAAATAGAATGACTGTCCAAGTTAAAATAACTTATTTCATTATATTATTATACTCACATTTTTTTAACAGTAAGAATAAGTAACACATGCCAGGATTCAAAATCAAATTTAAGGCTAAAAATTTATTTTAACTTTTATAAAATTGAATTTTTGCTAATTTTATTTTTAATGAAAATTTTATGTCATTTAATTTATATGAAATTAAAAATGTTTAAATTTTAATCCTTTTGTATACAAAATAAAATACTAAACTACCATATAAAAAATTCCCAACTGAATCATTATTCTATATATTAAGAATGTAAAGCTAGCATGGATGTACAGGTACAGGGCAGGCAATATCCTACATATTTAACTTCCTTTGATTTCATCAAACCATTTTGTTTAGAGCATTATGACTAAGCTTAATAGCCGTTAACTTCTTTTTCACAATTTAATAAAATCAGAGGTTGGATCTAACCATATCTTTAAAATAAACAATTTTTTTATAATTTTTGTTTTTATAATAATAATTATACAAAGATAGTAATAATTCAAGAAGAATGCAGACCCACGCGTGTGTTGTCTTATTATCCACGTGTCAGGAGATGACTGCCACGTGGAGAGTTCATCGGATGCTTTTGGAGGATACGACTAGATTACGAAGTGGCACAGGTAGATCTGTCTACAGCCAGACAGTCTCAGACAACAGAGCCATTGGCTGCTAACTCCAAACCTCTGTGGCGACCTCTGCCAGAATCCAACATGTGGCTCTGCTGAATTTTTTCTCTGTCCCGTTTTCTCTGTCAATTGTATGATGAGGTCTTCCATGCCTTGGATGAAAATACAAGGCATGGATACCTGTACTGAAAAGTAAATGAAACCCAAAAACATGGCAGAAACTCACCGGAAAAACCGTGCACTTTTAGAAGTTATTTTTTTTATTTGTTTGTTTGTAAAAAATAATATTTATAAAATGAAGCTGAGCATTTTTTGACATATTGTATCCATGGCTGTTTAAATGAAAAGGGTCAAAATTATTCCATAGTGAAATATTTTTAATTATTGTAAAAATGATCTAAGACCTTTAATTAGTTTATGAATTTTTCACAACAAAATAATAATTATGATTATTATATATTTTTTATGCGATCTTCACTATACTTTTTCATATTTATCATAAAAAGTTACAAAATTTTCATGTTCTAATTTTAAATATTTAAATTTAATTTATTATTAATGTAAATTAATTTTATACTATCACTTATTATATATTATTATATTAATAAAAAATTATTAAAACACTTTAACTGCATTTCAAAATTGCAAATTACCTTCACTTTTTTAATGATATATTTTTTTTATTCATTGATAGTATAAAATATTTTAAATTAACAATATATCAAATTTAAATCTTAATTTTAATTAATAATTTTTCACAATTATAACATATAAATTTGAGTTTAAATTTGATGCGGTGTAATATTTTTTACACTATTAATAAAATAAAAAATTACATATTATCAAAAAATTTATTTTATAATTATATTTTATAAAAAATATTTTCCATGGAAATAAACAATCTCAATTATAATATGAAATTACCTTCTTTATTAAAATATAATAGATATGACAATTTACCAAAAAAAATTATAAAGATAATAATGATGATTATGTCACATTTAAAATATTTGCTAATTTTTCTCTTAGTTCAGATTTTGCCCTAGTGACACATGGAAGTTTTAAGTATAAATAGGGTGAACATCTTCTTTCAGTCTTCCCACAAAATTACGTGATATTTTATTTGTTTGGTAAGAAATTTGATATATTGGTTGCAAATTAGCTTTATAAATGAGAGAATTAAATATTATGTTTACTCTAATAATTTCACTTTAAGATTTCTAACAATAAGCACTAGTGACCAAAAATAAATTTTAAAAATTAAAAATAAATAAATACACCACTCATTTAATATTATATTATATTTTACATAAAATTAAATTATTTTTATTTTTCTATTTATCTATTACCATATTCTAAATTAACTTCCTCTGCAACTTCAAATTATAGTTACATCCAAAAAATACAAGAAGTGTTAAAATGAAATTTAAGTAAAATTCTTTTTGCTGCAAACAATTAGGGGTTTGGCATTATCTTTTTTTTTAAATGATTGAATTAATATCTAAAAATTTAAAATATTTATTTTAATAATTTTTAAATTAATTTATTGAATGAAAAGCCAAGTTGTCTTGAACAAGTCCTAATGTAATATGTAATATTGATCTACTTTGCTAAACTACTTCGGGTGTCATTCAGCACAATATATTTTAAGGAAATAGCAACACTCTTATTAAATATTAGAGTGGGTTCACAACTTGATATTTAAATGATAAAGGGAATATAAATAAAATATAAAACTTAATCTTCTAGTACAATCATTTACATTAATTTTTAGGATTTTATTATTAATTAGTTACTTTATCTACAATTTTAAAATATTTAAATTACAAATTACTCCTATAAATTATAAGTAGCATAAAAATACTTTAAAAAGAAAGGCACAATTTATTTTTCAAAAAAATGAATTATTTTTTAAATATTTAAAATCAAATTATTTCTTTATTAGCATTTTATTAAATTAATTCATCTAAAAGATTAATATAATTTTTAGCATGTTAAAAATTATACCTATATAATAAAGAAAATTTAAGAATTTATAAAACTTAATCATTAATACTACTATTATTATTACCACTAGCGTTAGTATCATTTTAGTGTGACTTGAAAAATTGCTTTAAAATATCTATTTGAAGCTTTGCATGTGTGACTTGAAAAAAAAAATTACATTTAAATTGTGATATTTGAAAAAAAATACCTGTAAAATAAAAAAATTAATTTTAGAATACTTTAAAAAAATTAAATTAATACTCTCCATATTAAAAATTTGTTAAATTCCTAATTGATCATAGTATGCTTAATTTGAACTATATCCTTAAAAAATTGATATAAAAATATTGATAAAAATTAAATAAATAAATTTGATTTTAACTTTTATAATTTTTTAAATAAATGATTAAGATTTTTTGTTCATATTCACTTTTTAATGGTCAAAAATAGAAAATTTATGACAACAAGTTATCTTTTTCTCTTGGTCAAAAATACCTATAATCCAATACTCATCAATTTACTACATGTACAGTTGGGATGCTTGTACTTTCACCCAAGGCACCATAGTCATGGCCTAAGTGTATTCGCAAGATAGAAATTCGTTAAAAGAGAATAACGTGAAAAAAATTAATAAAAATAATATTTATCTTATATAATTTTTTTTAAATAGGATTGTTCAAAAATAATTATTAAATAGTTAGATAATTATTATAATTTTTAAAATAAAGTTTACATTGAAATCCTTCTCTTTTTGTTAAACAACAATAAAAGTAATGTATATTTTGTTAAATAATTTGTGAACTATATATAATTAATTAATGAAATAGAATTATTATTAATTAAGCTTTGTGTGACTTAACTAATGGGCAATTGAATACTTAGCTTAATACTGATAACATAGGTATAAATCCATGATGGACAAAATTTACAATCCAAAATTAGTTTATAAATAAGGGGTTCCTACCTCACATCTCTGTACTTGAGGGTTTGAATACTCTATCAATTTACCTTATTATGTAAACATAGAAATTGCTAAAGGATGTAGTTATTTATTCAAAATTTGTGGTTCTAATATTAAGAGATGGATTTACATGATCCAAGTATGTCATTCTTTACAATCATCTTTAAGAAATTTATTATAAATTTTCTCATGCCATAATATAGAAATTTAGATTGGGTAATATTACAAATTGTAATTTTAATTTCGTTCAAATTTTATAAAAAAATTTTAAATTAAATAGTTAAAAATAATTATCAATATGATCTTATAATAAAAATAATGAAATTATTAATTTCATTTTTAAAATTGTATAATGCTGATAAGATAATCCTTAAATTATATTAAATGGTTAGTTCCATTGTTAAATAATAATTTATATAAATAATTTCATCCCTTTATATAAGTATTCAAGAATAAAATTGTTTGTATGAATTTATATAAAAATATAAAATTATCTATATAAATTATTATTTAAAAATAAAATCTATCATTTAACATAATTTAAAAATAATTTTATTAACTTCATACAAAAATGAAATTGATAATTTTTTTTCTAAAATTTTTTATCAGACTGCACGTTCGTCTGGAGAAAAGGTGGGATATGAATGTGGAATTTTATTTTTATGAGTAATGAAACACACACGCCCCACCATTCGTACTAAGCATGTTACATCTTTTACTTATGATTGATTATTAATTATTTATCTTGTTTAAAAATATTATTGTCAAAAATTAATTATTATTTATAAAAATAGCTAACATTAAATTATTATCTTATTTTAAGAAAATTATAAAAGACATTTTAAAAAATTACTATCATTTGAACTATTATATATGTAATAACTTAAGTGTGAAAGTATCTTTATTCTTATTATCTGTAATGCTATTTTTATCTTTTTATTTTCACAATCTTACATCATATGTTAGATTTTAATGCTCTCATTATTTTATTGAAAGATAATTTTGATACGGAAATTTTCTTGCTCGTACAAGAATAATATCATAGTATTGGGAAAAAAATAAACTTTTCAGAATAATTAATATTATTTTTCAACATGCTTTTCAAATATAATATATTTTATAATTATAATTGAGACGAATCTTTCTAAAGATTTTTTTGTCAAAAACGAATAGAACTCTATTTTTTTTATTGAAAAAATCTTCCACATGAAAATCTTTCATCATATTATAATTATAGTTATATAAACTTAAGATTATAAATATGTTTTATTGGTTTAATATTTTGCATGAAAAGTACAACGTAAAATAATATTTAGTACTACTTTATAAAAAAGATTGTTTTTTCCTTTTATTATATTATTTTACTAATTATAAAATATATGATCACGATTCAATTTAGATTGTGACCAGTATCATAAATAAGCTCATACCAGTATTATTTTTTAATAATGCAATGTTCAACATGACATAACATGATTCAACCTTGAGGAGAAGTTAATGAAATTTATCCTTAAAAAAAGGGAGGGACATTTTTATACTAAACCTACCTACACGACAAGGCTGAGTTGGTCAAGTTCGTAGCAGCAGGTAGTCCAGGTTGCTCATTAGGCTTGACCTTGACGATGATCCCCTCGTTTTATTGTTACAGGCATCAAGGAGATAGACATACTCGCTTTACAAAATTTATTACACATAAAAAAAAAATCCTCTAATACGTATCACTCTCTAAATATAACCAAAAAAAAAAAAGAATTTAAATTCCTTTGACATCAAATCTAAATTTAAAATTTAGACTACAGATTTATTCCGTTTTTTCTTTTATCACATTTCTGTTTTATAGACAAAAATAAATGCAAAATTTTTATTTGAAGTTTATAATATCCTTTAACGTGCAATAAACCTTAACAAAATCTTATATCTATATTTATTTAACATTAAAAAGGACATAGTTTTTTATGACAGTAAAATTACTTCACTACTATTATATAGAGGCGAAGGCATCAAAATTTTTTAGGTCCGAACTCGTACCAACACCCCGGTGGGTCCGCCTCCTGTCGCCAAACACATGCCATTTTCTTTCAGGAAACTTTAAATATATATATATATATATATATATATATATATATATATATATATATATATATATATATATATATATATATATATATAATGGATTCCTAATCTCTAATAAGATATATTAAACTCCTGCCAATCACTCAAATTAATCGTTGTCGGTGAAAAGTTCAAATATTGGTATCGCCACGGTAATCGGTAGCTGCAAACTCCTAAAACATTATCAACTTTTTGTTGTTTTACATTTCCAAGAAGAAAGTTAAGAATTTTCTACAAAACTATCTAAGTATTATAATTATTGGATCGGATTCATTTTTTAAGATATATATTTTTTAAAATTATTGTACTTATATATAAATAAAAAAGTAGTATATATTTATATAATTTGTAATAAAAAATAACTTTTAAAATTATGGTAATAAAGAAAATAACTTTTTCTTTTTTAAAATAGAATTTTTTAATCAAATTTATTATATTTAAAATTTAATATTAAATATAATAATTATTTTCCATAATTTTAATAATTTATAATTATATTTCAACAAAATTTAAATATTGATTATTATGAGATAAAATTAAAAAAACGAGTGATAAACATTAAACGAATGAAATATACACGCCTTAAAATTAAAATTAAAACAAGTACATTTCATGCGTTCTTTATATAAGAATCACAAACTTCTACTTTTAAATTCTTTACCCAAAAAGAAAAAAAAAATCTACTTTTAAATACCATAATATAGGTTAGAGTGAAACTTGACTCACGCCTTGTGAATAAATAAAGTGTATCTTTTTTAATCTTTTTGTATTCATAAAAAGAAAAATTGAAGGGCTCATCAATATTTGCACATGATACAGGGGAAAGAAGGTAGATACTACTAGGGGTGGGAATCGGTCGAGTGGAACCGGTTAGTAGGTACATTCCAACCCGACCGACTCTAACCATTGATGACCATATCCCAACCGCAACCGACCGCTTGAGAGGCTCTATCCGACATTAACCGAACAAGTCGGTTTTGAGCGGTTCCAAGTGGTTTCGGTCGGATTGAAACCTTTTATCAGAAATAAGTTCAACCTTTTATCACATTTCTAAGACGAAAATCAGTACTAGACCACATTGTATGTTTCCTTTTCATGCATCATTCAACTACATTACAAGGCATGAATAACTTGAGTAGGAATTAACAAAAGCTGAAGACCAATTAATTCAAAATGGAATATTTTAATACACTGCTGTTGGAATTAAAAAAATAAAAACAAACGGAACACCTAACATAGGAGAAAAGATGATAAGAACAATGTAAAAATTAAAACGTTATCTATCATGTTAGATGATAAGAACAATGTAAAAATTTCTTGCAATGACATTTTCTATTTGGATCCTTGTTAATTTTTGGTAAAGAATAATATCCAGCGCATACCCTCCTTGTTCTGTTGTGGAATCTTCCAAAGGTCGCTCAACAGGTTTGCTATATGATTTTGCTCTCACTGGATGAATTCTCTTTGGTTCTTCTTCAGACCTTTTTGGAACACTAAATAATGCTTCTAAAACTTCTTTCTGAAGATGAAGTCTATCTGAGTCTTTCTTGGGTGTATCAGTTGAATTGCATATTGCAATTGCAGGTTCCTTACTGCAGAAAACATCCCAAAAGAAAATATTTAGCCTCTTAATATAGAAAAATATGAAAGCAAAAGGCAGTCATATGATATACCATGCCAAACACGTTCCAAGTCATTAGTAACACTTATTGATAAGCCTGTAAAAGTACTTCCGTAAGATGATCTCCCTATATGACCAATTAAGTATAAAAGATTAGATGATAGAAATTTGAAAAATATGTTCAGATAAACTGTGCTAAGAAAACATAGAAGAACCTGAGCAGTAACAGATATTGGCTGCTTTCACTACAAATATTTTTGCAAAATGAATCCTCCATGAGAAAACATCACAAGAACAGCTACTATCACAATCAAATATAACCCCATACAATTATCAAGCATATCAAGAGTAAATTGAACATCTGCTTTGTCTAAAATTTTACCATTTTATTAGAGAGAACAAGAACATCATTGTATTCCTCCAAAGTTAAAGCTGACATGTCAAGCAGCCTCTCCATTGTCTGCATACACTCAAAACCAATTGATGAAAATGTGTCCCATGTGGTACCCATTTTTGCTCTCTTGGTGTGATCCACTTACCAATAATCCAAGTTTGACAAATTTACTGCACTAGAACACTCATCCTCTCCTGCAACTTCTATGATAAATTTGCTCCATATACAATGTAACTCAAATTCAAGTCAACAAAAATAAAATCTAAGCTACTGTAATAACATGGAATGTACACAAAATTAGTCAGTTAAATTCATCAAAGAGCTAATATATAAGAGGACTTTGGAAGAGTTTTACATGAATGCTAGTTTAAGTCACTTAAAACAACTATGAACCTACCTATTACATTTACACTTAGCAACAAGCATTCTACCAAAAAATCATCTTTGTGCTATTATATACCATGATTTCCTAATCAAGCCACATTTACTGCACTAGTGGCTGTGTGTGCTTCTATATACCATAATTTTCCTATTCAGGTCAGCAACACTCCAAAAATTGGTGCTAGCCCCAAGCACTAATATTCACAAAAGTATGAAGAACTATTTATCAAAAAATGATAACATGCTGGTGCCTCATATCATCAACAAAAGAAGGCACCATCAATTTGATCAAACCTGCAGGGAATAGAAAAAGAATAAGTAATGGAAAAAAAATGCAGCTTCATAAGTGAAAGGGAGTAGAAAGAACCTTCCACATTTTTAGTCCACAGCCATAGGCTGTGGGTCTTGCATGATCTCTTTCCCTGCTCTTACATTGCTTGGCCCAGAATTGTTGCTGCCATCTTTAAAGGATGCTGCCAATTCTGTAATAATGAAAAAAAATAATTATTGATCATAAAACAGTTAAGGAATATGTTAAAAATTAGTATATGCAAACATATAAAAGGTGTAATTATTAACTACCTTTCTCCATATCTTCGTAAGCATCATCACCAAACTTAAAGTCTTGGAGTTGGAATTTGGAGGGTTTCAACCAATTTTGGGTGCAAATAAGAGCTTCTGCTGTCTTTGGGTGAAGGGAACTCCTAAAGACATCAAGTACACGCCCACCCGTGCTAAATGCAGACTCTGATGCAACTGTTGAAACAGGGACAGCCAAGACATCCCTTGCCATCCTAGACAGCACTTCAAACCTTGAGCTGTTCACCTTCCACCAAGCTAAAATATCATAACTTTCATCTTTCTCTTCAATACATGGCTCATGGAGATAATTTTCTAATTCATTCTTCACATGAATGGTGTCTTTCTTCTTCATATATGACCAGAAAGCAGCAGTTTTTGCTTTCTGAGCATGACTTTGAACTATTGGGTCATTTTTGCTTGAAGAATCTCCTTCTAATGTCCCCTTCTCATTGGCACTTGGCTTCCCATATTCACTTGCATACCATTCATACATCCTAGTCAAGGATGCTTTAACCTTGTTTACCATGGTTTCAGCAAGTATTTCTCCATAAATCTCTTCAAATGACCATCCAATGTAGGCCAATTTGAACCTTGGATCAAGAATATTTGCAATGAATGTGATAGGATTCATAGATTCAATTAAACCCCAATATTTGTCACACTTCATCTTCATTTCAATGGCCATGAAATATAACACAGAATCTGCATTCCTAGCTGCTGTCCATTCATTTAACTCACTTTGCACAACGGATATATGTGTGTAAAGAGAGCTAGAAGTCACATGTAATGAAGCAGATAAAGCTAAGGTGATATCATAGAAAATCTTCAAGAACTTGATAAATGCCCTAGCATTGTCCCAATCACTATTGTTTGGAGGATCCCCTTTTCTCTCAGAATCTCCAAAGTACAGCAAATAGTCACTATCATCCTCCTCCAATCTCTCGAATGCCTTTTGGAACTTCTCAGCTGATTCAAGCATTGCATAGGTTGAGTTCCATCTAGTGGGCACATCTAAGCAAACCAAGGCATTGGATTCTATGTTTTCTGCTTTGATGGCCTCCCTAAACCTTGCTAGCCTAGAAGCTGATGATCTAATATAACGGACAGCATTCCTTATTGCAGCAATGGACTTGTGGTAGTCTTTCAACCCCTCACTCACCACTAGGTTGAGAATATGTGCACAACACCGAATATGCATCATATCCCCATTCAACACCAACCCATTCCAATTGTTTAGTTTCTTTTTTAAGTATCCTACGGCTACATCATTAGAACTAGCATTGTCAACTGTGATGGTGAACACTTGCTTTAAACCCCACTCATTTAGACAAGCTTCAATGGTCTTCCCAATTATTTCCCCTTTGTGATTTGGCACTAGACAGAAGTTAAGAATTCTTTTTTGGTAGTTCCATTCATTATCAATGAAATGGGCTGTTAAAGACAAATAATTCAGATTTTGAACAGATGTCCAACAATCTGTAGTTAAGCACACTCTTGCACAACTAGTTTTCAACAAACCCTTAAGCCTATCTTTCTCCTCCATGTAGATTTTATAGCAATCACTTGCTATTGTCTTTCTAGTAGGCACATCCAACCTTGGACATAGTCTTTTACACATGTATCTAAACCCAAAGCCCTCAACAACCTTAAATGGTTGCTCATCACATATAACAAAGAAAGCTATGCCCTTCCTACACTCTTTAGGATCAAATGCATTTAACATAGAACCCGCTAATTGCTTACTAGTAGACATGTTTGAGAAGTCTAGCATTTTTTGTTTAGGGTCGGTGTCAAGTGTGTGTGCATATTTTGGACACTTCTTTATGTGGGCTAACAAGTTTGATGTGCCATGCTCTTTGGTACCAGCTAAAAACCTATGGCCACAATGAATGCATTCAGCTGTAGGTTCACTTACCTCATCTTCAGGCACTTTCACAAAGTGATTCCATGCTATAGACCTTTTTCTTGTTTGGATTCCAGCTACTTTGTTAGCATCCGGCCTTCTTGTTGTGATCTTCTTTTTCTTACCACTAGGAGGCTTTGCCTTGGAGTTTTTGGTAGACGGGGCAGCAGGGGATTTACGTTTTTCACCAGAAGTAGCAGGAGTTTTGCCTTTGTTGCTTGGATAATCAAGAGCTTTGCCTTTCTCACTTGGACCAGCAGGGGTTTTATGAGTAGAACCAAGTTGAAACTTTGCACTTGAGGAGGAGGATTGTATTGGAGTTGATGTCACGGGAGGAGTTGATTTTGGATTCACATTGGGAGGTTGATTGCATGTTGGAGTAGCCACCCCACCAGCTAACGGAGGCTCGGGATCCATTTATAGAAGGAACCTGTACATTTAGGAATAAAATGCACATTTTGGTTATACAGAGCTAAATAAAATCTGTCAATATTCCAAACAATATGCTATAATTAACTGTCAACATTAACAAGCATATGCAGATGCAATGATTAGGCTTGGTACTGCTTAAGAAACTTATTCACATGAGCTGTTGTCTTAAGTATACATCAGATAAACAAATCTAGCATGCAGTCTGGCCTAGGAATGTAGCACAAATACAGCTTTCATAACTAAGTGTTATTAGTTCTGAAGTTCTATAACTAGTGTATTATAAAATCATGACAAAAATGAAAGTAGAAATGAACCTTTTTTGAAAATGAGAGAATCATTTGACATTTTCCAATTGGACATATAAGATATATACAAATGCAGCTATTTGTGATCATTTTCTAATATAAAATATAAAATAGAATTGTGTGCTATATGTTCTCATTCAAGACATATAAGCTATTTGGATTCACACTCCTCTATTTTTTTTTAAATAATAGTAATCAAGACATCCTAACGCAGCAGCTAACTCGTTCAAGCAGACAGGTAGACTTAACCTTGTTCCTACATGCCTAAATTCACCAGACATATAAATATTTGAATCTGGAATTTAATATGTATCCAAATGCAGAGCCTTAAGAAATATATATATATCAAATACAATTAACTAAATTCGCCTTTTTTTTTAATACACAAGATAACCGGAAGGAACTCCCCAATCCTGTCGAGCAAAATATAATGAAATGTTAAGCCTACAAATAGAAACTCATTGAAAAATTGCAGGCAAAAATCGACAATGACTCAACTGGTTACTTTCTGACAAAAAAAAATTGAGGGCAAAAAGGGGGGGAATCCAAATTTAAACATTTAGGTTGGCAAAATTGTGAAACAGTAAGCGCGCCACTGCTCCACATACAAACAAAACCATTATGGCAAAACCATATGCATCAGAGTCAAAAGTTACTCATCCACATATTATAATACTAAATTACTAATTAACCCATAATTTCAATCTTAAAATTCTCATACAAACCAGAAAGAACAACATAAACCATCAGTATTCTACTATGTCTTCCGAATGATGATGTAATGCCTCTTGAAAGAAGAGTTCTCAATTGACAACTAATCTTTAACTTCAATTCTCCATGAAGAAGATAAGTATTACCCAACTGACCCACAGCCAACAAACTCATAGGCTTTGAGTCCGCAGCTATTGAGAGTAAGTTGGCAGACTTGTATGGCAAAGTTTCTGCTTGCTCCTCATAATGCCTACCCTTCAGACGATCTTTAGCTTGTTTTAGAAGGTCTGTTGCCTCAGCAATATATCTATCAAACACAATATCATCTGAAATCTTTGCTGAGGAAGAGAATTTTGATTCATTCTTATGTCCAGAAAAGTCATCAGTAATATCCTGATTATTATAGTCCACTCTATCTTCTCCAAAATGAGATCCGTAAGACTCATTTTCACTCTTGTCATGAGAAGACCTGTAAGTTTCATGAGCTCTGTTGAACATCTGCTCATGAACAAAGGAAGATTCACTTTCCATGCGTTCAACTCTCACATTAAAGTTTTCAGAATCAACCTGGTTTTTTTGGGATTCCCATATGTCCATGTTTTTTCTTAGAACCCATTTTTGAAGAGAAGTTCTGATTATTTGTGAACTGCAATCTATTGTTCCCATAAACATACTCTTCCCCACTAAGATATCTCTTACTTCTTCTGCTCCTATTTCCTGATCCAAATATTTCACTCTCAAAATTAGATTTTATCCTCCCATTCCCATCCAGATCCAACATAGAATCACTTGATGAATCAAAAGAACCTAGATTGCCAAATACTCTAGAATCATTGACTGGATTTAAAGCTCTATCCTCAACTGGAAAGGTACTACTATTTCCTCGTGTTTGCTCAAATGGTTTCTCCAATGTTTGTTGCTTAGCATTTTCTCTCACTTTAGTAGAGTTGGACCTAACCAAATTACCAAGAGATTGTAGCATTTGATACTCAGTTTCTCCAGCTTCTTTCTTTCTTCTAATTGTCTTATTGCGCTCGGATATAACAGAATTAGAGTTCTCCTCATTATTAATTAAGATCCTAACAAGATTCCTAGCATTCAGTGCAGATAGTTTAATAGAATCTGCGATTCCAATATAACCATCCAAGTCACTAACTTTAATTTCATTATTACTAATTGCAGTTTGCACATTATTCTTCAAGTTATTAACTTTCAGATCAAGTTTATCAAAAAATTCCGTTAAATTCCTCAGTTTCTCACCAAATAATTTAAAATTTTTCTCCTTTGACTTTTTCTTACTCCCATTTACTTTCAGATCACTAAAATTTCCGTTACAAAAGAACCCTATTGTGAAACCAACAGCAAAAACCAGAACAGAAGCTGGAAGCAAAATGATGGAAGAAACCTTAACCCTAGTTATTGCCATTGCACACACCAACCCAATCACAAAATTGTTCAGAAAGGAAAAGAAGACACTAGAGACCAGCACCTAAAAAACATTACCAAAACATATTCATAACTCAGAAAAACAAAATCTAACCGAAAACAAACCCTAACACCCTATCTTCGTGCCATGTAACCGAAAATAAAATCTAACACTGAAAAATACTCTTATCCAAAGCTAATCAAACACACGAAGCAGTGAAAAGTTCAACCAGAACAATCATAAGTGTTCGTGAAAAAAAAATATTACAGAGGATGTGTGGCTTACCTCAAGCAAGGATTCTTCACTGCAAACCCTTCACACCCAGTGGTGCAGAATCCTCTGTAGTATTTGCTAATAAACGGACGAACTTGAAGAATCTGCTGGTGGGGTAGGATGACGAATGATCAAACTTGCGAGATTGAGGGTCACTCTCTGCTGCTGCTGCTAGGGCAAGATCGATTGGGGAAAGTGAGTTTTTGGAATGTGCTTCAGCCTGAAATTGTTTTTGTGGACTTTTTTACGCCAAACGACGTCGTTTTCCCTAATCCATCGGTCGGGCTCAATCACAGACGGGCAATATCTTGTTGGTCCGAATCCGACCGCAAGCCATTTCTTTGGCTTTTTTACCATCCAGATCCGCCCGAGAATTTAATATCATCCGAACCCGCCCGCAATTTTTCGGGTCGGGTCGGTCGGGTTGGCTCGGATGGAATTTTTTTCCCACCCCTAGATACTACCCTCTCTTTCCACAGGAGAAGTAATATAATAAAATTGAATTTCATTTTCATTAGTTAAATTTCAACGTCTTCGGCCAAATGGATCATAATGAGAGGTCCTAATTAAAGACACAACAACACGCTCCCTATCATTTCTGCTGGGCTGCTCCGCTTTTTAGTTCATTGCTCAAACTTGAAATTTAACAAAAGTAAAAGGCAAAGCATCAATGGGTCTGCATTCGAACATCTTATAATAATAATTGAAAAAGATTTCAATTCACTGATTATATTAATATATCATTAATTTAATATATTAAATTTGTTTATATTATATATAATAAATAAAATTGAATAATTTAAATTAGTGATATATCAATATAATTGATACATTATAATCGATGCTATAATAATATGATGATTGGTAGATAAAAAAAAGTTTTATTAGGAGGAATTTCGAAACATTATTAAATTTTATTTATTTTATATAATATTATATAAACGAATAAAATTTAATAATTTAATTTATCAGTACACCGGCAGAATTATGTATCTTAAACAACAACTTTCAAATAACGTGGTGGCGGCTTGGTGGCAGGGGCGGCGGCTTTGAAAAATTTATAAAATACTTATGAAAAAATTTAATCCCTCTGAAAATAAAACAAATATTAGAGATAGTATAATGAGTAAGATTGTGTTCAAAAATATTACTTTAATATTTAACTGAATAGATCTATACTTAAAATTAATTTTTATTATTTAATTTATTACAATTAAAAATTAAATTAAATGAAAATTTATTAAATCCATTCAACGTTAACAGTTACTTTTATATTGATAAAATTTTGATCGGCAAATATTTCCATACTCTCTCTATTTTATGGACACAGTAAATTAAACAAAATTTTACATCATTTAAGGATTTAACATAAGATTTTTTTTTAAATCATCATCAAAATTACTTTAAAATTATGTAAGATCTTAATGTTTTATAGTAAAATTTTCAAGCTATTAACTAAATTCAATACTTAAAATTAAAAATTATTCAAACACGGTAAATTTAGTATTTAATATATTTAAAACTTAACATTCAGTGGTAACTGCTTCAATATTATCAAACATATCTTAACGATCAATATATTTTCTTTTTTCAAAATAAAATTAAAGAAATAAACGAGATAGTGTAAAAATTTATTATATTTATTATTATTTGATAAAAGCCTCCATTAAATATATCATAATTTTTTAAACTTAATTAGATTTATATAATAATCAAGATCTCGAATGAGTAATCGGTTGGATTTGACTTATTTGCAATTCTAATTTTATCAATCATGTTGGTCACCCTTTCAAATGATCTCACCCTTCGCCCGTGCCTGTTGGCGTGATGAATTTATAAAATTTTAGTAATGACAGAGTCTGAACTCGTCACAATAAAATAAATATTAAATAATTATAAAAATAATTGTGTCTAAAAAAATTTTAGTATTATATTTGAATTAAAAATTTAGTATTATTTATAAAATAATAATTTAATTTGATAAAAAATTATTCATTTTAATAGAAAGTTAATTATTCTTGAAGAATTGAAATACTAAATTGAAAAAATAACAATTTAACAACACTTTTATAAAAGCAGTACTAAATTTCCAATATTAACGTAGTATCACAAGTTTATTTATCTACTCATAGTATAGGTCGAATTCCATTTTATACACTCATAGTTTAAAATGTGAGGAAAAATTGATTTATAATTTATTTATCAATATGATTTTTTTCATTTAAAGCTAATGGAATTACGACTATTTGTTTATGGCTTCATTTTGTATAATAAATAAATAAAATTATAATTCATTAATGTAATCAATAAGTTATAATTTAATTTTTAAAGATATTTTATGTACTAATTTATTAAAAAATAATTTTTAATTTAATAAATTATATTAATTAATTTATGATTTATAAATTAGTAATTTTTTATTTTTTTAATTTTTTAATTTTTTCTTTATTAACTTAAAATTCATACCTTTAGTAAATAATTATGTTCTTGTTTTAAGTAATAAATAAATATAATATGAATTTTTAGTGTAGTTAATTAAATAAAAAAATAAGTAAAAAATATAAAATGTCCTAAAATATAATCAATTCGATTTTAGATAATTATATCGTTATTTTAAATTATAAATATGTAAAAATATGTATATAAATAAATATATAATGTTATAAAATATAATTATTTATATTTTTAAATGATTATATTTTAATTATAAATAATAATTAAATAATATCATAAAATATAATTAATTAAATTTTAATTAATTATATTTTTGTTAAATATCTTATGCTTTAATATAATTTTATCTTTAAATAAATATGAATTAGTTTAAGTTACACATATTTTTTATGTTATTTTATATTTTTAGTTAATTTAATAATTAATTTTTTAAAATATTTACTTAATTCATTAATTATTAATTAATTTATCGATTAACTGTTTGAATTAGAACCTATAAGTAATTTGCATCATTAAAATTTGATCCATATTTATAAATTATTTTCTGTATTTCTTTTTAAATGTTATTTAATATTAATATATAAAGATTAAGAAAGAGCAATAAATAATATTAATAATATATTGTAATTTACTAAAAATTAATTATTAAGTAAAGTTGTTAATTATTTACTTACATAATAAAAATAATATTTAAAATAAAATAATAATTTAATTTTAATTTTTTGAAATGATAAATAAATAAAAATATTTTTTTTCTAAAACGACTGAAAATAAAATAGAGGATGTATAATTTTGTTAACATGTCTATTTCTAATTTACACTGTTAAATACTTTATTTACTTGGCATACGGTGATCCCGTCACTTTAAACCAAAAATAAATAAACAGCTAGAGAGTTAATGACGTGAGTTATTGACTTTTGATGACATTTAATATGACAAATGATTTAGGTGAAATTTGACTTATATCTTAATTGGGTAGAATATACTTTTTATCAAATAAAATGACCGTCCAAGTTAAAATAACATTTAATTATATTATTATACTCATTTAAGGCTAAAAATTTATTTTAATTTTTATAAGATTAAATTTTTATCAATTTATTAAAATTTTATATCAATTTAATCCTTATAAAATTAAAAAATTTAAAATTTTATTCCTTGATAAAATATTAAATTATTGTATGAAAAATTTAAAAATTTTTAATTTTAAAAAAATCAAAATAATATAAACTTTTGATAAAAAATAAAATTGATAAAAATTTAATTTTATAATAATCAAAATAAATTTTTAGTCCAAATTTAAAATATAACATAAAATAATATTTTTAAGAGATATTATATATCATTTAAATTAAAGTCTGCCAACTGAGATTATGATCGTTTAAACTAAACTATTTGACAATTTAAATTAAAGTCTGCCGACATAGAATTTCTGTTTCTTAATACTGTAATGATAGCATGGACGTACACATAGAGGGGCATGCAATGTCCTGCATATTTAATTTCCTTTTATTACATCAAACGATGTTGTTTGGAGCATCTGAGCTGGCTAATTAGCCGTTAACTTCTTTTTTACAGTTTAATAAAAACGGGTTGGATCTAACTATATCTTAAAAATAAACAAATTTTTTATAATTTTTAATTTTATAATAATAATAATTATACGAAGGTAGTGATAATTCAAGAAGACTGCAGACCCACGTGAGTGTTTGTCTCATTATCCACGTGGAGAGTTCATCGGATGCTTTTGGTGGATACTAGACTAGACTGGACTAGATGACGATGTGGAACAAGCAGATCTGTCCACAGCGAGACCGCCTCAGACAACAGAGCCGGTGGCTGCTTCCTCCACGTCTCTGTGACGACTTCTGCCAGAAACCAACGTGTGGCTCTGCTGGATTTCTTCTCTATTCTGTATTCTCAGTTACGTGTGCTCGCAAGATCGAAATTCGTCGAGAGAGAACGATGTTAGAAAAAAATAATGAAAATAATGTTTATTTTATATAATTTTTTAATAGAATTGTTGAAAAATAATTGTTAAATAATTAAATAATTATTATTATGATTCCTTAAATAAAAGTTTATGTTGAAATTCTGGTATTTGTTAAAATGTCACAGGAGTTTGATACTCGGGGTGATGTGACAAAATACAAGTCATTAGATGAGATTTCAAAAATTTTGATATTAACTTAATAATTTCATCCAATAACTTGTAATTTACTACACTACCCTGGATACTAAACCTCTAGGAGCATATTAGAATTCACCTAACATCCTTCTTTTTTTAATATATCTACAAAATAAAAAATGATCAAAAAAGAATAATTTAAATAATAATAAAAGTAGTGTGTATTTTATAAAAAATTAAATAAAATAATTAAATAATTATCATTATTATCCTATAATAAAAAATGATAAAATTTTATGGTGTTGGTAAGATAATTTTTAAATTATATTAAATAGTTAACTTTATTTATAAATAATAATTAGTATAAATATTCCTTTTTTATAAATATTTAAAAATAAAATTATTTATTTGATTTATATAAAAATATAAAATTATTTATATGAATTATTATTTAAAAATAATATTAATTATATAATATAATTTAAATATTATTTTATTAACACATACGAAGATGAAATTGATAATTTTTTAAAAAATATTTACCAGGGTCCGCGTTCGTTTGGAGAAAAGATGGGATATGGAGATGCATTTTTTTTTCAAATGAGTAATGAAAACACACCCCACCGTTCGTACTAAACATGTTACTTCTTTTACTAATTATTGATTGATTATTAATTATTTATCTTGTTTAAAAATATTATTGTCAATACTTATTTATTATTTATTAACTATTATTATCATCTTATTTTAAGAAAATTATCAAATATATTTTAAAAAATTACTATCCTTTGAAATATGATATGATATACATGGTAAATTGAGTGGGAAAGTGTCTTTATTCTTATTTTCTGTAATGCTGTTTTTATCCTTTTATTTTCACACTCTTACATCATATGTCAGATTTTAATGCTCTCATTATTTTATTAAAGGATAATTTTCATATGAAAATTTTGTTACTGGTACAGGAGTGCTACATATTATAATATTGGGAAAAACAAACTTTTCAAAATAATTGATGTTATTTTTTACTATAATAATATTTTATAATTATAATTGAGATCAATCTTTTTAAAGATGTTTTTTTATAAGAAACAAATAGAATTCCATTTATTTTATCAAAAAAAATCTTGCACATGAAGATCCTTCATCTTATTACAATAATTTATATAAAGTTAAGATTATAAATATGTTTTATAGGATTAATATTTCACATGGGAAGTGTGACGTAAAACAATATTTGGTATTACTATATAGAAAAGATTATTTTTTCTCCTTTACTATGTCATCTTATATTATTTTGTTAATTACAAAACATATAATCATGATCGAATTTGGATTGTGACTTGTATAAGAATTCATCATAAGCAGCCACATACTAACATTACTTTTGAATAATGCGATGTTCGATAAGATATAACATTAGTGTGGTAAATTTTAAGAGAACAATTTTGACATCAAATGATCATGTGACACACATGTAATTATTTTATCAATAAATATCGTGAGTTTATCATGATATGGTAACTATGAATATCTAATTCAATTATCATTTTTTACTTACCAATGTGTTAAAAAAATTTAGAACGAGCCTACCTTCCTTCAATTCAAATAAGAGTTGTGTACCTAAAGGAATAAATTCCCATAAAAAAAAGAGGAAAAAAGATAATAAGTTTTCATGAGCTCATTGAGTAACAATTTTAGTTAAAATAAAAAGTTAAACAATTATTACATGGAGCTCACAATTTCCCATTTATGGAGACAAATTCTTAGTTTCATCCTAAGTAGAAGTCCTAAATACATACCTTGTATTAAAGATAAGATAAATAAATCATGACCTAGATTTGAGTCAAGGTTCATGAATATTTTCTATGATCAAGTACAAGCATGACCTTGTTACAAATTTTTATATTAATACCATTAATTCAACTTATTCATAAAAAGTTAAAGAAGGCAATACTTTTTTCACAATAATCATAAAGTTTTCAAATTAACAACAAAGTTTGCAAAATCATTATAATCAAATTAACCATTTTGTGAATCCTAATTAGTCTTATCTCTTTACAAATAGATATGCAAATCTAGTGCATGAGTCATAACATGAGTATAAAATTATAACAAGTGCATAGATATACAAATCTAGTGCATAAGCCCCCAACATTAACAAATCTCACACCAACACAATATATCAAATTACAACAAGTGCTTCAAGTAGCATTTCAATCTCTTTTTTTTTAATCAAATGATATCATTTACAATAATTTATAAGCCATGGAGTAAATTTTTAGAATCATTCAAGTGTTAGGGAATTTACAAGTCATCTCAATAATACGTATGCATGTAAATGATTCTCATAACCGCCCAAGTCCATATTCATTAATCTATATATATATAGATATATATAATTGTGGCTTAATTAGCTGAGAGTCTTTTTTCATTTTTGGTAATATAATTAGCTTAAGGTTTATTACGAGGATCACATGATTTAACATAAAGGAAATCATAACTCATTTCCTCAAGTAAGTCTTCCTCCATAACATAAGTTCTAAACTAAGTTTAAGAATCTTTATTTTCATTTTTTAGCTTTCTTATATGTATATTAAGTTCATTTATCATATCATTATTCATGCTAGAGCAATTTATGTTCATAAGAAGTATATAGAGTCAAAACGCTTTGATCATTACTTGTAAACTAGTAAAAATATAAGGAAAAATAAGATGAATCAATTAGAAAATCAATTCATGCCATACAAGAAATATTTGTCATGGTTGAATTGGTTCAAGTTATATAGAGATCATTTATCATGGCTAAATTAATTGAAGAATTGATTCAGGCCATGTAAAGAGCATCAATTATGGTTGAATCAATTAGGAAATCAATTCAAGTTATACAAAAAGCTTCAATGAATCAATTTAGGTAATACAAATGTTAGGTTTCAAATTAGCATATGTAATGAAAATTAAAATTTTTGATCTAACTCCTACTAAGGATCCATACAAAAGGACATAAATCAATGTTAGGATTTTACCTTTTTATGTACTTACGTTCTTTCTGAACAAAATTTTGAGAGACCGAGATGAATCACAAATCAAATTCTAACTAAAAGGTACAACGTCTCTACAATATCCATATGGAGTAAATAATAATTTCTCACCCTCCACGAATCTACTATGATACGTCTCTTTCACTAGGATTAGGATTAGTGAATTTTTCTTGAGTGATTTAACGTTTAATGGTAGCTAATATGTATATATTAAAGTGCTACTTTCAAGTTCTTTTTATAGAACTAAGGCATACCATATTTTTAGTCCTCCTAGGATAATGCTTCCAAAATCCTAATCTTACTTAATAACTATCAACTTATCCTTATTATGGAGAGATAGGACTTATCCATTAATTATCTAATATTAGATAATAACATTATCTTATAATATAATTATCTAATATTAAAATGGCATATGGTTATTTTATATTAGAAAATAATATTATCTCATAATATAATTTTCTAATATCTAATAACGTAATTATCTGATATTACTTTAATATTAAACAATATTACATAATATACCATATGTATTACTTGAAAATATATTATTATTTTATAATATATATATGCATGAAAATAAACTCAATTAATTGAATTTTAGTCTAATTAAAACTCAATTAATTATTGTCTCATTCCTATTCCTTTTGTATAATCCTATAAGTTCTTTCAATATTGGTAATAGCTCACTTATGGACCATAGAGAGTGAATAGTATCTAACAATATATCACTGCCATCTAAGTAGTAAAAAATATCTATGACTCAATATTCACTTAATGTGTAAATAACACTTTACAATATAATCCCTTTTGTAATGATATCTAAATCGAACTAGAAGCATAGAATGTATCATCCTCATTAATGTTCAATTTATGTTTCTTGATACCGAGTAGACTAACTTAAATAAATTATCAATATCTTATAGTGATCCATTTGAATATGACCATGCATTTCTTAATCTCACTCAATCAAGGTGTCCAAGAATATCACTCCTACTATATAATAAGAACAAAATTTCTATCTATATCACTCACATCTCTCTGCATGATTCATGACACACTCAATCAGCGTCTTACAACACATCCTGGTTAAAGGTGATACAAGATAATATCAAAGTTTATGACTCCTCATGTAGGGAACCATAGTAACTTCAAATCAAAGAATTACGTGCATTGTGGTCACGTGAGAATAACTAATGATATATAACAATCCATGTAGTTTTCTCATTGTGAGTCAGTCTAGTACATCTGTTCACTATAATATATTCATGCATTGACTTGATATCACATATTTATGATTCATAATCATCAGTCACTATACATACTAGTCTTAATGCATTATTACTATCCTTTTTCGCAATAATACTTGATTATAGGCATTTTAGAAATAGTAAAATTATTTTATAAATAATTATTATATTAAATTATAAATTATGTAGATATATAAAAAAAGAAAAATATAATAATTGCATTGCCTGAAATAAAATATAATATATTGTACATTATTACAATCATCTTTATGATTGACTTTTAAGACACACACTAATAACAAAAACAATCCTAAACGCAATGAATCAATTAGTGAATCGATTTATTTGTGAATTTTGCACAATTTACTCAAAATGCATTATTCATTCAATGCCACTCACCATAAATCTCACTTATATCTTCAAATATTTAAAAAAAAAAACACTCTGCTTCATAAAAGATATGTTTTACGAATAAGTTTCATTGTGAAATTCACAATTTACAGGCTAAAATCACAAAAATCCAACCAAATTTCCATAAAACCCTTATAATAGCTGAGATGGCAAAAATTTTATGAAGTCAAGCAATAGAATAAGCAGAATGCTACTCACATCTTTTAAAAGGAAGGATTTAGGAGTGAAAACTAAGTTGATTTGGGTATTTAACATCAAAATAAAGATTTCAAGTTAAGGCATAACTTAATCAAATTTCTTGTAACTAACATTAATTTAGATTTTATAAGGAAGGAAGAAATAGAAGGAATTAAGTCATCAAATCCTTTAGAAATTAAAGGTCAAAAGCTTTACTTTTTATTGGAGAGCTTAGAGTTTGAGGAGAGGATGAAAATTAGTCATATGAAATAAAGGATTGCTTTTTGTGAAGAAAAAGAAGAATGAAGTGCTACCAATAAGGATAAAAATAGAAAGAAAAATATGTAACTCTTTCTTAACTCCCTCTTACATATTTGTTTACCTTTTAATAATTATTCTTATAATTAAAAGTCATTCCCAAGTGATTCTATAGATCTTTTAGATACTTCAAGTTTCTACTAAACTATTTCAAACATTTCTATTATTATGATTTTCAACATTTTACTCTTTCTTTAATACGAAATTCATTATTAAAATACTACTCTTAGTATTATTAGATGTAATACATATAAATGACATTTTTTTCACTTTTACACATATAAATGAGATTTTTCTCACAAAATATATTTTGTGAGAAAATAAAAGAAATCTTAACTATAACTATGAAAAAGGAGGGTATCATTAAATAAATGCAATGTAATGCATTAATATTCAACAAAAATCCATGTATCTCTTTTTTGATTAACTTACAGGTCATTTGGTTCAAATTATGAAAATGAAAAGAATAGTTTATATTTACTTTAATTATTTCATTCAAACAAGAAAAGGAATTAAGTTCCCTTGATTCATTTAATTGATATTTTGTGTACATAAAGGGAATTAATTTAATTTTTATTTTTTAATACCAAGAATGAGGATAAGTCCTATTCTAAAATTAGAAAAAATGTGTGTGTGCATGTGTGCACACGCGTGCATGAGCATGTATACAAACACATTTCAAATGTATTATGTGGTCTTATACTCATCCCATAAAAAATGCAATTACAATCTTCAATACTTTGAAAATTCAAAATGTAATTTTTAATGCATTTGAAATTCCATATAATTGATATATAAACAACAAAGTTAACAGCTAGCAACTTTCTATTCCATGAGAGTAAAATTATGTATTATGATTAAAGTATATAAATATTTTTTGCGAAGCTTTATATGAGTGAATCCTACTAGTATGAAACTCACATGAGTATGTAGTCTTTGCACCTTTTTTTTCCTCCTTATATTAAAATAGGAGTGGAAATAAGTTAAGTCAGATTAGATTTTAATTTAAATAGCCCAAGTTTGGTAAGGTCATAAATTGAGATCAACTTATCCTATTTAAAAAGCACGGCTAGCTTATTAGCATATTTAAAATTCTACTTATATAAATAAACCTTTAAAGAAATTAAAAGGTAAAGGTCTTCAAGGTAAAAATAAATTAATAATTAAATTAAGTTTATGCTTGTATTTGTAAGCATTGAAATTATATTAATATTATATATGTATATTTTATAAATAAATATATTATATATAAACATATTAATTATTAAAGATGTCAATCTGAGAAGCTTATGAATTGAGTTTATGTGAAATAAACTTGACATATTTATTTAAATAGATTTATTTATTAACTTTAGTCTAACTTATTTAGATAAACAACTAGACTAGGCTAAACTTGATAGGTGACCCAACCTATTTTTACTTTTATATGTGTATAAATGTATGTATGTACTACCCAAATAAAAAGAAAATAGAGGCAATTAGTGTTGATTATTTTTCTTAATCATATTATATAAGTACTCTCTTAATATAAAATATTTGACTTAAGTCATAACTATTGAACAAAGGATAAGCCCATCAATACATCTCTACTAAAATAGTATCGGTCCAATAAATTCTCAAATCCTTTGTTTACTGCAAATTAATGTTCTCTTATATCAAATATATAACTTTTAAGATATCCTTTGATCAACCAGTTTGGAAGTATTTCCACCACTATATTAGACTTCGAATAAGTACGTACTCTCTGTAATATGTATTAGGATTCCTCTGTTTTTGTTCCGATAAAAGTAAATTATGGCTGTATGGGGTGTATATTTCAATACTCACGGCTTGTCAATTTATGGCTACAAATGACTAAATTAGTTGTAAGATGTTGGAAATTATTAACTCATATCCAAAAGTCAAATCCGTAATACACGAATTAAATATTACGACATAGATGATAGATAGAATAAAATGGGTTAGTAAAGCAAGGAATTTAATAAAGGAATCTAACTTTCTTCGGTTAACTTTTTATTGGTAAGTAGTTTCAATCATCAATAGTAACTTGATTAAACAACAACGCTAATATAAATGAAATGAGTAAGTAACTTTGATGCACCTAACATAATTGCTAACATTAAATTTGGAAACAAACTAAGATAACCTGAATATAGTTTGGTGGCTGTGAGAATGAAACTTGTTTGCAAATATAGAATTTTTTTTTTAAAAAAATAAAAACTAAAAATAGGGGGAAAAAAAAAGGGACCGCAGCCTTTTTCCCCCTAAAAGGGTAAATAATTATGGCAAAACAACATCTCAACAAATTTATTTGAGAGGTTCACTGTTGAAATTTTTTTATATTGTCATAATATCAAATTTTACTTGGAATATTACATAAAGTATAAACCTCTTAAGTTGTACAAAAATGATTAACCCGTGTTCAAGAAAATGAATCATTTCATTATTTATAATGAATAAAAGAACAAATCTTTTTTCGATCGTTAAGATCAAATCCCTGTATTTATAACTTTTAGTAAACTATCATTGAATTGTACATCTACTAAAAAAAATTACAGCATGGTTAAGAAAAAGGAAGATTATGTATCAATAAATTACCTGAAAAATATTTCTGGAACTAGTTATCATTGAAAGTCTAATACTATTCCCAAAATTTTTATCAATTATGTTATTTTTCTAATTACATGATTTGATTTTATGTCAAAAACAATTAATTTTCTATCAAATCAATTGTTAGTTTGGTAAAAAAATATATTAAAAATTTATATAAAAGTAGTATTGAATTTTTGGTTTTAATGTCAAGAAAATATCTAGTGTTATATTAACACTATAAATTCAGTGTTACTCCTATACAAATATTATTAATAATAATTTTTCAAATTAATAATCTGATTTAATAAGAAATTAATTATTTTTGGTAGAAAATCAGTTATTTCTAAAAAATTAAATTATTAAATTGAAAAAATAATACACTTATTAATACTTATGTAAAAATAGCAACGAATTTTTAGTCCCAATTTAATACTAAATTTTTTTCTGCTGATGCTATACTAAATTTTTTTCTAATTAAATGAAGTGTGCGCAGGTTACAAGGTTGTACAAGTCAATAGATCAACGTGAATTAACTCAATTAATTATAAAAATTTGAATAAAAACTTGTAATTTTAATATGATAAGTTTAATGGTACTTTAAAGGGTTTAAAATATAAAATAATGTTATGATTTTTGAAATTATTAAATTAAAATTATTTAATTATATTTATTATAAATAAATAATTATAATTAAATAATATTATTCTAATAATTTTAGATTTTATCACATCATTTTAAATATTAAAATTCTAAGAATACCATATCAAATACTTTTTTTTATTATAAATTCAAATATTTTCTGATAAGGATAGGAAATGTTTTAAGGAAATATGAACTTCTCATATTTTGTTGAAGTTTTAAAAAAGTATTCATGAGAATGATTTTACTTCAATGTTCTTTTAAAATATTGTTACGAGAGAATCTGGTATCTTTTATTTTTATGATATAAAAATACTTTAATAATATAAATATATTATTTTATATATTATTCTATTAAAATTATTCTATTTTATTATCACCATTAACTATTACTAACTATCATTTATTAATCTTAATTATTATATACTATTATTTATTATTATTTACTGTCATCAATTATCAGTTATTATTGATTATTGTTGATGATTGTCATTATGTAATATTAGTAGTAACTATCAAAATATCATTATTATTGTTAATTATTCAATTATCAATGAAAGAATTTGTAAAAGTATTTTTAATAAATTAAATAAGATGATATTATATTTTTAAAATTAAATTCCTCAAAATCACGTCATTTGAATTATTAAAACTTCCGAAAATATTTGATTCCTACAAAAAGTCACTCGCTTCGTTTTTGCATATCCACCTGACGGTAATCTATGCGTTTGCGCTTGATAGGATTGGAATAACACTTTCGCCGTATTTTCTGCAAAGAAAATGAGTTATATAAATAAAATTTTCCTGAAAAACACAAAAGAATGGAGAACCCACAACTCAAAACGACGCCGTGTCTTATCTTCACCGTCCACAAAATTCCCGTAATGGATACGTTGACCGTATATGTATTAAAAAGAACATGCCCACCTCTCCCTAATATTTTTCTGTATCTGTGCATCATTTCTTTTTCTTCTCCGTCTCACTTACAAGTCGCAATCAGGCCACTTCTCCGATTTTCTCTTCGTCTTGTTTTGTCAGAAACCAGCACGGCACTCGCACCCACTTCACTAACTTCATCACTAGCACGCGCTGATTCCCTGTCGATCTCTTCCTCTCAACCTTGCTCTTTGCGGTATTTCCACAAACGGCAAAGTTCTAATATTTTTGTATCTAAAATGGCTGACAATCGCCGGAGACGATGAAGATTTCTGGCAAGTTTCAGCACCCACCAACATTCTCCGGCAGTATTTCTTCCAAGGCACAAAACCTATCGCCGGCCTCGGATCTTCAACCACCCAAACTTACTTCTTACAGACCTGCTCGACGGAAGCCCAGGACCCCGGGAACGAGGGTGAGGAAAAACGGAACTCCCAATGGTAGACGAAGCAGGCCCGACACACCTTTGCTGAAGTGGAAGATCCATGAGAAGGAGAAGAATGATGATCCTCTCGAGGAGGATGAAGAGTGTGAAAGCAGAAGTTGCAGGAGAGGGGAGAAGTCAAGGGAACTGGCGGTTTCTGCGAGAAAGCTTGCTGCTGGTTTGTGGCGGTTACAGTTGCCGGAGGTGGCAATGGGTGAGAATGGAAGAAAGGGTTTACGTAGGAATGAAGAGCGATTAGGACTTCAGGTAACTTCGATTCTCTTAATATATAAGATCCAGAATTTTCATTTCCTAGTGGATGCGCTTGCATTAGCTGTTTCTCGTTGAAGTTTGAATTTGCAGCAATGTCTCTTTTATCTAATTGTAGGCCAATGGTTGAAAAATGTATGTCGAAGATTACGTTTTTACCCCCGCCCTTTTTCCTGATTATCTTATTGTTGCTTAGTTTTGAAGCTTAAGTTTGAATGGTGAGATTCAATTCCTGATACATCATTTCTACATGCTCCTATGGTGTTGGAGAAGTTATAGATTAGGCTTTCGAAGAAAGGAAATCAAATCAACTATCATATCAAGCTTTGAAAGTGTCATCGAGTTGTCTGATATTTTTCTACTGAAAAGCTCTTTAATGTTCTATATGTTTATCTGTGGGAAAACCTACTTCAGATAACTTCATGGTAATGATCTGCAACCCTTGGTACTTGGCATTGACAAGTGACAACTATTTCTCTTTTAATGCATTCTTTTAAGCAAACTGTGACTATGTGATTCTATTAATTTGTATGCAGTAAGTATACTACATTTTGTTGTTAGATATCCATGTCTCCTTGTTTTACAATAAGAGAATTGCTTGTGTGTTCATTATATGTTTTTGTGTCATTCTCATACATTCCATATGATTGGCATTTCTCTCAGATTTTGATACTTGACTAGTTGGTGTATTTTTGGCATTTGGTTGTATGGCCTTCCTCATTTAGTTTATACTGACAACAGTCATCTGCAGCATGGAAACGGCCAATTAGGCCTCCCATTTCTTGGTTATCACTATGGCATAACCCACGTTCCTGACCTGAATAAACTGTCACGAAGTCCTCGTTCCATCTCTAGGACAAAGAGTGAAAACTTCTATGAGGTATGATGTTTTTTTCAGTCGTAGTAACCATTAGAAATGTTATCATCTCCTACTATTTAAAGTGAAGGTCATATATGTGTAAAGGCTGAAGTTAAATTGTGTTTTTATGGTATTGGGTCTCTGTTTGGGCCTGCAAGAACCTTTTTCTAAAGTGAGAAGTTCATGCAATATAAGTTTTTGGTTGATAGGACAAAATATTATGGCAACGAGCTGTTCAGAGTCTACTATTTCAGAAATTTGACAATATAAATCAATAACCTGCATGCATGTGTGCCTGCAGAGCACAGATGTATCCAAGTTGGATTTTTAAACAAATGCATGGACATGAAACAGAAGATAGATCTATTGGATGGCATGCCTTGGTGTTGATAAATGGAATTTAGGCTCTTCATAGGAAAATATTATTTACATGTATATCGATGAAAGAATAATATAATACTTGTATTTATAATTTGAAAAAATGATGCCTAGAGTCATGATAGTGAGGAAAGCAAATTCTTCTTTGAAATAGGGGAAGTAGCTTTTTTCAAACTTTTCATATTTAACATTGAACAAATAAAATAGTTTCCCTTATTTTAACATTTTATAATTATATTTTATAAAAAATACTTTCTGTTGAAGCAAACGAAGCCTTAGTATTATCTAGTACATGGTAACAAATTTAGATTGTAAAGAGTATAATTGAAGGGCATAGATTATAGAATTTTGCATATTTTATGGGGAATCATAAGTTGAAAATAGGGTTTAAACTTTAAAATATGGGTTAGGTGGGGATTTTTTTTTTTTTTTTTAAATATCAGTCATGTGAGGAATATTTCCTGCTAGGGGAAGAGTTTAAAACTATCATAATTTTACTTTCCAAAGACTAAATAGACATTTAAAATGCTGATCTTAAACCTATCTGTTCTTTTTCAGTTCAAGCCTTCTTTCCAGTTTTCCAATACTGCAATGGAGGGGGCAACGAAGTGGGATCCTGTTTGTTTGAAAGCAGTAGATGAGGCACGGCACATTTACAGACAGATGAAGCTTGATCAAAAGGTAAGTGCTGTATCTGTTGTTTCTGCTCTTGCAGCTGAACTAGAGCAGGCTCATGCACACATTCAGGAGCTTGAGACCGAGCGTTGCTCATCTAAAAAGAAGCTTGAGCACTTCTTGAGGAAAGTCAGTGAGGAAAAGGCCTCCTGGCGAAGCAGAGAGCATGAGAAAATCCGTGCATACATTGATGACATTAAAGCAGAGTTGAACCAAGAAAGGAAAAGCCGGCAGAGGATTGAAATTGTCAATTCTAGGTTGGTTAATGAGCTGACAGATGTCAAATTGTCAGCAAAGCGCTACATGCAGGATTATGAGAAAGAAAGAAAAGCCCGGGAACTGATTGAGAAAGTATGTGAAGAGCTTGCAAGGGAAATTGGAGAGGACAAGGCTGAAGTTGAAGCACTAAAGAGGGAGTCTATGAAATTTAGGGAAGAAGTAGAAGAAGAGAGAAAGATGTTACAGATGGCTGAAGTATGGCGTGAAGAACGTGTTCAGATGAAGTTGCTTGACGCAAAGATTGCTCTTGAAGAAAAATACTCTCAAATGAATAAGCTCGTGTCTGATTTGGAGACCTTTATTAAGTCGAGAAGGGCAAATCAAGATTCCAAGGAGATGAGAGAGGCACAGGTACTTAGACAGGCTGCAGGTGCTGTAAACATTGAAGACTTTAATGGATTTACATATGAGCCTCCAGACCCAGATGATATTTTGGCTATTTTTGAAGATGTAAATTTTGGCGAACCCAAAGAGAGAGAAATTGAACCCTGTGTAACTTACACTCCAGTTAGTCATGCTTCAAAAATTCATACGGTGAGTCCTGAAGCCAACATGGTAAGTCAGGTTGGCATTCAGAAACGTTCAGATGTATTTATGGATGAGAATGTTGATATGGAAGATGACGAAAGTGGATGGGAAACTGTCAGCCATCTTGAGGATCAGGACTCGAGTTATTCACCAGAAGGAAGTGTTGCATCTGTGAACAAGGATCGCTGCGAGGATAGCATGTCAGGAAGTATGTTAGACTGGGAGGAAACTGTAGGGAGAGAGACACCAATTACCGAAATTAGCGAAGTCATCTCCATGCCAAATAATAATAAGCAATCAAAGAAAATATCATCTATAGCAAGGCTTTGGAAGTCATGCCCTAACAATGGGGAAAATTACAAAATAATCTCTGTGGCGGGAATGAATGGGAGACTTTCAAATGGAAGGTTATCTAATTGTGGCATCATGTCTCCTGATCTAGGGTCTGGGAAAGGTGGGCTAAGCCCCGAAGAGTTTCCATGCCAGTTGAGTTCCCCCGAACCGGAAAATCCTCATGCACATCGAGGGATGAAAGGATGCATTCCACTCGGTGCCCAGAAGAATAGTTTGAAAGCCAGACTTTTGGAGGCTAGGATGGAAAGCCAGAAGGTTCAGTTGCGCCATGTCCTTAAACAGAAGATTTAGATGTGAGGAGAGAGGCAGAGATTGGCCAGCAGCATTTACTTGAATATCACCATGGAGAAGCAGCACTTCGGAGCAGCTCATTTTGGATTGTGCAAGTACATATCTGCCGCTTCTGGAAAGTGCTCAGAAATGGAGGACCCCTAAATAAGCGCTTATATCCCACCTCAGCCCATGTTCAGTGTTCGGCTCTTCATTATTGCTCATATTACAGAATTACAGATTGGGCGAAGAAACTTTCCAACTTTGTGTAGAATGCCCTGAAATAATTGTCTTGAGAAATAGTCTGCTAAATGTATAATCTTATCATGAATAGGCTTGCTTCATTTTTTCTAGGTTGTTAGGAAAAGGATAAGAAGCATGCTGCTTTTATTGTATTTGTGCAATTTAGTCTGATGACTGATGTCTAGAGGAGACTGTCAATCATCGCAAAGTTGCATTTCATCTTCCGTTGTAGGGTTGTAGAAGATCCAGGGCAAGGTTGTTTTTTCCCCCTCTAATCATTACTATTGTTTAATTAGATAATGGGAATTAACTTTCTCTGGCTGAAATCGTTTTTGCTGCTTAAAAAGTTCAGTCGGCAAGATACATTTAAAAGGGATGAAATATCCTTTTCTTTTTCAATTTTGAAATGATTAGGTTTCGCTTCCATTAATTTTGAAAGTTTGGATATCATTCCTAAATTTGAAATTATTACTTATGATTGACCTAATTTTTTATTTTATAAAATTATGTGATTTTTCATAAATCTTTGGAAAAAAGAATTACAATATTATAATATATTAGCCTATCATATTTTTATACATAATTTTTATATTATATAATTAATAAAAATTTAAATAGATATATAATTTTAATTGAATATTTGAAAATAAGTTATAAAATTGTATAAAAAATAATAAGTTAAATTAATATAATATAATATTGTAATTCTTAATTTAAAAGTTTATGAAATTTGATAAAATAGGAGAGTAATTCAATGATGTATATTAATTCTGTGTAATTTTTAGAGGTAATGTATGAGTTTTCAAAGAAGTAAAACTCAATCATATCCTAAATCACCAAAAAAAAAAAAAAATCAAACATTCTAGGAGTATTTTACATATTTTCTATATATATATATATATATATATATATCTTGGATAAACATTAATCTTTCAGAAGAACATATCTGTTTGCTGTAGGAAATCTGAAGAGCACAACTTCTCTTTTGCGTTGTCTGGATGATAAATACAATTTATCTATATTATGTTACACAATGCTAGTTGCATTAACGTATAGGCTCTGTTTTGGCGGTTGGAAAGTATTTCTTATGAGAAAATATTATTTGCATATATATTAATAAAGGGGTAATGTATCATTTACATTAATGACTAAAAAAATAATACTTAAAAATTTGAAAATAGAAAAAAATAAATTTCTTTTTAATATAGGAGAAATTACTTTCGTAAAATTTTTTATATTTAATATTAGAAAAATAAAATACTTTCTCTCATTTTAACATTTTATAATTTTATTTTGTAAAAAATATTTGCCAATAAAGTGGACGGAGTCTTAGAATATAACCAAATCACAACAACAGTAATTAACATGTTAGATTTCTTGTGTTTATATTTGTATTAGATAGTTATGTAGAAGTATTGCATGTACATATATTTGGTATGGATATTTGTAACGTAGGCTGCATTATTGTTGTAAAGTACAACAAAGATGCCCTGTATCAAATTATAATCTATCAAAAATATTTGTGAATTTTTCAAGAAGAAATTAAAAGTATTTATTCATAAATTTAATGATAAGTTTACCAATTTGCTGTGCAAGATTTAAAAGGGAAAAGGAAAAGTGAAAATATTAAGATTTGATCGATGGAGAGGGGGTAATAGGAGTAAAATTAAGTCAAGTTACACCTTAACATAAATAGTCAAATTAATTCAAAATTTTTCAGTTTAAACCTAGTTTATAACATGATTGTAATTTAAAATTTCAATTTGAACTGACTTATTTGTAAAATTTAAGACGTTGGACTCAACTTGTTAATCTATTTAAGTTTAACGATTAAAAACTAAATAAAACATTAATAATCCCTTAGCAAAAAAATAATTTTATTGAATAAAAGAGACATTGAATAAAATTTGTAATAATTTAACTTAACAAATTATAATTATATTTATTTGAAATTAAAATTATTAAATGATATAATAACATAAGTGCATAATTCACTAATTTTAAAATTTTGAGAAGATCAATGGATGGGTTGAAAAAGAAAAAAAATGTGCAATAATAAAAGAGTAACAACTAAAATATAATTGGTCAATTAATTTAAGAATGTTAAATTAAAGTAATATATTAATTAAATAAATCAGTTTAATAAATCAACGAGTCAAATTCAAAATTAAATAGGTTAAACTTGTTTAATAAATAAGTTAATTTATTGGTTTAAACTTAATTTGTTTAATTAAAAAACAAGTCAAATTATGCTTTTTAACGAATCAAATCATAAGTGGCTGATGTAGGATTTAATTTATTTCCACCTCATGTTAACGACGGAATAAATGGTCTTGAAGTTGGGCAGACAGTGGCTATCTCATCAGTTACAAGCATGAAGACATATAAAAGTGGATTCCATTTATTTTGGTCATAGCGCTGTATGATTTTTTTCGAAGACTTGCTGATTTCAAGAGATTCAAATGGGAAGACTTTAAAGCAGAAACGGGTGAGAAACAACCTCAACTCTCAGTATGGTTATATAGACAGTATCATACACTTGCTTCACATTTGAGGTACTTCTATCTCGCCTTTCCCTAACTCTGGTTGAGGTCCTGAAGGTATTGATTCATACATGCCTTGAATTCTCTCATTTGTTGAAAGTTTATAATTTGAGTCCAGAGTCAGACAAATGATAATATGCATACTTAATTATAAAATGTTCAGTTTTGCAAACAACACGTCGTACATTTAGTCGAATTTGCTAATTACAACTGAAATTTATATCATCTTATGGTTCCCTCTCAATTTGAGTTGCACTTTCATTTTAGCAAGTTCATATCACTAATCTTTGGGTTGTCCCACGTTGGTTATGACAAAAGCTGGATATTGATTTATAAGTATGATAGAAAATTAAAATTTTTGAGTTATTTTGTAGGGTTGAGAAGATCTAATAAAGCACCCAATATTAATATTAGAATCTAGTTACAAAATTTTTATTCAACATTCCACGGAAAAAATCAATTAATGTTAAGGTTTCAAGTGATGGGCTTGCAAGTGCCGGAAGAAATTGTTGAGATATTTCGCAACAATTGTGGAAAGCAATCAACATAACAAACACAAAGCAAGCAACATGCCACCAGAGAATTGATTAATGTTAAGGGTTCAATTGATGATCAGACAAGTGTGGGGGGAAATTGTTAAATTATTCCACATCAGTTATGGAAGGCAACCAACGTAACAAACGTGAAGCAAACAACCAGTCACTATTATAATATGCCCATCCTGAAGTATGGTCACGTTGTCATCGCCTCTGAAATTTTCTAACGTTATCCGTTTCGTATGCTTCTTAAATTTTATCCCACAATTGTCTATTTCTCTTGTTGCACAGTGAAAACGACAAAATCACTTTGACAAGCTTGATTTCATGTGTTATACTTGGCTTCAAAACACAAGACAGTTATATTTGTGCTTGAATTATTTCATGGCAACTGTGCATTTCATCATGGAAACATATGTAACTGTTCTTTATTATGTACGCTTTCATGTCTTAGCTTTAAGAACTTGCAATCCCTGGAAATATGTGGTGGAGGATTAACTGATGCTAGTATGCGGAATTTGAAAGATAGTCTCCCGGACGCTGTAGACCTGTTTGTAACTTGACAGATAAAACCCTAGATTTGATATCTGGTATGTTCTATCTGTCTTTTTGTTAATTTATATCTTGGAATTGGTATCTGGTATATTCTACTATTTGCTTTACTTTTGTCTCCCATCTTTCATTTTTTCACGGCCCTAAGTTGGTTCTCCCTGATGCTGCCCAGGACCAGTAGACTTGCCTATGTCTCTGGTTGGTTAAATTCTTCAATCCAGTGGAGCTCTCCTCCATCCTCTTATATTACAATGGGACTTATCTCCCCTTGAATAGCATGATGAGGAAGTTGAGTTTATTCTGAAGGAATATGATCAAATTAAGACAGCACGCTAAATAGGCCTTTTTTTTTTCTTTTAGTTATGCCTTTCGTATAAGGAAAGAAGCACAATGTAATCAAATACTAATTCAAATTTTTAATCTTTTAAATAGGGATATAAAATGAATCGAAGTCTGCGGACCGGTTCGCGAACTTCACGGGTTTTAATAAGTTTAGAATACCTAAAATTTGGTTCATTTTTTTCATGGTAATACAGACCGGTTCACGAACTTACAGTCAAAGTTCACAAACTTAAAGATATGGACTAAATACAGACTCCTTAACATTTAGTCTATTTTTTTCACGGGTAATATAGACTGGACCTAAACGGACTAGGCTAAAACGGATCAATTCGATTTGTCCATTTTACACCTCTACTTTTAAAAAGTAAAGACTATTTTTTCTATGATTTTTTTAATAGTAAGAGTGTTAATCTATTTAATACACATATATAAAATTTTGAATTCAAATATCAGATATAATGAAAAATAAAATGTCAAAAATAACATTAGTATCACCAGCTACTAAAGTATTGGTACCAACATTAATATTATGATTTTCACTTGAGTTACTTGTCTTCCTAAAAGCTTGCACATTTGTCTAACTTTTTATTTTAGGCGGATCATACTTTTCTTCAACGTATTTGATAGAAATGATAAAATATCCCACATTCATAATGCTTCGCAGGGATTATTTTAATAAAGTTTAAGGATGTATGATTTTTTGCTCTATAATATAAAGGAAGGATGAGACAAATTTTTACTCTGAACAAAAAGGTAGAGATGAAGTAATAATATCTTATCTTGTCTCATAAAACTTGCTATGATAAAATTATTATATTCTTCCTTTATATATTAATATATATGTATAATTTTTTTATCTATTTAAATAATTTAATTATTTAAAAAGTGAAAATATATTAAGATTTCATTTGAGATGATGAAAATAAAAAATAATAATATTATATTAACTATATTATAATATTTTATTGATAACATAAGATTTGCAATATTTAAATTTAATTTTTTTCTTTCTTCCCTATATATTAGTATTAAAGATTATTTAATAATTATATATAAATTTATAATTCTTAATTTCAAGAATTGTATTTTTGTTTTTTTTATTTTTTTATTATTCTCGGCATGTCTTTATAGTGCTCCATTGTCCCGTATGAGATGGAGATAAGATAAATTTTATCTCTAATTAAGGTATGAAATAAAATAATATTTTATCTTTCACAATGAAATATGGGACAATAAAAAATTGATCTGTTATTCCCAACCTTTTAAGTTTGTTGGTGCTGAGACTTCCCTATTTATCAGATTGTTGACCATTGATGGTCAAATTCTGGTTGATTTCTGATTTCATATTACATCGCTGTCTGACAAAAGTAGTTTAAACTAATTTACTACCTGAATACCCACATTTTCTTTTATTCTCTCGATGCTTTGTTTGAAATCAATTTTTCTACAATTCCCTTCATTTTATATAGAGATAAATTCTATTGCTTAAAAATTATGATAAAAAATAATAATTTCAATTTATTTGGTATTTGGAACATACTAAAAATCATATACAATTTAATTAAAAAGTAAAATTTGATAATATTATAATAAATATAATATTGGGAAAGAAATAAAATTTTTTATATAACATATTCTAGGAAAAATAAAATAAACTTTGGTGAAATTCTTAATAAGTTTAGATTTCATTTATTTTAATAGAAAATACTATTTTATAAAAATATAATTATAAATTATTAAAATAGTAAAAAATGATTGACATATTCAATTTTAAATGTAATGAATTTGATGGAAGATAATTTTTTTTTACAAGGAAGTTGTTACCAAAAGTTTTTTATTCAAGTAACATTTAATATTTCTTAAAAATTTTGTATTTTCATTTACAAGGAAGTTGTTACCAAAATTTTTTTTACTCAAGTGGCATCTAATATTTCTTAAAAATTTTGTACTTTTATTTACATCTAAAGTTCAAAACATGTTACAAAAACCCAACACATTTACAAGAATTCATGTTAACATACCAAATCATTTAAGAATTTATATTAAATTTTTAAAAATATTATTTAAAAAATAATTAATAATTAAATTATAAATATATATAATAAAAATATAGAAAATTTATTTTAATGAAATGATAATAAAATTTTAAAATAATATTTTATTAATAATTAAAAATATTTTTATAAAAAATGATGGATAATTACATTTAATAGATAATTTTATAATATAAATTTTATTAATTAAAATTATTAAAATAATTAAATAGATGATTTGTTTTGACACATTTAATCCACCCCAAGTTTAATCCTTGATCCTTATGAATGTGTGTGTAGTTATTTAACTATTCCTACCATCACTAAAAAAAAAGAGAGAAAATTATTTTCTTCCTCTAAGGATTGTTTTTCTTAATTACAAAATATAAAAAAATATAGTACTCTTTCAATTATATATAAAAAGATGAAATTTTTTAATGAAAAATATTTTTCAAAGAACAAATGGAGTCTTAATAAATTCTATAACAGATTTTATAACAATACAAAACTAATTAGAATAAAATTTATAAATAAAATTAAATTTCTATTTATATAAATTTAAATGTCATTTAAAAAATAAAATCATGCTTTTAACTGTTCCAAACCAGTTGGTGGATTTCATCTTAACACAATTACGAGTGTAGACGCTCATGGAAGATATTTCATCTCAATTCTGAACTAAAAAATGAGATAGGCGAATCACATCCATGCGGATCTCACCCTTCTTCTTATGTTTATCACTCTCCACTTACAATAGGAAAAAAGTCACCAAAAAAAAAAAAAGAATAGGAAAAAAATTTCAAAATAAAATTAAGGTTCTGCCCTTAAATAAATTTAGAGCTTTAATAAAACTAAGATTAAATGGCAATATTGCAAGTAATATCCATTCCGCACAGATGACAATATTGATCCACCTAGTATGACTTCCTATTTAAATCAAATTGTCTCACGTATAAACAAATGTAATAAAATTTATAAATAAACACGTGTGAAATTATAATTTTACATAAATATACCCATTTTGTAATGAAAAAACTTCTAGTATTGCATTCTTAATACTACTTTCATATAAACATTATTGAATATATTATTTTTTCAATTCAACGATCCAATTTCCTAAAAAAAATAATTTCTTACAAAATAAATAAATAATTTTCTATCTAATCAAATTTTTGAATTGAAAAAATAATAAAATTGGCAACATTTATATAAGAACAATATTAAATTTTAAATATTAATATAATATTAGAAGTTTTTACCTTTGCAATTGGGTGTGACATTTAGATACTTGCTAAGTATTTAAACGAATCTATACGACGAAAGGAACTCAAATTTAAGAAACTCGGAAGTTTACATGTAGAAATGACAACTAACTTCTACGTTCTAACGAGCGGATTAATAATTCAGTTTCTTAGAAGGAGCCTTTATAAACGAGTATGCATGCAAACGTGAACCTGCAAAGTATCTATTAGAAGGATATATATCCTCTCCATTTCCTTTTTATTAATTTCTTATTAATTTTAAAAAGATAAAAATATAATTTTTATTTTAAAATTTACTATTTTAAATTATATATTTATCTCTTCGAAATCTACTTCATTCATTTCTTAAGAGATAGAGAGAATCCATACCCCTATTATAATAAGCCGAATTTGGTAGGACAAATTAGTGTTTATACACACAAATACAGAGATGTCTTTGATTGCAAGATCTATTCATTCTGTTATATCATAAAAAAAATGTAGAGCAAGACACTAACACTAATGACAGACTAGGAGTGTAATAAATATAGCCGAAATAAACATTGATATACCCAAATTTGAATTTGCTAAAAATAAAAAAATTCAAACTCAAATCAAACATCATTAAAATAGAATAATTTGAATGAACACAAGCTTATTCAAACAATATATTATTACAATTTAATTTCTAATCAAACTTAAGATATTTAAATTTTAATTTGAGTTTATACAATACTATTTGAATAATTTACTATTTCACATAAATTTGATATTTTATTTTTTACAAATAAATTAAATATTATATTTTTTGTATCTTATTTTACTTATCAATATAATTTCTTGTAACCATCAAATATATGAAAAATATCAATATAATTGTCATATAATAACAATTACATGTAGGAAAAAGTAAAATATATTATTACTTCAACTAAAACATCATACTTTTTTATACAATATCAACAATTATTAGTGTGATTAAATTTTTTTCCTACATCATATTACTTATATATAATATAAAAATAAAAATATATTTTTTATTATTAGACTCATTTTAAGCTCAAGTTTAACTTGTATATTAATCAAGCCAAGTACTAACTTGTTTAAACTTGATTCCTTTAAAGTAGAATTCAAATCGAATTTTTTGTTAATCAATTTCAAACCGCTCAGAAATAACTTAATTTATTTACATCCCTAAACAAACCTATACAAAGAATTTTAACACCACTTTGAATAGATAAATATACACAAAATTTTCCTAATAATGATCAGCTGCTAGTGAACCTCTTAAAACAGCCAGAAAACCCAAAAAAGTACCATAACCATATGAACAAGCAGATCGCCGTTATTGCTCGACTTTTACTTAAAAAGGGCACCGGACATTTAAATAGACACACCTCTGCAAGCAGTAAAGATAAAGAAAAAAATGTGCGTAAGCAAGACACTACTACAAGCAATAAAGAAAATGTATGTGAGCTCAGTATGACTTCCCACAATGCATTAAGCTTCCAGCACCAAAGGAAAGACCAAAAACAGTATACCCCAAGTGCAGTGTGTCCAACAGGCCTAATCATCAGAAGTCCAGGTACCTGCATATTGAATAATAAGTACACTAACATAAATGCAGCCAAATAGTCCGAAGAAAGTAATCTCCCACTGTAGCATTATACAATGCAACACTAGACAGATTACCCCAATCACGTTTTGGTTATGCAAACCAAGTGTACATGCATGCCAAAAAGGAGAAATAACTATGTTCAAGTCGGACAATAAGATATAGGATAAAAGAAAATAAATAAATTACCAAAGCAGTTGAATGTCCCATAAAGTGTTATTTAGTCCACAAAATCATACATTTTCAGGAATTTTAATATTTCACTAAAAAGGTTTTTTAGAAATATTACAATAATATATTTTAGTTAATTTGTATATTTTTAAGCATATTATTATAGTAACAAAAATATCCTCAAAGATTGAGCGGTCAACAGCGGTAGACAGTGGTAGAAAATAGTTACTGCCGATGAATGATGAATGGTGATAGTTATTAGTAATGAGTAATTACTAACAGTAATTATAAGTGATAGGTGGTGGCAATGATAGTCACTTATGGTAAGTGGTGCTTGATGGAGGCCACTGACAATAGATGATAATAACTATAATGGGTGATAATAACAATAATCATTTATGATGGAGGGTGACTAATGATGAATACTGTCATCAATAATAGATGATGACAAGTAATGATCAATTACGATGGATGGTTATAAAATAAAGTGTTAATAACCATAAAATCTTAATGAAAAATTGAATAAAATAATTAATTTATATTATTAAAATATTCCCATATCATGGGAACGTAGGATACTTACCTTATCCTATGAAAATATTTTGAAAGAATATTGAACTAAAAACATTCTTGAGAATATTCACATACTTAGGAATATATTTTTCTAAAATTTGAGACAAACATGGAAATCTTTCGTTCCCAAGAATGTAGGAAAAGTTCCATGAATCAACTGCTGCCTAAGTTCCTAGTCTCTCACAGTTAAGCATCAGTAATACAATCCCACCCCCCCCCCCCCCAAAAAAAAAAAAAAAAAAGGAAAGAAATTCCAAGATTAATTATGTAACTATTTCTTTCAGGATATGGCCAAACTGTAATTTTCTTCTTCTTTCCATGATTTACTTAGAATAGAATTGGAAAATTTTCACTTCAGGAAATGAGAAAAACAAGGGCAAGTGTTTTTTAAGCCATACAATTTGCAACTATCCAATGATAAATGGTGCCAGTGCCACCATTAATTAACAACAGTTACAAATTTAAATAAAATATCCATCTGATCGGTGCAACTAACTTAGGTCTGCATGGTATAAATGAAAGTTGAGGGAAAGCTTGCTACAGCAATTAATAGATTAAATGATAACTTGAGACGCCACATTGTATTGCTGCATAGTATTAATGCATTTTAGATTGAGCAAAATTTAAACAACCAGCCCAATATATGTGAATGATAAATAAAAAAAATTCATATATGAAAGAAAATCAACAAGGGGAAAACCTATTTTATTCGTTAAGAGTTTAGAGTTATATGCACCAAGATCAGTTTCATATTTAGGCTTCAGGTGGCAAGCTTTTAAGTCAATCAAGCCTTCATGCCATTGAATGACAAGGCATACTAATTACTATCCCTCTCTCAAAATGACCTGAGCCACAACCAACTAAAAGAAAAGGAAATAAAACCTCACCTAGGTTCAACAAATAACTAGTTTATCTTCAGTTTCAAAATCCTCAGCCCACTTGTGATGTAGCAAGTAGATTCAGACAATTGTCTCTTCAAGAAAGTAGAATCCTAGCAGTCCAAGATGGACACAAAACATATGATACTTTTGCAAACCTGATTTTGGGGAGAAATTCAGTATATCATACGTTTTACATCATGAATTATAAAGTCGTTGTTTTTCCATATAACATTATATAAAAGCTATTGATAAAAATTATTTTTTTGATACTCTTTAAACATTCAATGAATAGATTTTAGCTCTAAAAAGATGCACATATTTTTAGGAAACTGCCCAAAGGTTTTTTATGCAACTAAAAAAAAAAACAGATATTAATCCATTCCAATAAAAACATCAACAAGGGATAATAAATTCATATCCCATGTGGCCTCATTACTGGATCTCAGAATAAGATTAATCATGTACCTTTATATCTAATGGCCTCATATATCCGATATCAGCTGCTGGACAGAAGCAGATAATTTAGGCCAGAGTTATGCAAAACCTTTCACATTTAAATTGCCTAGAAAGGTATAGGATCTAATATGGTGGTGAATAAATGTAAATCCAAAACTAGGCACAAATGAAAATTGTGACAAAGACTCCACAAAAACATGTTTCATGATTCATATTTTAATTATTCTAATGCAAGATGAGCTGGTTGTGGTGCAGATTGTGGAAAATTGTGATGGCAGCAAGTAGATGCTTTAGAATAAATTGTGGGAGGAAGACTCCAGCTTGATCCCCTTATTCCTTTAAGTAGAACATAAGTTTCAGGCTTTAAAATGTCTATCAGACAAACATATAATTATTTAGATATAACATAGTATTGGGATGTCCGGTTGGAATACAATTACACAAGAAGACTTAAATGAATTTCTTAAGACATCCAGAATTAATCCGAAACTAGGTTTAAATCAACATGATTAATGCTTCATGTTTTAATTATCCTAAAGCAAGCACACCCGACACAAAGGCAGAAGGCTGTGGAAGATTGATTTTCAGCATAAAAAAATCTCATGAAACATTAATAAAATAGAAATGTGACCCAGGCAAAGCAATTGAGCAATGGAAAGATAAGTTATATTCCAGACAAGAGAAACCCAATAATACTCTTACTGTACTTTGCACAATCAAGATAGGGATCACCATAATGAGCAACATAGCAATGATTTAATAAGAGCACGTACTAAGCAAGCCACCAGAATGGAAACCAGGTAGCCAGCAGCATTCCCATAAATGGATTGCAAGAAAAACTTCAAACTTCTAGGAGCCCTGCAATTATCGGATATCAATGTTTCTATATTCACAAATTCATAAATTTCTTAAATCCGTGATGAACCAATAAATTGAAATTCCCAAAAACAAATTAAAAAAAACAAAAAACAAAGATTGGGAATTAAAAGGAGAAGCCGTAAAATTACTGAATCAAAATCTAACACTAGTGACAGAATATATGAATTACCGAGACCGACAACGACGATGATGCGGAGCTTTTATCCTTCTATGTCGACGGCTCTGCTTTACAGAAAGCTCAATGTGGTTATGATTTTAATCCAAACATATGGAGTCCTGTGCTGGAATCTACATAGGAGTAGAATTCTTGAGCCAATGTGACACTATAACGCTGGCTGAGGCTGTCCTTTTACTCACGAGTAACAGAGTGGGTGCAATTGGTAAGAAGTCAATGGTCAGAAGAGCGCCACGTAAGCAATGTTCCTTATTTTCCCGTTACAACTGTAGGCCAGTGGCCCATCCACTCTAAACAGTGAAGTTACAGACATGCCCCCCAAAAAGATTGAGACACCCCAGGGGGCATCGAGGGCTGCAAGCTCCCTGGAATCCACGTCCCCCTGCCAAAGACCTGAGTCTTCTATAGCACCGTCCCGCCAAATTTCTCACTTTCGTTTCCCTCCATTTCTCTCAAATTTAAATTCCACCGTAGCTTTACCCTGTGATTTAATCCCCTTCCAGCTTCTTAATTCTCCTTCCTTTTCGTATTCCGTGGATGTCCAGTTGCCAGTTTCCATGGCAGATTGTGAAGTTCCCTCCTTTTCTCTCGGCCTTGATCTAGGCCTCGATTCCCAACTCCCTTCTCAGCATCTGCCTCCGGGTTCTTCGATTAACCCTGGGGCTTGTGCAAGCAAGGACGATGCCGATTGGTATGACGAAGAGTTGGGCCCGCAAGTGGTAAACTTCGGATCCTGATACGGGACCCGATCCGCCAACTCGGATTCTGAAGCGTCTCCGGCGAGGACCAGGTGGTGGGTCGCCCCCTCCTAAGAAGCAAAAGGAGCCGCAATCGTGCTTTGATGGTGACGATGATATTGAAGAGTTCTCTTCGCAGGATGATCTTATTCAAGGTAGTATTTCTTTCTTGATCATTTTCTTTCATTGAGTTTCCTGAAGGTTTCTTGTTTATCCCTTTGAGAGAATGAACACCAAAAGCCCTTGATACGAATGGACTGTGCAGCACGTTTCAGACTTCCAGTATTTTATTTTTATGTCAAGGCACCGAAGTTAAATTAAAAGAAGTGGCTTTTAAATTTCTGAGTCCAAAAGTAAAGGGAAGTCACTTCTATGAGGTTATTCTCTGGGCATAATTATGTGGTGGTCCTGTTGGCAAATTAGAAATCTATAATGGTGACAAATCAACTTAGCCAAATGATTTTTTCTAAACTTGTATCAGTGTTTTAGCTTATACTGAATATATCTTTGTTTGCCATGGAGGTTATGTCTAGCGTAACTTTAATGATGGGAAAGGATCTGCTAGCGATGTTATTGTGTTAATAAAATAGCCAATAATTTCCAATAAATAATTGGTCACATAGTTATCAGCATTGAGATGTAAATGCCAATGTGCAACAGAAGCAAAAATAGAAGAGGAGTGGATATTGAGGATGGGATATAAAAACTAATTTGGAAAAAGATAGGGCTCTTGGAGGTGGGTAGTTTTGTGTTCAGATTAAGACTTTAATTGAACTGCAAAGGGTATATACAATCTAATATATCAGTGGATTTTAATCAAAGGTACTTCACGAGTTTACATAGGTCAGCGAAACTTCTCGAAATTTAAAATCATTGTTTCCAATTGACAAGTATAAGACTAGTTACGTTAGTTCAAGTTAGTTGCTATTGTGAATTAGCTGAAATAGATCACTAATGTGATGTGACTATATAAATCCCTATCATCTACAAACCGAGACAAACTATTTCATATGAAAAATCATCTAGTTATACTGAATTTTCTATATTAATGTTTTTTGGTCATTGCATTAAGATCTCTCTTTTACAAATTTCAAATTTTGCTTTAGTTGTTTGACTTTATTTTCCCTTCAAATTGTTTTTTTTTCCCCATATATATTATAGCAGATGCACCTCCAGCAACACGAAATCAGTCTCTTTGTAGCAGCTCTAAAGTCCCTTTGAATGGTTGTAGAGTTTATACACCTCATTCGTCCAGCAACTTGATGGAAAGAAAAAGGAAACAAGTTTCAGAAGTTCCAACTTCTAGTAGGTTGGAGACAGGGAAGAGCGGGTTGATGTTCCAAAATTAACGACTAGTCCTCTTCGAAGGTTTCAATTGCTTGATTCTGAATCTGATTCTGATGATGCTGTTGGTGAAGATGTTAGTGTTGCCCACAAAATTGGCTCATTCTCAAAGGAGCCAACACGGAACCCAAGCAAACCAGTGACTAGTTTTGAGCGAGATAGAAATGCATCATTTAAATTGCACCAAAATAAGGATCTATGGGAAGATTTTTCCCCATTGAAGAGTTTTTCTATTCCAACGCCTGCCCTGAATGAGGTATGTGAAGAATATTTTCGTTCTGCAAAGGAAGATGAAGTGGAGAAATCCTGGGTTGGTGTGTCTGCAAGTCATGGTGAGAGCATTCTTCGAGTTCCTCCTAGCTGTCATAATGATGAACAACTCTGGGATTCAGCTGACCCTCTTCCACCGGCCTGTCGTTATTTTTTGCATGAGGATCCAAGAATTCAGAACTTAGTTCGCAAACGCCTGTGCAATTTTTCTCCACTTGGTGTTAACGGGCAGAATCAACAACCTCATGCGTCAACTATTGATTACATGTAACCTATGTTCCTTCTTTAAACCATTTGTATATAAGAGTTCAATTACAAAAAATAAAACTGAGTTATGTGATGTTGTGTTTACTTTCAGGGGACAGTTCAGCAATGGAGAAACTTCAAAAAGGAAGGGAGCTCGAAAAGATTGTGTTGAGAAAACTTCCACAAGGGGAAGGAAAAAATCAAAAAAATTGACTATTGAGGAAGATGTGCATGCTTCTGCGGGCTGGGTAAATCCCAAAATTACTTCTCCAATTAGCAGAGAATCTTCAAAAAGGAAAGCAACGAAAAGAATTACCACTAAGAGCAGCGCATCAAGAGGAAAAAGTAAATCAGACAAATCAAACTCTTCGCAAGATTTGAATGCTAATACAAATTGGGTGGAACCCAAGAGCCGTGCTAATGTGCCAAAGGATGCTGGCAAGAGGCGTGTTCAAGCCAGTGACCAATCTGCTGGTCATTGGTACACGGGATCGGATGGGAGAAAGGTATGCACTTGTACTTTCTGAAAGTTTTTAAATGTGATTACTGTCTAATGAATTTGGCTCGTCAAATTTATTTCCATTTTTTCTGCATGCGGGCCATAAGAAGGTATGTTGACTTATAGATGTTATGTAATTGTATTGCGAAAAGACTGTCATGTTTTGTTATGAAGTAATGTGAAAAGAGGTACTTGTTACCTCAATGTTTATGCCTATGTCCCATGTGATTTATATAACATAGATTTCAAGCTGTAAGCACCTGATATTACAAAGTTCTAGATTCCCTCCTCTCAAATTCTGCCTTCTGTTGGACAATTTAAGATATTTTGATGTTGTGTTCCTTGTTGCTTTTGGATGTTCTGGATATTGTGGCTATCATGACATTGCTATGTGGAGAGTTTATTTTATCACTGTGGTATACTTCTTTTGTCTAGTTAAATTAAATTTATTTGCAAAATTCCTTAACATATAATAAATGTTGCAACTGCTTCTGACATTCAATTAATCTCAAGCCTTGCAAGTTTTTTTGTATATATTATTGGTATTGGTGAGAATGTACATGGCTAACTAAATGTCTTAAATTTGCTGCCAAAGTTTCAAAGCATGTTTTTTCATATAAAATTGGGAACTTGATCATCTAGCTTCTCACTGCAGATCTATGTCACTAGAAATGGGCAGGAGTTGGCAGGCCAAGCTGCTTATAGACATTATCGGAAGGTACATTTAAGTACACTTTCTTATGTTTTCTTGTTATTTTGGATCAGACATACCACTGAATGTATTTGAATTTTTTTATGCTTACAGGAGAGTGGGTCAGGTTTCAAGAAATCAAAGAAGAAAACCGGCACAAAGAAAAGAAACTGACATTTTGTGCAAATAATGTTTGCTGGAACCCCCCCCCCCCAACTCATGTAAATTACTTGTAGATTCAAGTTTGAGAAAAATACAAACTTTTCCTAGGCCTAACCAAATTATTTGAATTTTACTGTAGTTTAAAAATCCATTATATACACCCTTTTGAAGTTTATTAAAAAAATGCTGTACTTTAACTCGTCTGAGTTTTTTTTTTTTTGGGGCTGGTGAAAATAAGAACGTGAATATAGAATTCAAATCAAATAGTATGTGGTATCCTAAACATTTTATGGCTAAAGCAAGTTTTTATTATGTTCAAATAGTTAAAATATAATTGGTGGAAGGACAAAATGAGTGTAAAGTACAATTTTTTTAAGAAAAATTTATGATATATTGTTAATACAACAGTATGTTGAAATATTATTAAATTTAATTATTGATATTGTATAATATATAAAATTTAACTTTGAACAAAAAAAAATTTTGATGGATGGCTAAATTTGGTAGTGATATAATGGTTTACTAAAATCTTCCCCTTCTTTTCATTTTTCAATAGAATTATGAGCTGTGAAAATAACCGAGAAATCAATTTAAGCTTCTATATCAAACGTAAGTTTCATGCGATCTTGTTAGACTTGGGAGAAAGTTCAGTGTCTATTTATTTTTCAGCATAACGACTAAAATGCCAAATGTGGTTACTGGTTATATAGTTTTAGCAAGTTTTATTGGCCATGGATAAGTTGTTTCTGTAAATTGTAGCCTATGAAAAGATGACTCGATTTCTGAGATGTTTATATAACTCGTTTGTGCTGTTAAAGATACGAGACTTGAAATCAACAATAGAGCCACTCTTCAACCTAGGAGCACAATTGAAAACTGATTGCAAGCCAAAATAAAAAACCCAAGCATCAAACATCAGGTTAATACACAATGCTCAAGGCTTCAGGACAAAGACTTCAAGCCTCCGGGTTTGACCAATCATCTTTGGAAATCGTTTCCTGAAGCAGAATGCAGAAAAAGGTGCTACAAATAGTAAAAAATACACAATTCTCTCCACTAGGACAAAGGTTGAATCAAGTAAATACATATCACATGAGAAAGGAGTGCTACTAGTACTACACCATCACACAATATTTTCCACTAGGACAAAAACTGAATCGAGCGGATGTAACTATATATTACATTCAAATAAGACTAAACAAAACATCAAGGTACAAAATCCCAGGTACTTGAGAAAACATAATGGTTGGGCTCAAGATTATTAATATCTACTCAACTTTCACCTCTGCGAAATGGGGAAAAAAAAGCAAGAACAATAGAAAGAAAATTCTATATTAGTTAGAAGGCAAAGCAAACTTAGGCCTTAAGTCTATATGGGAATCACATTGGATCAATGTCTTGACGAATGATTAGAAGCATTCTACTAGTCTGTGCCCTTGTCCTCTGATTTCGGAGAAACCTTAGATCCCAAAACCTGCTGGCATGTTCTGAAATCCATCACAATATAACATTAGTATTAGTATTGAGATTAAATTAAGGAATAATTGACAAGTCCAGCATTGAGTACTTTCATTCATCCCCCATTCTTCAGTGTCTGGTGTGTGTGTGTGTGTGTTTCCTTTTTGGTCATCTAATCATGAACCAAATTATATTCTTCTACAAAGAAAAAGAAAGGTGAAATATCATACAAGTTCAGATCCTCTGCCTTGGTCTTGATGTCATTTGACCACAATATTGGATCGGTGTTCTTGGGCAAGGAACTCTTGTTGCTGCATTTTCTCTCTTAGCCACTGCTCTGCTTTATCACACTCATTGATGATCTGAAAGGGGGGAAAAAAAGGTCAGATCACCAGAAAGATGACTTTGAAAGCAGCATCACTATGGTATTTACCACCATTGCGTAATGTTTTATCATATATATAGATATAGGTAAACAAAAACATAAAATATCTGTTAGTGTCCTATGTGTTTATTATACCAATTCTTTATCCTGGTGTGGAAGGGAAGTTGCAGACATGCGATGATCTATGATGCACTTCAACAGATCCTTTGCAGCCTGTGCTCTTGCTTCTTCATCTTTATACCTGTTCTCAATTGGATCCACCAGCTAACAGAATAGAAAGAATTATGTAAACAAGCATTATGGCAAGGTAAGCATAGGCATTAGGAAAATCAAAACAACCTTCTTTAGATCTTGTAATTTTGAAGAATATGCAAACTCATTTTCATCATAACCATCCTCATAAAGCCAATCTTCAGTCTCTTGCAGGCTCCTTGATATGCCTTCCCTCTCTTGCTCGCTTGCAAAGCTCCGATATGTATTAAAGAGCTATTTACATATGCAAATGAGTTCAAATGCCTTAGAAGCATAATAATATAACATTTAGATGCCTCAATAAAATCATTGACATGCAAAGAGATACAACAACCAAGGCTTATGCAATAAATGCATCAATACCATAATCAAATTAAAATATCCATGTTGGGGATATATGTTGAGCATCCTTTAGATTAAACTCATGTATTCACATAAAAATAAGTCATTACCAAAAATTTTGAGCAGAAAAACAATAGAGTTTCTCATTTGATACTTTCTTTCACTATATCATAGAAATTAGAACTTCAAACTTCAGTTCTAAGAAAAGGAATACCTCACAGTAGATAATACAAAATAAACCAGAAAACTCAACAATTATCTATATAAGCAGACGAATTGCACAACCATATACACAAATACTTTTAACTACATTACCCTGTCATATCTCAGATTCTTGTTAAGATATTGAACATGTACCTTACTCCTCATGTCATAGACATAAGATTCTAATGTATTCTTCTTCTCTTTCGTTTGCTCCACAGTTCTGTCTTGTTGGGCCAGCAGCAGTTCTTTGTCACGAGCTTCCAAAATTTCAGCCTTGGTCATTCCACCATAGATATTCTCACTTACTGGTATATCAAGCCTTCTAGGAGCTTTATCTCTTCTTGTACCATCATCCTGTAGACAGCCATGATAAGGAAATGCTTATTTACTCCAAACACCAATATGTATAATATACCTGCAACTATAACAATCTCCCAGATATAAACTTACAGATGCTATATGCGGAGATTCAACACCATTTGCAACTGTATCGGAGGCAGGATCAACATCCATTGCTTGAGAAGTTTCATGACCATCACCCTTTGCAAATGAATCATCCATATGATCCTCGATCAACTGACAAAAATTAAATGAAGGTTTATGTGCATTGCAAGAGTTCTCAGAAACTTATAACACAAAGAAGAGATGAAAATGAGTATTCTTACTGTAGCTGATTCAATAGTGACAACTCCATGCAGATTTAGTTGAACTCTAACTTTAATCCTTGCTGCATTACCACGGGATGCATGGAAAGGACCAATCTGAATTGAATTAGCCAACGAGTAAGAATATAATTAGGTGGAGGAGCGTAGATCATGAAATGCATGCTACATCAGAGTCAACAATGCTATAAAATTATTATCATGTAATACAAAGATGTTCTCCATTAAATAATGAATATTAGTAGACATTAGTCATTCTTGAATCTTGATTATAGAAATTAAAGCTTGTCCTTGCTTTTCATATCAGTTTGAGACATATATGGATGGTGTTGCATCAACAGATCATGCAGCGTTTCTCCAAAGTACATCATGATTTTTTCAAGCACATGCATATCTACAGAAGACTGATTCTGACTACTGTATCCTTGCACATATTTAGTTATACAACAATTGGCTTGTTTTATAATCATAACAATCAATATTTTAAGAGGCCATTGTTAATAAAGTTGATACCTCGTTGAGGCAGCGTGAGGTGGTTTTGTTGCAATAGCTCAAATATCTTACAGATAAAGTAGCAACTGTATTCTGTGATCATAATTAGTATTAACCATAAACTTCACCTCAAAACTTAAACGAGCACCCAATAATTCAAAATAAAAATGATGAAAGAGTTCACATAAAGGTTACATTGCTTGCCTTGCATAAAATTTGACCCAAAAAAAATAAGTTAGGAAGGGGCTAATCAAATAAAACACTGCACAAGATGATATGAACTCCTCATAATTGTCACAATGTTTGAAAGAAGACATACCGTGAAACAACTAATTTTTGGAGATGTCCCAGATGGCAGTTCATCCATATTTGCATAAAATGCCTCTAAATGGAACAAATTACTTCGCTGAAATGTTAGAATTTTAACACTTGGAATGGGTATGCCTTTTGGAAATAGCACACTGTTTGATCTCGCACAGATTGGACCTTCATCTGATGAAAGTCCAATGGAAAAAGGATTTGAATCCTGGACCTGAATAGACAAGAGAAATTACTTTCATTTGTAGAAAATAATAGAATGGACAAAAACATGTCAACATATATCTAGAGATTCCTTTTTGTAGAAACTAGATCTAGAGAATATGAAATGTAAAAATGAGAAGCAGATGATAGATGACAGTCTAGGGGGACACAATATTCCTAGGCTACAACCAGCTATTCATAGACCACAACATTCCTAAGAATGTTCAAACTCAAAAAACAAATGCTACTACACAATATACAGCCATATAGTTTTTTTTTTTTTCCCCTTCTTTTTCAAAATACAAACCTCATAGTCTCTGACACGGTAAACAGGACTGAGCATTGCACACTGTAGAGCACAACCACGAGCTACACACTCACTTGCATTTAATGTTCGGCTAGATTCTCTCCTGAATAGAGAAGTTAATATTCTAGTTATAGCTGGAACCCTAGAACCGGAACCAACTAGCTCAACAGAATAGATCTTCTCCACAGTCAATTTGGCATTGGCTAATGCTTTGTTGCAAGGAATACAGATTCTCTCCAATAATACTGATGCCAGATTCTCAAATTCTTCCCTCTTGATAAATCCTTTAACATCTTTCTCATCCATCAAACACTCAATGTTCAGAGGTGCCTCAAAATTTGCACTCAAAACTTTCTTCAACTTCTCACATGCTGCACGCAGCCTGATACATGCTTTCATATTAGAATACACATCAATGCTGTATTGCTCCTTAAATTGTTCTGCAAAATGATTGAAAAGAACTTCATCAAAGTCTCTACCCCCTAAACTTCTATCAAAAGCATGAGAAAGTATCTTCATTTGTCCAGCCTCAAATGCTGCGACAGATACCTGAGTATCACAGTGGCCAATGTCAACAAACACAACATAGGTTGGACCTCCACTAGGGAAATCTGTTTTGTAAATTCCATAACTAAGAGCAGTTGCAGTACAGTCATGGATCAATCTCAAAGGCTTCAACCCAGCAATTGTTGCTACACTGAGATATGCACGTCTCTGCAAGTCTGTAAAGTATGATGGGATCCCAATAACACAATCTGAAATGGATGTTTCCAAATCCCTTTCTGTTATTGTCTTCAAGTGAGCGAAGAGCATTGCCATTATTTGAACTGGTGTAAATGTATGAATCTCCTTCAAGAATTTCAAGTGAATCAAAATGCCACCATCCGGGCCTTCAGAAGTTTTAACGGGAAGCATTTTAAGCTCATTTTCAACATCAGGGTCGGCAAATTTCCGGCCTATCAGTCTCTTTACTTGAGATATTGTAGACTTGAGGTTCATCATAGCAGAAGCAGCACCTGCTGATCCCAAAAACCGCTGCTTCTCACCAAAGGAAACCACAGCAGGGGTTTCACGTTTGGATTCGTCATTCAACAGAACATCAATCCCACGATGCTTTGCTGCAGCAATGACACAGTTCTCGTTTCCAATGTCAAACCCCACCACACTCATTTCAACTCCCTGTAACTTGCACCAAATTACAAACAATAATTAACCCAATGTCACTCTACTTGATCAACTATCCAAAATTTTCTCACTTTCAACCAAGTTCCACAAAGCTACCCGAGAAATCTGAGCATCACCTTCAATGGCAATTGCTACAGAAAAATAGGAAAAAAATAATAAAAATTATATAATTATATAATATATATGAATTGTATGTAGTTGTGTTAAACATTCCCTTTAATGAAATATGAGGTGCAGACAATAAAATTCGAGGAAATTTGGACCAAATAAGCACAGAGGAGAAAGAAAATGACCCAGTAATTTATAACACACGATGAACTGGAAGCTTACTTTTTCGTTGGTTTTTCCTTCGTTTTCCCAGCAACCAAACAAAAGGATGCTTCAAGTCTTCAACGCAACAAAATATTTGGACGAATTGGACGAAAAGCTGAACCCGATTTCAATTTAAATATAGTGACGAAGAATGTAAAGCACCTGACTTTACAGTGTCTAGATGAGAACGACGAATCGCCAAATCTCGAAATATTTGGAATTGCGTATTACATTGTACAGCCGAGGGTGGTAGATAGAGAAAATCTCCTCTTCACTCGTCTAACACATACACCGTCCTTCAAATTTATGAAAGCTTTGTGCCTTGGATTGAAACAAAAAGGTAGCAGTGTGGGCTACTTTGAAATTAGTAAAATATTCCGAGCTATTTGTGTAAAGTGATTTTTTGTTAAATTAAACCTCTAGTCCTTTTACTTTGTTCTACTTATAATTTCATTCTTATTTTATTTCTTGTAAGAAGACTTATAGAATTTTTTTGATTTATAATTAGCTTTCTAGATTCATTGATTTATAAATTTTAATTTATAATTATTGTGTATAATTAATATCTACTAGCTTATTAGATAGAATACAATAAACCCCCGTGAACTATGACTCATTTGTGATTTACACCCCTGATCTTTTAAAGTATGCAATTAATATCTCAAACTGAGCAAATGGAGCAATTGACCCCTTTCATTATTTTTCTGTCTAATATGGTACCAAAATTTATGCACTCATCCCTCATTTTCTTCACTGCCAGGCAAAGAAGGCAGTTTTTCTAGATTTAGAGATTCTGCCTCTCCATTGATTTTGAAGCTCCAACTCAAGATGTAGTGTTGGTTGGCAAGCAACCCAGTTGAACAAGAAAATCCCCCAAACATGAAGTCTACTATCATAGGTTAAAATTGGAGAACTGGATTTTGTTGAAGTTGGGGAAATGTAACTTCCAAAAGATTTTTAGATGAATAGTAATAAATCCAAACCTAAATTATCTTACCACTCTAATAAAATTTCCATCAATTAAGTGGTTTGAAAAATTGTCCATGTGGCTTAAGTTAAGAGAAAAGACCTAGATACCGGCTAAGAAGAGCACTAGGAAGTTCTTTTGAGTGAAAGATGGGGAAGCCAAGCCATGAGCCCAAAGCTTTAAGTACTCAAGAATTATTATAAAGGTGAAAGCAATGGAGAAAAAGGTAAACTTTGGCATCGACGGTGGCTTGAATTGGAACGATGATGAATAAAACGCATGCCCAATAATCCAAGTGTGTTTTTGTCACTTGTTTTTCTGGGTAAGTCAGCAAGAATAATCAGAATACCCAAAAATAAAAAAAAGCCCTCGATTGCATATGAATAATTGTTTTCAAGGGAACAATTGTCATATGCAAGAATAGAAAGAAACAAAAACAAAAATCTAACTATTATAATCAAGAAAACATCATAAAGCTTAGGGCACACTAATTTGATGTAACAAATAACTGGATTTAATGAAATTGAATCACATGATAATGATAAGTGGGTAAATAATTGGAAGAAATTAAAAAATAATCAATTATAAATCTTTAGCATCGTGCACATTCTGTACGCACAAAGATAGAAAATGAGAGAGATATTATAGTAGAAAAAGGGTTGAGGGCCAGGCACGTATTTCGCGGATGAGATTTTATAAATAATTTGGATGGAATGATGCCAAAAGGGGATTCATTGCATCACTTATTTAGTTTGAGGGATTAGTTACGTACTTTAAAAGTTGAGGGGGTAAATTACGCATGACTTATAGTTTAAGGGGGTTTGTTTTATTTTGTCCGGTTTACAATGAAGGGCCACTTGACAAACATCGAAATTATATATGATCAAAATTATGATATTTTATTGTTTTAATTTTTTTTTACTTACAATTCTACTTTCTTGTTTAAATTTAACTTATTATAAATCATCTTTACACTATCACTCATCTATATATTATTATATTAATAAAAAATTATTAAAATTCTTTTATATGATCAAATTTTTTATTTTTTATTTTTTTAATTATATATTTTTAATATAAAATATTTTACGATATCAACAAATCAAATTTAAATCATTTCTATAGTATAAATATTTATGTAAGTCAGCAGTTATTATCATATTAAATAGTTACATAAAAACATTAAATTAATTATAGTAAAGAATTAATTATAAATAAAAATAAATTATAGAACTTAATAAAAATATATAAAATTTTTAGAATAAAAAAAAACCAAAAACTTAATTTTACGTACTTTTTCATTGATATCCTTGTTTTCAAATGCTTCTTTTACTTTTTCCGTCGCTAGCTTTGTTTTCACATTTAGCCGGTTTGTCTTGGCTTGGCTGGGCTGCTTCTTGTTTGGCAGAGGGATCAAAATAATTAAAGGTAAATTTTCTTCCCCGGAGGTGATTTAGACATATATTGTCGATGTTCCCTCTATTTTCAAAAATTTCACAAACTACCCTTAATAATTGTCTAACATCATTTCTATTTTTATAATACCAAATTTACCCTTTGTCCCTACAAACTTATAAATTTTTATAAAAGCATTATAAAATTAATAAAACTAAATAAAAATAATAATTCTTTCGACATAGATTTATAATATAATATTTTATATGTGCTTTGAAATATTTAAGACTTGATTAAATATTTTTATTAAAGTGTAATTTTATGCAAATTTTATAATTTTTATATACTTTGCATATTTACATAAAATAATTTTATTGATTAAAATTGCATTAAAAATACAATTTTTTTTATAAAAAGTTACTTATTATATTAAAACGAACAAAATATAAATATATCAATAATTACTATTTAGCCTAACTTAACTAGAACCTATTTTATTCTCAAAAATAGTAATAACTTAATTATAACGTAACTTATTTATTACTCCTAATTTAGATTTACCCTATTTGAATTTTAAAAATATTAATAAATATTATTTAAATCTAAAGTCAAATATAATAGTATATTTATTATTGTTAATTAAAATAATTATAATGCATTGAAATTTTTTTAAGTTGCCAAATAATAATCATAAGATGATTGCGATATAAATTGTTTGTAAAATGGGGCTAATTTTGCCTAAATAAAGTTTTTAAGGGATGATATAAACTTATACTATTAAATTATTTGTATGATTGATTATTAAATATTTAATATTATTATATTATATCTTATTATTTCATCATTCTATATTACATTATCGTATTACTTATCATATCATATTTTATACAATCATATCTTCCAAAAATTTCCTAATTACGTAAGGCTTCAATATTTAATAAAACTTAAAGATATAAATTTTATTATAAGATAAACTAAATAATTATTTAAAAAATAAAATAAATGTGGGACATATTAAGACATTAAAAATAATAATAAGTTATTTATTTATATTTAAAAATAGTCACTAAAATAATTTACTGAATTCACAAACTAAAAATATAAGTTTTGATTTTTTTTCATATTAATCATATAATTTATCGACCTTTCCTCTGTTTTCAGAAATCCCACGAAACTTTCCCATTAGCCAGGCAAAGTATTTTTATACTAGTTTTGTCCTTTAAGTGATATAATCTTATAAATTTTTTATAAAAAATACTATTTAAATTAATAAAGTTAATTAAAAATGATATTTCTTTTAAGATAATTATCAGATAATATTTTTTAATGTATTATGAAAATATTTCAAATTTTCTTAAATATTTGATAAGGGTGTAACTTCATAAAAATTGTATTTTTCTTAATACTTTACATGTTACAACTACAAGAAAAAAATTATTGATAAAAATTTTGTCATAAATTTTTTTAATTCTTTTATGAAAAAGTTACATTATCTTAAAGTTAGGAAGATATGAATATTTTCATTATACATTTTTTTAAATCTTTTATGAAAAAGTTACATTATCTTAAAGTTAAAGTTAAGAAGGTATGAATATTTTCATAAGATTTTTGTTTATGTTTTCAATGCGATTAACATGATCAACAATAAAATTTATATTTCTATTGTGTTAATTTATTAAATTATCATAGTAACTATTTTTAAATGTAAATAAATAACTTATTATTTCTTTTAATGTTTTAATGTATCTCATATATATTTTATATTTTAAATAGCTATTTAATTTACCTTATAACAAAATTTATATCTTTAAGTTCTATTAAATATTAAAATTTTATGTAATTAGGGTATTTTTTGAGAACGTGATAGGATAGGATAACAAGGATAAACAAATATGATAATATAGATAAAATAATGAAATGATAAGATATTACTATCAATTATTTGATAAACAATCATATAAATGACTTGATAGTATAAATTTATACTATCATACATTTGCTATTATATATATATATATATATATATATATATATATATATATATATATATATATATATATATATATAAAGGAATTTAAAAAGAAATTGATGCATTATAATTATTTTAATTAACAATAATGAATCTATTCATTATATTTCACTTATTTTATACAAAAACAATATTTATTAATAATTTTTAAGATTTAAATAGGTTAATATTAAACTTGGAATTATAAATAAGTTTGTTATGAGTAAATTATTAATATTTTTAAGAACAAAATAGGTTGAGGGTAAATTAGGCTAAATAACAATTACTAATATATTTATATTTTCTTCATGTTAAGATAACAAGTAACTTTTTCTAAAAGAAACTAAAAAAATTGCAATATTATTTCAATCAATATAGTTTATTTTTATGTAAATATGCAAACTGTATAAAAAAATTGCAAATTTTTTATAAAATTTCACTTTAATCAAAATATTTAATTAAATTTTAAATATTTCAAAGTACATGTAAGACGTTATTTATAAATCTATCTTGAGAAATTTATTATTTTTAATTTATTTAATTAATTTTATAATGCTTTTATAAAAAATTATCAGTTTTTAATAACAGAGTGCAAAAATTGGTATTACGTCTGTCAATTGTCAAAGGTGTATGTAAAATTTTTGTAAATAGAGGTGAGATCAATTATTTATGCTTAAACTTTAAGAAGTGATAAATGAAATTTATCCAATAATTAAATGTCAATTTAACAAAAAAAATTAATGTCAACTTCAAAGAAAAAATAAATAGACACTTTTTTTTAGTAATGGATGAATATAGTCTGGACAGTTTTTTGCTCAAACCCAACCCTAAGTAAATATGGTTTTCATTGAAAAGTTAGACATGGATTTAAACAAAATTTTAGATTTATTTTTATAAATGTTCTAGGTTTGGGCATATATATTTTAAGTTGGGTCAACTCAGATTTGACCATATTTTATATTTATATGTTAAATATTTTATTATATTATATATTCAATATATATTATGTGATACAAATATTAATTGTAAAGAATTAATATATATATATACATATATATATATATATATATATATATGGATGATGTTTGGTAAATAACGTTCTAAGTAGGTTTTAACTTATTGATGTGATTTTGGTTAATTAAATAAGTTAATTCGCTAATTCTAATACTTGATCAATATACTGATTTAAAAATGCTAAGAAGTCCAGCATTTAAAACATCTTATTCCGTTTTTACATATAAAAAGACACTCTGACTCATATTTAATAAGGTATTTCCTATACTACCCATTTATTCATCCTTTTATAATAATACTTGTTCATCTTTTTAATATTAAAAAAATAATGTTTTTAACAAAAAAATAATAGTAATAATGTTAAAAAATAATGGGCTTTTAAGTTTAATACAGACAATGAGTTGCACTACTCATATTATTTATCTCATAAATATCACCTTTTTATTAAAGCGAGATAATTTTACTAAAACATGTCATGTATTATAAAATTAAATATATGTAAGCATAAAAAATTATATTAATAAAAAAAATCATTTAATTTTTTTCATATAAATCTTATAATAGTTTTCATGTCTCATATCATTTTTAATTATATGATTTATACATATATAAATTCATAAATTACTACAATTTTTGTTTTTAAAATAACTAATTGAATTTATTAGACTATAAAATATCATGGCCATACCCAATCATGATTAGTATAGGTCCTACTATCTTATTTCTACTAGCTTTAACACCAATTAATTTTATCCAACAAAAACTTTTCTATTTTTGTGATGACTCAAATTCCTTATAAAAGTATAAGAACTTTTATTTTCTAGGAAATAAAAAAATAAAAAAATTATTTAGTTGACCATTATTTAACAAATTAGAGGAAATGAGATTTTTTGGAAAGTTTTATTTTCTATAGAACATACGAGATTATTTACCTACCTTCTCTAGGTAAATTCTACTTTCTATATTATTTATATATACAAAAATAAAATTATCCTCATTAAATTTAATAAATGATAATTAAAATTATTAATTTGTAATATAATAATATTAAGGATATAGTAATTATTTTATTAATATTTACTATTCTCAAGAAATGTCACTTCCCCAATATCAATTAGATAACTTTCAACATTTTCTGGAAAGTTCACATAAAAATTTACTTCCTAAAAAGTTCAATTTCTCATAAAAAAAAATTTTATGCGAACGAAACAATTCTTAAATTTTATAGATAAATAAATAGAGTTTTATTTGTTTTCCAATACTTTTTAAGGCTTACATACCTTATATTTTTGCACTAATTTTACATACAACTCAATAACAATCTAAAAATATATATACAAGTAAATAATTTAACACATTAAATATATAATCAATATAATATTTATCTCTAATTCCTAAATTTAGTTCTAACGGAATTCCAACTATCAAGTTCTCCTTAGACCACCTTGAGCTCCCACACAAGTAATACAACTTGATATTTTCAAGTTAAATTCTGAAAATGTTAAAAAGAAAGGAATAAGTTTTATAAACTCAGTAAATGTATATTCATAAAAAAAATTATCAACAATCGAATATGATTAATTTAAGCAATATCATAAAATAACCACCAAATGGCTTACCAGTACTCATATCCAATAACTTCATCTTATCTAATAATTTAACTATCATACTTTTGTACCTGTACTTTTATTAATAATTACACGCATGCAAAAGTAGTATAACCTATAAGGAGGTTCTTTGCGATATCACTATTGCTCAATTCAATTATAACATTAAAGAAAAATCTATTCAATTAGTGGAGTAAGGCTCCACATTTTTTCACACGTAGTCATTCATAATCTACATTTTTCATGTCAAATCAATCTTGATAACTTAATTATAGCCAATCACATAATTACTATCACATTAAATGGAAACAGTCAAGGATAGAAAGATTATAATTTCATAACATTGCATGACAATTTATGGTAAATTACATATTTCCACTTTGTAACTTTTGGGCTAACCTTATATCCTACCTACTTTTTTATTATGAATTTTTCATTTGGTTTTCACATTACTCTTTTTCATAGTTTTCATATTAAGTCATAAGCCATTTTTGTTAATTTAGTACCATTTGTATAGTAATAGCACAATTTGAGTTACATCATCATATGCATCACATGAACTTCACATGCTACAGTATCACAATTTCAATTCAATCATGATACAAAGTAATTAACTCCTCATCTTATTCTCATTCATAGTATCATATTTCTAAACACATTCACATTTCAATATAAGCATACCTAATGTGTTAAATAATAATTCCACACTTTTCATGTGTGGTTATAAGTCCAATACAAGCACAATTTCTACTAAAGTATACATTCATCATACCTAAGTAATAGCCTGTATGATGCCTTTATTGCATTATTCACAAAGTCAATTAATAGTAATTAACAAGAAACAAATGGTGCTTTAGAAGTACCATTACACATTACAATATTTAACATAATAAGAAGCAACTAAAATCACAAGTTCCCTATACTTATCCATCTTAAAATACATAGCTATAGACATTTAATTTCATGATTTTACAACATATCATTTTAGTATATAGAATAAATGGAGAGTATGAAAATTAAGTGAAATAATGTTTAAAATAGATGTACACTCATTGGGAATATTCATTTATTCCAAAGATTTCCAAATATTCTATTTTCATCTTTTCCATTTCTTCCTAGTTCACAAGTTACAATGATAAATTATAAATATATAGGTAATACTTATTTTCTTTCCAAAAACACTTTAAATTATTAATTTCTTTATTTTTATAAAGTTAACTTATGAAATTAAAATATGTCATTATATAACATTTTTTAAATTGAACTTGTACTTGTAAAAATATTACAATTTGAAGCTCTATAAAGATTCATTTTATATCACTTTATTATCTTAGATCATCATCTTCTTATATTTTAAAATGATTATAAAGAAATTGGAGATTTTGATGAATAAAATATAAAACCATCAAAATACTACAATTTTATGTTCCAATAATGTTTTAATCACATCATTTTGTGAAATCATACATTTAGTTTATAATATTTTGAAGTTTATTACAATCAAATCATCTAATCGCATTTCATATATTTAAGGTTTCTTGAGTCATCCATAAATTATTCAAGATATTGGAATAAGAATGCCCTAATCATGTTACTCTAACTTTTTATAGCATAAAAATCCTATATTTCCTAAGCATCATCTTATACTAAAATGACACTAGAATAGATTTTCTAGTTCATGCATGTACAATCATGAATAACAATTTTTTTGGTTTAGGTTAGTTTAAATTTACTAAGGGAGGCCACCAATAACTTGTCGGTGTTAGAAAACAATCACACTTGGCTAGAAAACTTGATGACCCACTTGTAATATCCCTAAGTAGTATATTATATATACCATTACTAGTGTGTCGAAATTTACTAACACTTTGTAGTTAAGTATGCTTTAGTAAAAGGAATTTTAGGATGGACGACCTTTAGGGAAGTCCCTTATGTTATACTAAGTCTAATTAAGGAAAGTTCTTTAATAACCCAAATAAAAGTGAAATTTCAAAAAATAAAAGAAAAGAAGAAGAATACCCGAGAGAGGAAATATTTCAATTAGGGGCCCAATTAGACAATCGGATAAAATGTTAGGGAAAATAGGACAAAGGTACAACTAATTTTTTTAAAAAAAGTGCTTATTTGATCAAATAAAAGCCCAAAATTAGGTGTGTGAAGCCTTAAAGTAAGTAGAAAATTTTTATAGAAAACTTAGAATGAAAATCCCTAAAATTATCACCTAATAAATGAATTGGATAAAATTAGGGTGAATCGTAAAAACATATTAGGTTTCTACTTAACCCAAAACTTTATGAAACCATTCTTGGGCATTAATGTGTGTTAAAATTTAATTAGATACTTTCCCAGGAGTTTAGAAAAAAATTTAGTAGAGCCTAATAAAAATTTTAGGACTCGGGTGAGCCAAAATTTGACAAAATAAGTTTAGAATTGATATAATTCAATTTGAATAATTTAAATTCCTTTTGGGATGATTTGATGTGTTTTTTAAAAGCCTAAATTAAGTTTCTGAGGGTCCAAAATCATGTAGCCTTATAGGGAAAACTTAGAAGGAAAATCAAGGATAAAGGTGAAAAAAGTGAGAAAAGTGAGGGTATTTTTGTAATAAAAGTTTCATCTCTAGACTTTTCTTGAATTCTCTATATTTTTTAGTAATTTTTAACAGCTAAAACATGGCCCTATGCGGGTTAAATAATCAATAAAAAAAAATTCTTAAAGCAACTCTGCATACTTAAAAATGATTAGTTTGTGTTTTGACATTCAAATCAACATTTTTCTTAAAACTCTTTTCACCATTCCTAAGCACCCATTTTTTCCATTCTCCTTCAACAAAAAAAATATTAGGCCCCCTCTCCATATTAGCAAGCTTTCAAACTTATTTTCAATTCATAGAAATTCCCATAAGAGAATTTCCTACAAGATTTCAAGGGGTAATCATGCAATTTCCTTCTTTTCTTCATGCTTTCATAGAAGATCTTTTTCAAAAAAATTCTCTATAATTTGGTTTATTATTTTTTACTAGAGTTCACTTGTCCCTAGGGTTCCTTTAACATATTAGAAGGCATAAAGCTTAAAGTAAGTAGCAATCTTTTCATTTTCTTAAAAGATTTCATATGGAAATTGCAAAATATTATAATATTTTAAATGATATTGTTATGTTGCATTCTATTTTATGTGGTTCTATTTGGCTGAATTTTGATGAATGACTTGAAAATATTAAGATGTTATTAGGTTGTTAATTAAGTAGAGAAAGGTCCCATTGAATTTGGGTAAATTTTGGTGAAAGACTAGAATAGATTTAATTGGAAATTGTAAAAGTTAAGAAGTTTTTATATTGTACTGGGGAAGAACATAAGTTAGGCAATTTTAAGAAAGCATTAGGAATTGTTAAAAATTTATTTCTTGCCATTTTGTTGTTGTTTATGATGTTAGGATGCGTGGAGAATCTTTTAAGAATCTTTAGAAATATAAAATGTGAGTTATTATAAGTTTAGGTTAGATTGCTCCAAAATTGAACATTCAAAAATTTGCTTCTATATTTTGAAGTTTTGGGGTATCAAATGATGTTTAAAAATGTTGCTATTCAATGCTAAAATAGTTTTAGAAGCTTGAAGTCCATAAATTTTTTGGGCAAATATTCTAGAATTTTTTTTAAAACTAAGGCCCCAATTTGGCCGATTAATATGTTAGGAGTATCATAGATTTAATTGGGCATTTTTAGAGATGATTTAAGTGCAAAAAAATGGTTCCTTATTAGAAGACTTTCCCTGTTGTCTTATTTTGGAAATGTAGAGTGAACAATACCTAAATCTCATTTTTTTGCTATGTAATTGATTATTATTGCTTGGCATTATATTGGCAATACATGTAAGATGATGGCAAGTGAATTTGATGAATTCTGGAGTTTATTTGAATGCTACAAAGTGGTAGTAAACATAATAACCAATTATAATGCCAACTAGGCACTTGAATATTATGAAAGTTTGATACTTGAAATTTATAATCATACAAGTGTGATTGACTCATATTAAGACTTGAACCCTTTTATGTGCCATAACTGATGAATAAAATTAGATAAAATATTAATAGCTAGTTGGTATTTGACCATCCCCTCATAAGTTGAAGATTATGCTTTGAAAGAGCAAATGGAAAATCACTATTAGCCAATGATGGCTTATTTAAATTATATTCATTTTTGAAATGTGGGAAAAATGGCCGTGGGCTAACTACAACCTTCTAAATGAATGAGAGAAGTGATTAAGGTTGGAAGGATAAGGCTGGAGACGAATGGGATAAGGTTGGACCGAAGTTACAAGGATAAACCTATATACCAATACTAGCCATTTTCTAATAACGAATATAAACATAAAACTAATTAATAATTTAAAAAATATTCTATTATAGAATTACTCATGATATAACTTGGAATTGTATATACCCCTTATGGTGAAAACTCTTAGTAAAAAGGGAAAGTGGCCATTCACTGAGTATTTTATACTCACACTCCTTGACGTTGTATTTTTATCGAGAAATAAAGAGCATAGAGCCAATCCAGTGACATAATGTATGCATCAAGACATTCCTATCCCTAAAGAATACTTATTAGAACTGGTAGAAAGCAATGAGTGAGGTGTACGAGATTCGAAGTAAAGTAAAATCAATATATGTAAATTAATTATAAGTAGACATATTTGTACCTAATATTTTGAAATTATTATTGTAAATCATTTTGATATATATATTAAGTACTTTAAATTTTCAATTGCACATGCGCATCATAAAGTTTGTTTCTACGTAAAGTAATTTCTTATAATTACAATATAAATTATATAGATGTGGCAATTGAAAATGTCAATTAGGCTTGTAAAGGTTTCTGATTGGCTATTTGGGTACTAGTTAGATACCTTTACATCAGTCATGATGCTTGAAAATTGGGTCGTGACACCACTGGGTCACTATTCTAACTTAATCTATTGCTCCTTGCAGCACCAATGAGTTGTTGTAGCTAAGAGGTAGCTAAAAATAGAAGAGATTGTGCTAAAAAAGAAAAAGATGCTTAACACTTGAAGTGTTACCCTCGAGCTTTAATCGAGCTTCTTCCTTTAAGTTGGTAAGCTATGGTCCTATAGAAAGGCTTGCATCCATTAAGAGTAACTCATAATGATGGCATTGCAACCAACAATGGAAAGAAATGAGGAAGGAGTTATTGGGAGAAGGAGGAAAAAAAAGAAAGAAGGAAGACTAGGAAAATAGGGAGAAAGGGGAAAGAAAAAAATAAATAAGGAGTTAAGGGTTTTGATCCTATACTCCTTGCACTTTATAAGCTTACTTCCTTTATAAAATATCAACTTTGTACTTCAAATAAAGATTTGATTTTGGCCTTCTATCTTTTAGAAATTCATATTTTATAAAACTCCCTTCTATTAATTAAATATAAAACCCCACTTTAATATTTCATTATTTCATAAATATTAAAAGAACAATTTATTATACTATAAGTATACATATATTTATTTACATGTATATATCATAATTTATCACACCTAAAATTTCCAAAACATTCTCATAGATTTTCAAATTTATGAATAAAAACTATCTACCAAAACTATTTATATTTTTTCAAAGTTTTTCATCCTCAATTTCTAAACATTTTGATAAAATTTGGATAACACATTTGTCAAGTAAAATCATAATAATATCATTTAGTTAAAATTTAAAATATATTCATTTTACCTTAGGTTAAATAAGTATGATTTAACTACCCTTCGTTAATTAAAATAAATACTTCGGCATAGTAAAATAATAAAATTTGAAATATTAATTCAAGTTATTACATGAAATGATGTTAAAAGAATGTTAATGAGTAGTTTACTAGTAATATATGAATGAGAAAATATTAAAGAATATTATTTCAAAATTACTTGTTACGTACATTTTAAAGATAATTGATTTACTTTTACAAAAATATTTTAATCTAATAAATAATATTTAAAAATATAAAATATAATAAAGTAAAAAAATATTAAAATAAATCATAAGATATATTCATATCCTTTTATATTATTTTATATATAAACAACTAATAGTAAATCACTAATTTGAATAAATATTTTTATACAAATAATTAATGCTATTAATTGGTTAAACCATCTAAAATAATTAGCTATCAACTAATTATTAATATAATTAATTAATTATTAAATAAGGACATGATGGTCTTTTTAATATTTTTATATTATATATATGTATTAAATATAGAATTTTCCTAATCGTAACCCTAAATGCTATGCTTAAAAATAAATAAATATCTCTCATTTATTGTTATTTAAAACCTAAGATAATTAGTTATTAACTAATCGCTAATATAATCAATTAATTATTAAATAAAGTCATAATAATTTTTGTAATATTTTTATTTATTATATCTATAATATATTAAATATAGGGTTTTGCTAATCATATCCTTAAAAATTATGCTTAAGAATTAATAAATACCTTTCATTTATTGTTATTTTCACTTCTTAAGATAATCTTATGAATAATATTAATTAATAATTTGCTTTTTTAACACATTATAAATATAAAATTGTTATAATTAATCTTAATTACTCTAATATTATTTTATAAGATTATTTTAAAAAATAAAAATAAAAATAAATAATGGGTATTTTAAGGAAACATAAGATCTTCATATTTAGTTTAAATTTTTAAAAAATATGCTCTAAAAAATGAGAATATTTTTAACTTAATATTTCTCTAAAATATTTTTCTATGGGAAGTTGGGTATCATTCATTCTCATGATATAAATATATTTAATTAATCAAAAAGCAAAAACTACTGGTTTTGCGAATAACCCTAACAGACATGAGTTTCTCATGGAAGACGTACCCCTGTCACCGAGATCCAAGGAAAAATCAGACCTGCTTGTTCGAAGTAAGAAAAAAGTGTGAAAGAGAAACACAGAAGGGTTTCCAAGTGATCTCTCAAAGCAACATATCTACAAAGATCCGATATTACAGGAGGTTGGGGATGAGAAGAGGATGGACATCACTAACAAACAAAAGTCTATATCTTATAAAGCAATGCTCTTGGGGCAAAAACTGAATGCCTACAGGAGATAATGGAGGAAGACGATCTGGTTCGGAGGATGTTTTCTTTGACGAGGAGGAGACATGGTATGAAGAAAATTGAAATAAATTTAACAATGGTAGGATAATTTTATCAGAGGATGAGATGGATGAATCAGCTGGAATCAAAGTTGTTGAAGGTGCCATTCAGGGAAAGTCGAATTGTCCCACATTGATTATTCCAGACAATGTAGAGGAGAAGCTGCAGAAACCAAGGAAAAATACAGTTATAGTTAAATTACTGGGTAGAAGAATTAGGTATAAAGTGTTAGAACAAAAGTTAAATTAGATATGGAGTCCAAGGGGAGTCCTAACAATAATTAACCTTGGAGAGGACTACTTTCTGATTCGTTTCTCTCTGATGGAGGATCATGAAAATGCACTTTAGGAAGAACCCTAGATAATATTTGGTCATTATCTAACTATACGTAGATGGACCCCAAACTTTAATCCCAGTGATGATCTGATCGAATCTATTGCAGTGTGGATCCAGATACCAGAATTGCCAATTCATTACTACCACAAAGACATTCTGAGAGCTATTGGGAATCGAATTGGTAAAACAATTAAAGTTGATCTAATAACATTTCACCAAAGCAGGGCAAATATGCCCGAATTTGTGTGGAAGTAAATCTTAATAAACCTCTGTTACTATACTTTTGTATTAATGGAAACATATACAATATCATGTACAAAGGGATTCATCTCATATGCTTTCAATGTGGTTGTTATGGTCATTATGTAGAAGATTGTCCAAATGTGGCATAAGGAGCTGATAAGGAAGACAAAGGCAAACAAAAAGGAGGAACGAAGGTTCGGATGGAAGATGGTAGGGAAGACTGTTATAAGAAGCAGGACTTAGAATATGAGCCATGGATGTTAGCACAGAAAAGAAAACCACGAAGTACATTTGTGAATAATCAGAAAGGATCAGTGAGCAAGTCAGCTGACAAAAGTAAGAGCTCAGGTTCCAGATTCACAATTCTGGAAATAGAAGAGGATGAGGAGGAGAGAAAAGAGGGAAGCAAGAACCATGCTGAAAAAGAAAATCGAGACCCTAACATTCCTAGTACATTGAATGGACAAAACATAAGACAAGATAGACATGTTCAAAGTTCTGGACCAAGACAAAAAAATATTGTTAAGCTAGAGAAACCGACAAGAGAATCTCTTAAAAATAGAATATCAAATGTTGACACTTATTCAACTCCTACACAGGGCAATGAGGGGGGAATAAAGGCACCAAGTAATACTATCTTAACTCCCTTAAATGAAACGATCAATCAACTTGAGAAGGCAAATCTGGATAATAGAATACATGATAAGTAGGAAAAAAATAATGTGTTAAATACCACTACATTAAAGAATGTGGAAAATTCGAATCCCTCTGACACCAATACTAATACTGATAAGAACACTTGGGTGGAATGTGAATCAATGTTAGAAGAGGATGCAAAGCAACAGAATGCAGAAGTACATGCTAGTGAGGATATGATCCTCACTTGACTAATGGTATAACCCTTCCTAATTCTCCTTTTTATAATGTCTTTGATGGAAAGGAAAATTTTGATTTGGAATTGTAAAGGAGCAGGAAGTAAGGTGTTTATCTCTCATATGAAACAAATTCTCCACAATTGTTCTCAACGTGATATTTTAGCTCTACTAGAAACAAAAGTTACAGAATTTAAAGCTGAACGGATCCTAAATCAGATTGGTTATAAAAATTTCTATACAGTCCCAGGAAGAGGCACAGCTAGAGGTATTTGGTTGGCTTGGAAAAATGCTGATTTCACCATTTTAGTTCTGGAACAAAATACTAAATTTATCTATGTAGAGATAACAGAAAGACATTATACATGGCTTTTTTCTGCAGTATACGTTAGTCCTACTAGTGAACTTAAGGAAGAAGTCCATGATCATTTTAGAAGACTAGCGGCATCAATTCAAAAATCATAGCTCATTGCGGGTGATTTCAATGATATCCGAGATTTATCTGAGAAAAAAGAAAGAGCGCCTTGCAATGCTGACCGATGTAAGAAATTCAATCAATTAATTAATGATTGCGACTGGATAAACCTGGGTTATCAAGGGACCAAATATACATGGAGGGGGCCTAAACTTCCGAATTTTTCCTATTTATTTGAAAGACTTGATAGAGCCTTTTGTAATACAAATTGGAGAATCAAATTTAAAGAAGCTATAGTTCAAAATCTTCCAAGAATATATTCAGATCATCACCCAATTGTTGTGCATCTAAATGGAGGCAAAAGTACTAAAGGAAACAGGCCATTTAGATTTGAAGCAGCCTGGATTCATCACAAAAATTATAATGATTTTGTCAAGGAAAATTGGGATACATCCAGTGATATCAAGACAGCTATTGAAACCTTTGTTCCAAAAATTAAAAGACGGAATCTAGAGGTGTTTATGCATATCAAGAAAAGAAAAAAAATCCTATTAGCCAGAATTAGAGGCATCTAACGAGCCATGGATCAAAATTAGAACCTTTTTTTAGATAAATTAGACAAAGAACTGCAACAGGAATTCAGTGAGACCCTAAAATAAGAGGAAGTATTATGGTTCCAAAAGGCGAGAACCAAATGGATAGAAGATGGCAATAGGAACACCCGATATTTTCATACAAAAACAATAATTAGAAGAAGACAGAATAGGGTCTCAATGCTAAGAGGCACTGGTGGACATTGGATAGAAAACCAAGATGATATTCAGAGAATGGCAATCAATTACTTTCAAACTCTTTTCACTGAGGAGCAAATCTCTACCCAATTTCAAGATCTAATTATGAGTCTTCTAACGATCCAGGAAAGCCACATAGATGATTTAATTAAACTTATATTGTTTACAGAAGTAAGGAAGACAATTTTCTTCATATGAGGTCTTAAAGCCCCTGGTCCAGATGGTATACCTGCCTTTTTTTACCAAACCAATTGGGATATTGTAGCAATAACCCTCTTCCATCTTCTTAAGGAAGTTTTTGAGGGAAAAAGATCAGTGGCAGATATCAATTCTACTCTCTTGACTTTCATTCCAGAAGTTGAGAAATCGGAATTCGTCAATCAATTTCATCTAATATCATTATGCAATGTAAATTATAAATGCATTTCAAAAGTTATAGTCAACCATCTTAAACCTTTCCTCTCAGAGTTGATCTCTCTATTTCAAGTAAGTTTCATTCCTGGAAGAAACATTCATAAGTTTCATTCCTGGAAGAAACATTCATCATAATATTATAATAACGAATGAAATTCTTCACACATTCAAACGATCAAGAGGAAAAAAGAGCTTTATGGTTATAAAAGTCGACCTAGAAAAAGCGTATGATCGTATTAGATGGAGCTTTATCTATAAAATCCTTAAGGTGATTAAGCTTCCGTGTAAGCTAATTACTGTCATCATGGATTGTATCTGCTTATCTTCTATGCGGATACTATGGAATGGGAATCAAAGTGATTAATTCTTGCCCTCGAGGGGAATATGACAGGGGGACCCTTTATCCCCGTACCTTTTTGTGTTATTCATGAATATTCTGTCACATATCATTTTTAATGAAATGGATAAAGAAAATTGGAAAGCCATTAGAGTGGGTCGCCAAAATATATCAATATCCCACCTTATGTTTGCGGATGATCTCCTATTATTTGCAGAAGCTTCAGTGAACCAGATGAATTGTATTAAAAAATATCTTGAATAGTTCTGTAGTATTTCTGGTGAAAAAATCAGTGAAGCTATAACTTCCATCTTTTTCTCTAAAAACACAAATGAGAATATGGTAAAGCAGATCCTTGACAGAAGTGGATTTACCAGAGTTTTTGAAATGGGAAAATACCTTAGAGTGAATATGGGGTATAGGGGTAAAACAAATAAATAATTTCATGACATCTTGAATTCGGTGGAAAAGAAATTAGCAGGGTGGAAAAAGAATTGTATTTCCATGGCTGGTAGAGCTACATTAATATCATCAGTGACTTCAGTTTTGCTTATATACATTATACAGGTTGAAAAAATTTCGAAATCAATATGTTCCAAAATAGAGCAACTCCAAGGAGCCTTTTTATAGGGTCATGATATTGATGTTCGAAAAATCCATCCTATTAGTTGGAATACAATTTGTCAACTAAAACTATATGGTGGACTGGGTTTGAAAAACTTATCTGCCATGAATGATGCTTGTTTACTCAAATGGAATGCTAAATTATGTACATGTGACAATAGTCTTTGGGCACAAGTCCTTAAAGCCAAATATGAAAGATGAGTAGATTTGAGAAGAAATATTATTTGTAAGCAATATGACTCCACATTTTCGAAAAATATCTCTCGACTGCACCCATATTGTCTGCGTAATCATCACTGGATTATCTCAAATGGCCAAGAGACCAATATATGGTCAGATCAGTGGATTGCTCATTCCAAGCATCAGATAAATCTTGTTGACTTGACACCTAACATAAGCCAAAAACCAGACAAAGTTGCTTAACTTGCTAGTAATGATGGGGAGTGGGAACTGGCTAATGATCAAATCACCTTGCCCAACATAGATATGCAACCTAATTCAGTCTATCAAACCTCCTGCCCAAAATAATGAAGAGGATTAGCTAGTATGGAGTCACAATGGAGGAACCTTTAGTGTTAAAAGTGCTAATGTTTCATTACAAAGTTGTTACTAGAATAGGCTGAATGGACAATGGAAGTATGTTTGGAGATGGCAAGGCCCAGAAAGAATTCGATTTTTGTTTTGGAGAGTTATTCAAAACCATCTTCCCACGAATAAACTTAGACACAGATACGGATTAGCTTTTCCGTACTATCGGTAATGTCCTGGACATGCAGAATCAATTCTGCATATTCTACGTGACTATGTATAGCTCAAAGAGTTTGGAAAAATTTGCTACAAAGGAATCAACGTGCTAATTTTTTTACCTGGGATACACAAACATGGTTTACTACCAACTTAACTCAAGAGCTAGGCAGGAACAGAGAAATAAGTTGGCATATTATCTGGGGAGTGGTTGTGAGTAAGTTGTGGGAATGGAGAAATAAAATAATTTTCCAACCAGATATCTCTTTACCACAAGATCTTACGCGATCAATTTTGATTTTTGCTAATCAAATCAAACAAACTAGTTTCGTGATTCACCAAGCTCACAGAATACATTCCACTATTATGATACACTGGAATCCACCTATTTTCCCATGGATAAAGCTGAATACAGATGGAACTACAAAACACAAAGACATGTTGGTTGGCTATGGAGGCATCTTGAGAGACTCCAATGGAAACTGGATTAGAGAATTTATAAAGAATTTAGGTTCTTGTATTGCCATAAAAGCGGAATTATGGGGAGTGAAGGCTTAAAGTTAGCTTGGAATCTTAATGTTAAAAAGATAGTTATGGAGTGTGACTCTTTAGCTTTGATACAATATTTGCAGAACGACAACAATAATTCAAAACTAGACCCAAGTCTAACTAAGGGCATAAGAGATCTTTTGACATATGATTATTAAGTGCAATTCATTCATACATATAGAGAGGGAAATCAGTGTGCAGATTTGTTAGCAAACTATAGTCTCAATTTTGAAGCTGGAACTCACATCCTTTTGCAACCTCCCCCAGAATTATCTATTTTGGTTCTTGCTGATATAATGCAAGTCTCTTTTTTGAGGGACATTGCTTAGTAGTTTCTTTTCATTTTGTTTGCTTTGTTCTGGGTTTTGTCCCTTTTGATTTACCAAAAATAAAAAATAAAAATATTTAATTAATATAAATAGATTATTTTATCTATTCTTCTAATAAAGCCTTATTATCATTAACACATCATTTCACCATCATCTCCTTCTAGACTTGCAAATTCAGAGCAATAATTCTATTTTTAGTAAAAAAATTATTAACCTTTTAACTAATTTTTTTGGGCACAAATAAAATATGCTTCTATTTTAAATTTGAGGAGAATCATCTTTTTTTTTGAAGTTTTTTTATGCGACACCATCATTATTATTAAAGAAATGCTGAATGAAGAAAGAAATAATAATAATTAAGAAAATAAATTTAATCTTTTATTTATTAGCATTTATCTAGAATTTATGATGTAGTATAAATTTTCTTAGCTGCATTAAAATTTTATTTATGTATAAATGAGCGAAATTGATTTAAAAAAGTTTGAGTGATCTAGTTATCATGGAGGATTGATGTAATAGCAACAAGTTGTTGATTCAATAAAAGTATATATTGATTTCAAGGAAACGGTTAGAATTCTAAAGCGTAACGTGTATTTGAAAGCGTAAAGCAAGATATAACAATTTTTAATAAAAAATTTAAAGATTCAAAGTGAAATAAGTGATAATTAATTAAAAAAATTTAAATTTATAATTATTCTTATTATTAATTTTCTTATAAAAAATTGTAATCTCTCACTTTATCTTCTAAGATACATCTTACATCTCAGATAAATTTGATTTTGATTTTAAGTGAATTTTACCCAATAATTGGTAAAAGTTCAAATTTTAAAAATAACCATTATTAAGAAAATAAAAAATTATTAATACTGTATTATTCGATGGAATCCTCACACTTAATAATTTAAAAAAAAAAAGAATCTATACAATGTACTCTTTTCTTAAATATTTCTATTGTCTACTTATTTTTTCCCCTTCCTATTTTAGTTTAATGCCTCATGCAAGCTAGCATGCTCAATACAAATTCAATTAGATCATATGAAGTGAAAAATAATTATGTCAAATAATTGAGTTAGAATCACTCAGTATTTAAGAGTTAAAAAGGTTTAACATCTTTATATTACTAAAAAATGATAAAAATATAAAAAAATGAATCAAAGAATTTAATAGTTGTTTGAATATATTTTTTATTTTTATATTTTTAAAAATTAATCTTAAAACTTATTTTTAAAAATCATTTCTTTATTTTCAAAAATTATTTTTAAATTATAAAAAATAAAAATAAAAGATAATTGATGTTGTAAATAAAAATATTTTATTTAATTAATAATTAACATTAAAAATAAAATATATTTTTAGAAAATAATTAAAATTTATTTTTATTTTTATTTTTAAATTATATATTTAAAATTATAAATTTTAAAATTAATTTCTAAAAATAAATTATCAAATACTTTTTTTACTTATAAAAATAAAAAATAAAAAATTATTTTTAGAAATAATAAACAATAAAACCCAAACATCATATCAATATCAGTCAATAATATATACCTTAATCAAATTTACAGTGTACGTGTATGGGTGCGTGGCTGAGACACCCCAAACCAGAACGGCATATACCATATTCCACCAGAGCCGGCACGGCATACGCAATGACAAATGATGGTTGCACTTGAATTAGTCATCGTCCACGTCAGATCTGAAAATAGTTGTTCATGAAGCATGGGAGAAGTTAATTGTTAATTTTATAAAATGTACATATATTAAAAATTATTTTTTTAATTTTTGATATATTAAGATTATAATTAGCTTTTATCTATTTATTAAGAGTAAGAATGCATATTATAATCAAAGTATAACAAATTTCTCCTATTATATATAAATTTTTACTTTATTAATCTTCTTCTAAATTCTATGAATAAATGGAACTCACAACTTTAGACTCCATCTCTCGGTATCTAGTTGGTTTCATTTCCTTTCCTAAATTTAAGAAATAAATAAATAAAAAATTATAAGTTGATCCTAATAAAATAAATTTGTGGCTTCAAAGTAATATATATATATATATATATATATATATATTTCATAAGTTAAAAAAAAAAAGGAAAAGAAATAAAAAGGAGTCCAGATTCCTATCTCTGGTAATTGTTTGTAGAATGCAACGGCTTCGGTGGTTAGAAAGTGATTGATGCCTCTGCATTTAGGTTATCTACTAGGAATACTCCTTATTGCGTCCATCCTAAATAATCCAAATGAATATGCTCCGGAAAATTCTTTGACACCAACCTTTCTACAAATGGATATATGCTCTGGCAATTTCCTACACATATAGATGGATACCGCAATTTTAATTTTCCACTGTATGTTTTCGCATCTAAATTTAAATTTAAATGCATATTTATACATTTGTACTCAGTTTTTTAATAATAAAAGTAGTAATTTATTTAATGTATATAGGTATATTTTGAATTTAAACTTCACATGTAATAAGAAATAAAAATTTTATTTCTAACATCGAATAATAGTATGTTTGTCCCTTTGTTATACTGTGTGTATGGTGCAAAATGAAGTTTAGCTAGCATGAGAGAGAACAAAAATAAAAGATATTATATACACCCCAAAATTTTAAACATTAACAAAATTCTCCTATCACAATAACATACATCTCCGGATCAAAAGTGATTGCTTTTACTATTGGGTATTATGATTATCATTCAGAATCAATTGTTGTAACACCCGCTTCAAAGGAGGAGGAGCCGTTGCACTTACTTAGCTTTTATGGGTGGTGCTATGAGCTCCATACGAGCAAGTTCGAATGTTTTTATTATTAAATTATTTTTTAATTTTAAAATAAATTGATTAAAATTAAAAATATAAATTTTAATGTATAAAAATAATTCAATAATAAAAATATTTAATTTCAAAAGAAGCAAAGATTCCTATAATATTATTCTATTTTTATATCAATTTTACATATAAAAATAGAATAATATTATGAAAAATTTCATCTCTTAAAAGATTGAGTATTTTTATCGAGTATAAATTCACTTAAAAATAAAATATGAGTAACTTCTCACTAAATTTTCTTTTTTTTTAAATAAAGTTTAGAATGACCATTTGAAAGTTTTGTAAAATCTTCCATCATATGATTAATATGTTTACATGAAATGATTATGTTATATTATTAATATAGTGATATAATGGTATATTGTACATTAAATTTAATTTATTGAAAATTAAATTTAATATGTTATATAATAATATATTAATTATCAAATCTAATATATATTAATGTATGATGTATTATAATTATCTTAACACTTATATGCCAAATTTAGTGAGAGGCTTGTTATTAGTTTCGAGAATGGATTTTGTACATTTGTCATTATGTTTACATGTTTCACACAACTATAAAATCATCACGAAACTAATAATAATTTTACTATTATGTAACAAGTATTATTTAGAGTATTTTTCTTATGATTATTTTGCTCAGATTAATTTTTTATAATAAAATGACAAACCACTTAGCAGCAACGATAATGATGTCCTATTACAAAATTTAAACATTCATGGGCCAAGTTGATTATTTTTTTAAGAGTAAACCCCTAAATTAATCACCAGAAAATATAAATTGCATCAAATTTCTGTTGAAAGTTTGTTTTTACATCATATAAGTATAGAAGTGTTTAATTTTTACATCAAATTTGTTTTTAAAAGATAGATGTTACATCAGATTTTTCCTAAACTTATAACTAGTTGATGTAAAATAAACTTTTGGAAGTTTGTTTTACATTATATAGGTATAGAAATATTTAATTTTTACATCAAATTTGTATGTTTCAAAGGTCAATTTGGTGGTTTACTCTTTGTTTAATTATATTATAACAACTATTTAATACATATGAGCTTCTAAAATGCTATGGGATACTTTAGTCCTAAGAGGTTGAGTGTTTTATTATTAAATTATTTTTTTAAATCTTAAAATAAATTAATTAAAATTAAAAATATAAATTTTAAGATATTAAATATAATTTAATAATAAAAATACTCAATCTTTTAGGAAGCTCCCTATAACATTGAATTTGGTTCCTCTAAATTATGTGATATACTTTAGAGAGTAAAGTAGATAACCATAATTATTAATAAAAAATAAAAATTGAAAAATTAATAAATAATAAGTGAATTAAAATTTAAAATTTATATTTTAATATATTAAATACAATGTAAGGATAAAAACATTCAATTTTTAAGAGATAAAGTTCCATATAATATTGAATTTGGATCTTCTATAGTGTGTGGAGTAAAGTGAATAATTATAATTAATGATAAAAAATTAAAGGTTAAAATTTTGATAAATAATAAATTATGAAAAAATAATTTTCAATTTTTAATTATTTTATTTCTTATTTTTTATTAATAATTATAATCATCTCCTATATTCTTTTAAATATATCTTATACTTTGAAAGTGCACCGCATAACTCAAATCTAAATCTAAGACAATTTTTAGAAAGGAAAAATCTTAGAAATATTAGCCGTGTTTGAATATATTTTTATTTTTGTATTTTTAAAAATTATTTTTTTATTCTAAAAAATTATTCTTGGATTTAAGAAAAATTAAGATTAGTGGATGGTTAATATTATAAATAAAAATATTTTATTTAATTATACAATTAATATCTAAAATAATAAAATGAGTTCAAAAAATGATTAAAAGTTATTTTTTTATTTTTAAGTTACATATTTAGAAAATAATTTTTACAAATAAATTATAAAAATAGGTTATGAAACAAGTTTTTTATTTTTTTTTAAAATTATTTTTTAAAAAAGATAAAAATAGACCCATTATTAAATGCTTCTCTATGTAATTAATTTTTTTTGGTAAAAATTATGTTATGTTATTGAAAATTGCGAAGTAATTAATATTAAACATTACGGAAACAAAACGAGAAGTCAGCCTAGGAGAAGAAAGAGAGAGACTAGTTCCTCAATTATTTAATTAGAATTGAGTAAGAACGACCAGTTATGACTTGTAAGTAGTGGAGTTATCATCTCAGACACAAATTCGAGAGGCGCTTTAGCTCGTTTCCGCAATACCATACCTTTCTTGTCGTCACTCTGCCTTCGATTTCCTTATATTCCATACAATCATCTCTGTATAGATTGACTTCTATTGTTTCTTCCCTCATTTTCCTGCTTTTTCTCTCTGATTCTGTCTCTGGCTTATATTTTCTCGACAAGTTTCGGGAAGAGCTGCCACCAAAGTCGTACTTGGTAAGGATGGTTGGTGGCTCTTATCGAAACTCCTAGTCGGTTGGTTTGTATACTGAGAAAACTGTATTCAAAATAAAGAAGAATCCCGTTTTCTCAGCTGGTCGGGTTCATCCAAAATTTTTATTTTATTTTTCTTTTGCGTTTGTTTAATTTCTGAAAACTGAAGGAAAATTTGGAGTTTCGGTTTTATTCATTCAGTTTAATAGAAATGAAACGAAATTTGGTTTATTTGTCGTGTTGCTCTTTCACTATCTTCCTGATTGGCTCTGTTCGTCTTCGATATATGTGCTTGTTGTTTGGTTGAATTGGACAAAAGATTTAGCTTTCTCGGTTTTTGATTGGCTCTTAAACTGAAGGAACACTAAGGAAAAACAGTTTCGAGTGAAACGTATTTTAGTTACTTAATTCCTAAAGTAACAGATAAGCAAGTTTAGTATATGAAGTGTGCTATATGAAACAAACTTGTTCGTCAAAATCAAGCAGATAATTTTAATTTTCCTTGCCATTTTATTTTCATCAAATTTCTCAGCAATCAAAGTGCTATTTCAAGTAAATTGATATATGACTTCATTTTTTCTGTTTCTGTCCTAATTAGGTGGCTTCTATAATCTGTCAGAGTTTACCAAATTTTGGTTTAGGAAGTTTATGGATAATACTGGAAGTAGTGCCTTTTTGAGGAATAGAAGGTTGGAGAGCTTTTTGAATACAAGCTCTGGCCAAAGGGTGTATGAAACTCCAAAAATATTAGTGAAGGATGAATCAGGAGAAAAGCTAAGGGCTGATGACTATATAGATGATGATGGCTGGATTTCATCAATCATATCTTGGGTCAGAATTGTGACATGTTTTGTATCTATGATGGTTACAACATTTATATGGGCATTGATCATGCTTGTGCTTATTCCTTGGCCCTGTGAGAGGATTAGACAGGGAAACATTTATGGACATGTGACTGGCAGAATGCTGGTAAGCTACGTTTAGTACATATGTCTCCTTAATTGTTCAAACTCCTTTTTGTTAGTATTTTTTTTTTAATAATTTTTTTAAGATTTCTGGAGAATATTCCTATAATTTGATGTCATGGTCAATGGCTCTTCAAAATGTTACTGACATTTGAAAGAGAGCATGCTTCTCATGGCTGTCTGCTTATGTCTGATTCTTGTCCCTCTCAAAACCAGTTGTGGATAACAGTGATTGGTGTGAAGAGAGTTAGGATACATGAATCAGACATGAGCGGTTGGACTGTGGTAGTAGACCTACCTATTCTCTATTTGTGTGGCACTATAATTTGCATTCACTCTAGTAGGTCAGGTTTAATTGGAATGGCTGATTTCTGGAGATATGGATTGCAGATGTGGATTCTTGGTAATCCTATAAAGATTGAAGGCCTTGAGTACTCAAAGGAGAGGGCTGTTTACATCAGCAATCATGCTTCTCCTATAGACATATTTCTTATGATGTGGTTGACTCCCACTGGCACTGTTGGCATTGCAAAGAAGGAGGTATGCTGTGATTCTTTAAGCATGTGATAATTTTTCTCTTCCTCAATTTGAATACACAAAAAAGTTAAGTTTGCCATTATCAAAATATGAGGTGTCTTACTGGTGCATGCAATTATGAAAATAGATCTTATGTGTTCATTCATAGTCAATCTGTGCAGGCTTACATGCTGTAAATAAATAACATAGGACTCTGATTTTTGCATTTATAGGCATTTTTACTACGCAAATATTCTGTGTTCAATCACTAGGACTATGCATTTTTGAGTTTGCTAGTAGAAAGGGTTTTGATAGCTTCAGAAACTTACTTACAGTCAAATCGATGCAGATAATTTGGTATCCTCTATTTGGCCAACTTTATGTTTTGGCAAACCATCTTCGTATCGATCGGTCCAACCCGACTGCAGCAATTGAGTCCATGAAAGAGGTACATAGCATTTTCACTGCATCATTTACCATAGACTTGATAAAAGATTCTAATTTGTGATCCCTTTTATGCTCAGGCAGCTCGTGCAGTTGTGAAAAACAATTTGTCTCTGATCATTTTCCCAGAGGGAACCAGGTCCAAAGATGGAAGACTGCTGCCTTTCAAAAAGGTAATCTTCAACCTTGTTTAATACAGTACTTTCTCGCCACTTTAAATTTTCAAGTGGCAATGTAGAATGATTGGGATCATATTCAACAAACACCTGGATTTAATGTGGCCAAATTCTAGCATTTAATCGAGTACTTATTAGTTATTGCAATTTTACCTAGATAAAGGAACCTTTATACAGATAATGTAGTAGATGGATACTGTTCATGTAATGTACGCATATTTATCCTAAACTATTGATCCCTGGTACTAATCTGTCCATGAATGGCATTTTCTGCTAACTTCTGATGATCATGATCAAGTTGTGAGCAGATTGTCTAGTTTTTATGTTTAATCTGGGCATTTCCAGCAATTAGCATGCTTGCATTCTATATATCCTGTTACAACCTGACTCTTGATATGCAGGGTTTCATTCATTTGGCAATACAATCGCGTCTTCCAATTGTACCAATGATCTTGACCGGTACTCATCGAGCATGGAGGAAAGGCAGCTTGCATGTCCGACCAGCACCTCTCTCCATCAAATACCTTCCTCCTATAAGTACTGACAATTGGACAGTTGATAAAATCGATGACTACGTCAAAATGGTACATAACCTATATGCTGAACACCTTCCAGAGACTCAGAGACCTCTGCCTTGAGAGGTTCCAATTCTTAGTTGGGACATCTCTTCATTATAGTTTTAACCAAGTTTTCCCCCTCGTAATCAATTTTTGTGTTCAAAATAATAAGTCATGTTCATGGCAAAAGTAAGCATAGATCAGTCTAACGAAATATAGAGCCGATATAGTTGAAGTAAGCTTGGCTAGCATGCCTGATCTTATAGATTCATCTTGTCGAGCTTTTCCTGATCTTGTAAATTAGCTGCTTTTGATATTGATAAGATCAGTTATGTATGCCTTTAGATGTTGGTGCTATTGTTAAAAATGCCATTTCATGGTTTTTGTACATTGTATGACCTCTGTTTCTTCAACTTCTGGTGAGTCGGATTCCAATGACTTTAACATTCAATTCGACAAGGATCCATCCTTGCTCGTGTTGCATCAGGATTCAAGACTGCTGCTGCAAAGATAGTATGGGTATATTTGGGTCCAGCAACTTAGTTTTTATGTTAAAATATTTAATTAAAAAGATCTAGACTCTATAATCAAATATTATTGCCTTTTTTTGTTTCCCATTTCTAATTTTTTTAGTAGAAAGTCTACAGTACAACGTAAGACATATAGCCTGCACAAGTAATAACAAAATCCAGTTTTTTTGTTTTTTAATATAAAATAGCCGAAGATCACAGGGGATAGGAGACACAATTTCTAGGGTTTAACTTGATGGTTGAGAAGATGATCATAAAATGTTGGTGATTTGCAGGTCTTTTTTAACATACTGCATAAGCTCCTTGAATCAAGCTGGAAAGAATATCCTAATGGGTTATTACTAGGCAGAATATGAATAGACTTGTGTTAAACTCCTTTGGAAAGATGCAAGGTTTTTATGCTCCATTTGTTTTGTTGGAAGTTATTTCTTCATTGGAAAATCTTATCTACTTTATAAAGTAAATGAGTGAGATATTACTTAAATATTTTGATTAAAAGATTATAATATTTACATGTAAAATAGTGAAAAAAGTAATTTTTTTTTAAAATAAAGTATATTATTTTTTATTATATTATATTTTCTATATTTAATATAACAAAGTAAAATATTTTTATTCATTTTAATCTTTTATAATTATATTCTATGGAAGTTGTTGTTCGTTAAAATAAATACGCCCTTCATTGCACCAAGTGTACTTAGTTGTATACATTAAACTAATATAAAAATATAAAAACTAAATAAATAAAGGTCTTTATTGGAATTCAAAATATTGGAGGAGAAAATTTTCAACAATAAAATAGTACAATTAAAAATGTCATAATTCAAATTAATGCGGTAATATTTAAAGTGAATGTATTATCCCCAAAAAAACAAAAAGTTAATGTTGGTTGTTGAGTTAAATTTTATTTTGATGATGATGTTGTTGGGGAAAGTAAGCTCCCATGCGAGCTTGATGTGTTAATGGCTGGTAATCATCGGATTGATGATGTTTTCTAATAAACATTATTATTGTTTCCCATGTCCCCACGCCAAGTGACGTTGCAAACAGAGATAAGCACATGGGTCGTTTAATTTATTTGGCGAAAAAAAAGTAGAATATTCATTTTTAAGTTTAGAGTGATTAGATTAACCTTCTTTAATTTTAGAAGTTTAGATATTGTTTTTTAAATTATATAAAATTTGAAAGTAATATATATCATTAACACAACTTTTTATTATATTAAATTACGTGATATTTTTAAATAAAAATAATAATATTATATATTAATTTATATCATTTTATTTTATATTATGTATTTAATAAAAATTAAATTAAATATATATAATTTTAATTAAGTATTTAAAAATAACTTATCAGAGTATTTGAAAAAATGACAAGATATACTAATATTGTACTATAATATTATGACTTTTATTGGAAAATTTTATTAAAAAATTAAATTAATAATAAATATTAAATATTGTATAATTTAAAGAGATAATATTAAAATTTTAAAATTCAAAAAGGACAATATCCGACAACCATAGCATTGAAAGCGATATTTTACGCTTTTATCATTTAATAACAAGAAGTGTAATTAATCACCAAACACACGTGCTTAATAACAAAAAGTGGTGGGGAGACTAATTATAATTTATAAAGTAAAGTGGCATAACAATCATAGAGGACATGAAAAGCGTGACAGCCTAGAAGTACGTGCGATTATATGAGTCCATTAACAGCAAAGCATGGTTGGCATTATAATTATAAGGATTCCTTTAATTAACTTTCTGCGAAAAATTAAATTTTTTAAAAATTAATTTTTATATAAAATTTTAAAAAGTACTTAAAATTATCTAATTAATATATAAGAAATAATTTTTTTAAAAAATAACTTTCTTTTAATTTAACTTTAAATATCATAAGAAATATTAATAAAATAATTATTATATATTTAATATTATTATAATATAAATTAATAAATTTTAATAATTATTAATTAAATTTAATGAAGATAATTTTATTATTATATTCATAAATAATATAAGAAATAGAACTTATTTAGAAGGAAGTAGGTAAGCAACATTCAATGCTATATAAGAAGTAGAATTTTTCAAAAAATTTTATTTTTCTCAATTTATTAAATAATGACCAATCAAATAATTTATAATTTTTTTATTTTTTGAGAAATAGAACATCTTGTATTATTGAGGTAAACCAAATGATTTTTAAGTAGTAATTATATTGCATGTCAATTTCAAGAAAAAAAATTATCTTTATTTATCTCTTATTTTAGAATATTAAATTATATTTATTATTTTTAAACATTATTTTTATCATTTAAATAAGTATTAAATAATTTTATTTATTAATTAATTTTTAATAAAAATATATTTAACAAATTACATTCTAAAATAGTCTGATAACCAGCTATTTGATTGATTTGGAAATATTAAACTAATTGATTAAGTCAAATAATTATTCTAAGTATTTAATAAATAGTTATTTGGATTAACTAATATCTAGTCTGCCATTTTAAAAATGTTAGGTTAATCAATATTTTCAATTAGATGATTTATAAATAATAGATAAAAAGATGAAATTACACCTATATTATATAAATATTGAAATTTATTATTTTGATTAAAATGTGATATCGGAAATTTGAACCCCAAACCAAAGGGTGTACGAACACAAACTCAACTATTAAACTACTGATTATTTTTAAATAGTGTAGACTTATGTATCTTAGTAGAGAGCTAGTATATATTGCCCTTATCAAAGATTTTAATTGACTTGGCCATAATAATCAGCAAAAAAAACTATTATATTCTATATTTATATTTTAACTGCTTTACTTTTTGATTTTCTGACAAAAACCTAAGGTGTCATTCATATTAAATCCTCTATTTATCTATTGAAAGTCTAACTTTCTCTGCTCTCTAAAGGAATTTACTCGTAATACTTTTTCCACTAAGCAATGTTATATGATTTCAAGTGTAAATTTATAAAATTCAATTTAATGAATATAAAGGGTCATAATTTAATTTTATAATTTATTTTTGGTATTTCTTTCCACCTAAGATTATAAAGTCATTCCAATTGTCTTTTTTTCTTCTTTATTTTTACTCTTTTACCTTTTATTTCACCTTTTCAATTTACCCTATCCTTTTTTATAATTTATTATAATTATTTTAAATTTAAATAAGTTAAAAATTAATAAAATAAAAAAATTAATTAATTAATTAATTATATATATATATTCTATGTTATAATAAATATTTAAAAATTACCTAATGTTATATTTCAAATTAAATATATATTAATTAAAATTTTGTCAAAACTTTACAACTAACATATTATTCTATTCATTTTATCTATTTTATTGTATTTTTTATGTTTATTAAATCTTATTATTTATAATTCAAATTTCAATATCATGAAATACTATACGTATAACACAAATTTTTTTTATAATAAAAATATTTTTTATCATAAAAATATTTCAGATTAGCTAAATATTTGATTTAATTATATATTTTATTTTTAACTCTTATTACTTTATAATTCATTATTTTTTCTTCTTATTTTCTATATTATATATGTTTTTCATTTTTTATTTCTTTATGTATATTCATATTTTTTTGTAACTCAAATGGTAACGTCATTAAATTACATGCATATAACATAATGTCTTTTTATTATGAAAATATTTTAGTTATCTTAAAACTTTAATATATATATATATATATATATATATATATATATATATATATACAAACTATTATTTGAATTAATCAATTAAATATCAATTTTTAATAAAATATTAAAAAATAAATTTAAACATTTCAATGATTTAAAATTTTTTATATCAATTAAGTATTATATTATAAATTAAATATGCATTAATTTAATTTGGTAAAGGATTCACAATCTATGCCCTATTTCAATTATTTTTACCTATTATATTACATTTCTTCTTTTTTGTTTTGTTTAGTTAAAGTTTAGACGTTGAAATTAGTCTGTGTTATGAATATGGTCCAAACTTCCATACCCTACTAATTTAGTAGGATATATAATCCTACTCACATGACATTCTCTAAACTATTAATTTATCACTAACTTTGTTGTATTCTTCAATAGAAAATAATAGATTCAGTTTCTTCAATACCTAAATATTACAATTTCTCCCTTTGACCTTCAACTTAATAAAAATATAATTTAATTCTTCAATCTTTTATTAATAATATATAAATAATGATATTTATCAAATCATATAATAATGATATTTATCAAATCATATATAAATAAACAATAATAATAATTTATACATAATAATATCATATATTTTATAATATCAAATTGATTTTAATATTACATATATTATTATATTATATTTTATCATTTATATATAAAATTAAAAAAAAATAATCGATTTATATAATATGATGAAACAGTAACATGATATTCTTTAGAAATTTAATTATTAATTAAATTTAATTTATCCATTTGTTTAGAATTTTTTATTGATATCACTATTTGGAGACCAAACAATAATATGTTACTATCTGAAGACGAAACAATAATATACTATTCTTTGATAATTTGGGTGTTCACGGGACTTGATTTATCTATTTATTTAAAATTTTTAATTGATGTTACTATCTGGAGATAAAATAGTAACACATTATTCTTTGACAGTTTAATTATTAATAAGATTTGATTTATTCATTTATTTAAGGTTTTTAGTCGATGTCACTACTAAATAGTAACATGTTATTGTTTTGAGATAAAATAATAATATGCTATTTTTTGACAATTTAATTATTAATGAGACTTGATTTATCCATTTATTTAAAAAAAAATTTATCGATATCATTATTTGAAAATTAAATAGTAACATGTTACTGTTTGGAGATGAAATAATAACATGCTTTTCTTTCGTAGTTTAATTGTTAATGAGACATGATTTATCCATTTATTTAAGATTTTTAGTTGATATTACTATTTAAAGACTAAACAATATAATAACATACTTTTTTTTGATAATTTAATTATTAATAAAATTTAATTTATCCATTTATTTGGGGTTTAAATTGATGTTACTATTTAAAAATCGAAAAATAACATGTTATGGATTAAAGATGAAATAATAATATGATGTTCTTTAAAATTTTAGTTATTGATTAGATTTAATTTATCTATTTATTTAGAATTTTTTGTCGATGTTACTGTTTGGAGATCAAATAGTAACATGTTATTGTCTGTCATGTTACTGTTTGGAGACGAAACAGTAACATACTATTTTTTAATAATTTGATTATTAATGAGACTTAATTTATCCATTTTAGTTGAAACTAAGGTTTTTTTTTTTGTAATATTTGTGAGTTTCTTACCTCAAATTTTTTTATTCACGAGATTTTGACTTTTGAATACTCTTTTAATGTAATCTATTTTTCTAATTTTCTTAACTACGAAACGATAACAAAACCACTTATTTTCATTCATCTCTTTATGATCTTTTAATAAAAAATAATAAAATTTAATTTCAGTGGGGTCCATCCAATTGCAAATATGTAGATTGAGTTCAAAACTTTAAATGATCATAACTTTGCGCTCGATTATCTGATTGGGACAAATTATATATCGATTTTATGTAACTTTTCAAAATTTATGTGTTTATAAAATGCCAAAGGTGTTTTGTTCACTTTGACTAGCAAAAAAAAGCCTATTTCAATTATTTTTCTTAATTTTTTTATTTTCTTATTATTTTGCTGACTTTGACCTCATTTTTCTCAATTTAGATTCATTCAAATCTCACATTAAACTTTTTTTTCTCAATTCTTTTAGTGTTTAATAGTGCTACAAAAATAAAATTGCTAAAATAAATGAATAAATTAACTCTCATTAATAATTAAATTGTCAAAAAATAGTATGTTACTGTTTTGCCTCCAAATAGTAGCATATTACTATTTAATTTTTAAATAGTAATATCAATCAAAAATTTTAAATAAATAGATAAATCAAGTCTTATAACAATTAAATTGTTAAAGAATAATATATTACCGCTTTATCTCTATATAATAACATATTTCTATTTAATTTTCAAACAATAATATCGACTAAAAATCTCAAATAAATGGATAAATAAAGTCTTATTAATAATTAAACTGTTAAAGAATAGTATGTTACTGTTTCATCTTTAGTAACATGTTACTTTGTGGTTGCTAAACAGTAACATCGATTAAAAATCTCAAATAAATGAATAAATCAAGTTTCATTAACAATTAAACTACTAAAAAATAGTATGTTACTATTTCATTTTCAGACAGCAACAACGATAAAAAAACTTCAAATAAATGGATGAATTAAGTTCCATTAATAACTAATCTGTCAAATAATAACATATTACTATTTAGTCTCCAAATAGTAACTTGCTAATATTTTGTCTCCAAACAATAATATCAACCCAAAATACTAATTAAATAGATAAATTAAATTTCATTAATAATTAAACTTCTAAAGAACAATATATTACTATTTCATTTTCAAATAGTACACATGTTACTCTTTGGTTTATAAATAGCAATATCGATAAAAAAATTTAATAAATGGATAATTTAAATCTTATTACCAATTAAATTATCAAAGAATAATATATTACTGTTTCATCTCCAAACAATAACATGTTACTATTTAATCTCTAAATAATAACATCGATAAAAAATCTCAAAAAAATGGATAAATTAAGTTTTATTAACAATTAAACTACTAAAGAACAAAATGATATTATTTCATCTTCAAATAGTAATATCAATTAAAAACTTCAAATAAATCGATAAATCAAATCTCATTAATAATTAAACTATTAACAAATAATATGTTGCTATTTGATTTCTAAACAATAACATACTATTATTTTATCTCCAGATAGTAACATCAATAAAAAATTCTAAATAAATGGATAAATCAAGTTTTGTTGATAACTAAATTCCTAAAGAAGAATATGTTACTATTTGGAGATCAAATAGTAATATTAACAAAAAAAATTAAATAAATGAATAAATCAAATCTAATTAATAACTAAACTATCAAAGAACAGTATATTATTATTTCTCGTCCATATAGTAACATGTTACTATTTGATCTCTAAATAATAACATCAATAAAAAATTTTAAATAAATAGATAAATCAAGTCTAATTAAGAACTAAACTTCTAAAAAATATTATGTTACTGTTTCATCTGCAGTCAGCAACATGTTATTATTCGATCTTCAAATAATAATATTAATAAAAGATTTTAAATAAATGAATAAATCAAGTTTTATTAATAATTAAATTGTTAAAGAAAAATCCTAAATAAATAGATAAATAAAAAATTCATACAATAACATGTTACTATTTAATATTTAAATAATAACATCAATAAAAAATCCTAAATAAATAAATAAATCAAGTCTAATTAAGCATTAAACTTCTAAAGAATATTATGTTACTGTTTCATCTTCAGTCAGTAACATATTAATGTTATTATTCGGTCTCCAAATAGTAACATCGATTATAGTAACATCGATTAAAAAGTCTAAATGAATGGATAAATTAAGTTTATTAACAATTAAATTATCAAAGAAAAGTATGTTACTATTTGATTCAACTAAAAATCTTAAATAGATAGATAAATCAAATCTAATTAATTTAAGTTTAGTTTCTAAAATATCGATAAAAAATTTTAAATAAATAAATAAATTAAGTTTAATTAATAATTAAATTTTTAAAAAATATCATATTACCATTTCATCATACTGTATAAATTAATTTAAATTTTTTTAATTTTATATATAAATAATGAAATATAATATAATAATATATGTAATATTAAATTTAATTTGATATTATAAAATATATAATATTATTATTATGTATACATTATTATTGTTTATTTATATATTATGTGATAAATATTATTATTTATATATTATTAATAAAATATAAAATAATTAAATTATATTTTTATTAAATTAAAGGTTAAAGGATGAAATTGTAATTTTTTGATATTAAAAAAGCTGAATCTATTCTTTTTTACTGAGGAATACAACAAAGTTTATGAGAAATTAATGGTTTAGAGAGCATCATGTGAACAGGGTTATATGCTCTACTAAATCAGTAGGGTACGGAAGTCTGGACGTATAAATATATGCAAAATTTTTTATTATTGAAATATTTTAAATAAGTTAGAATATTAATGGATGATATATTAATAAATTATAATTTATTCCTCCTAAAATTGATATTATTTATTATTTTTTAATTTTTATGGATTTGCCTTAAATGATAATAAAAGATTTTGTATAATGTAACTAACTGATAAGTTATTTATTAACTGTTAGTTGATAGTTAATAGTTAATAGTTGATAGTTGATAATTAATTGTTAAAAACTTATAATTAGTAGTTAATAAATTAATTAATTGTATTAAAAATATTTAAAAAAATTAATTATTGAATTAGTTAAAAATATAAAATAATATAAAAATATGTTAATATAAATATATATCAATTAAATTAATTTATATTTATTTTAAGTATAAATTATATTAATATAATTAAAATATTTAAAATAAGTATATAATTATCTAAAATTTAATTAATTATATTTATAATTATTAGTAAAATAATTATAAAATAACTTAAAATTTAATTAATTATATTTTATAATATAAAAAATTATTTACTTATTTATTTTTTAATTTATTTATATTAAATTAACAAGTATATGTTAAGAATTTATTTACATAATTAGCATATGCATTGTTATTTATTTAATTAAAAGAAAAGGAGCAAATTTAAAAATTTAAAAAACTATTAGTTTATTAATTATAAGTTATCTTAAAAATTTTATTAAATAAAAACTTATAAATTATTAGTTTTTAATACATTAAGTATCTCTAGAAATTATTATATAATTTATTGACTAAATTAATAAGTTATAAATTAATTTATTTATTAAAAAATCCAAATAATCAAGATGGAAGCAATGGGTTAATTCTATAGTTAATATGTTTCATTTTCTTTAGGAAATGATTGCATAATGCACCATTATATTATTAAATTTCATTGTCAATCTATTATTATATAATACATCAAAATCAACTTTAAAAAAATAAATTTAATATATAATAAAATTTAATAATACATTTAGGATAGTTCTTTGGTACTCAAAGTCAAATTTAGAGTATCAATATCTTAACTGACATACCAATAATATTTTAATAAGTGAATTTATGTTTATAATTTCACATTTATTAAAACTACCAAAACCTTTTCTAACAAGTTAAAAATTTATTAGTATAATTTATAAATTTAACCCTTGTTAAAAAATATTAAAATTATTAAGATAAAATATATTTATACTTTCCTATTTAAGTTTGCAAATATTTTATGTATATATTATTATAATATTTGTAATAAGTGTGCATAAGACTTAATTTTATAATATTATAATTTTATATTATAGGTGTATTACTACTTAATTTTAATTGTTTGATACTTATTTTTTTCTAATTTCTAAAAACATATGTTAAAAAATCATTACTCAATTATTATATAAATGCCATTAAATGCTACTTATTTATTTATTTGTCAAAATTATATATTTGCTGACACCCTTTATATAATGTAATGTCTAAATGTTGTTAGTATTTTATCTATGAGTTTTTTTCTTAATATTTTGAATTTGAACCCAAATTATATGTATGTTAAGTAGCTTGATGATTCTATTATAAAAAATAAAATATATTTTGTTGTCCAAAAAATAATTATTCTATCCTATAATATATATTCTTTTTAATATACTATATAATACATTTATTTATCCTTGAATATAGTGCATGTATCATATCCTAGAACCACACATTTTTCATTACATGTATGCTAACTTTTACATTTAATATAAGTAGTGTAGATGATAAAAATAATATTATATAAGATATTTTTTATTTTTTCAATAAATTATCAATAATTCTTTATCAATAAATCTTTTAAATCAGACCTTAAAGTCATTTTAATTTTTCTTAGTTTCAAGTATTTTTTTAACAAATTAATAGTTAAATAAAAAGTAAGCTAGGCCAAGTGTTTTTTTTCTCCACACAAATTTAAAAATTTCTTGCTTCAAATTTTTCTTTATTCTCTCTCTTTTTAATTCACACACACTTATTTTTTAAAATTTATATTTATACTTAACCTTAGAAGTACATAATAACATTATTATTTTATTAAATTAAATAACAAAATAATTATTATAAAAAATTAATAAAAATTAATATTTATTATTTAAATATTTTTGAAATAAAAAATTATTTTTTACTATTTAAAATCACTCATTTGTATTAAAACAAATATATATAACACTAGGTACTTCTATATTAAATAAAGAAAATTATTCCAAAAAATTGATAAAAGCTATATGCTATACTCTTAAATACTTTATTTTAATTATCTTATTAGCAATATTATTTTTTCAACAATAAAGTCTTTATTTGTTATAAATTTGTTGAAGAAAATATAGTTACATATATAATACAATAAAATCATATTCAGTTAATTTTAGAATCTTTTTAATTTTAACTGATCATATTTTTTAATAGAAATCATGTTGTTATTTTTTTAATATAATATAATATTTTTCACTTTTTATTCTTTTAAATTATTTATACTTGTATATAAAATCTAACAATACCATGAAATTATTAGTAAAGAACCAACCTAGGTACACACATGCTTACCTATATATGTATAAATTTGACCTAATACAAATAGTCCATTTTTGAACTTGATGTATTAAATTATTAGTTGTATTTTCTTTCTTAATGTCAATCTCTATTTTCTTTATCATTTTACACGTTATAAATAGAAAAAATAATTTCATATCATTTATTTTTTTATCTTATATAAAATTATTAATAATAATAAATTAAATCAATAAAATAAGTATTTTATTTGAGATAGTATGTATATTGTACAAGTTTGTATTTAATATAATTTATAAAATGAGAAAAGTAAAAAAAATACACATATTATATTTTTATAGGTATATGCATAACACTTTAATTTTTAAATAAAGCTTACTTAATATAATTTAAACAAGTTTAAAAAACTTAATTCTAGATACATATAATATCATTTTTTTCAAAAGTATCAATGAGTATTAGATTTTTTATTGAAAATAATACTAAAATTTATTATAAAATTAAATATTTTAAAATATTTTATTATGTACTAATGTGTAAGAAATAAGTGAAGGAAATTATTCAAAAAAAAAGAAGAAGAAATAAAAAAGTAGCTCAATAAAGTATTTAATTTATTAACTATTAACTATATTTTATATTTTTAAAATGATTATGTAGTAAATTTTTTAAAATATTTTAATTTTAAAAGCTTTAAATTACAATATATTATAAATAAACTTAAATTAATAATTATTAAATTAGATTTATTATATAGTAAAGCAGTGTAAAAATCTATATATAAACTAATACAAATAATTTACTCAAATTACTTATTTTAAATTATTGATAGATCTAAAATTAAAAGAAAATTTACAATTTCAAATAGGAATATCATATTATTAACTTTTTACTTATTAAACAAGTATTTTAATCATAGATCTTAACCATTCATTTTAGTATCATTAAAATTTAATAATTCTTATCTTACTACAAAATCAAAATATCAATACTTAAAATTTTCCATACATTTATATATCATTGTACCAATAATATATCACAACTGTTCCTCTTTCTTTATTGTCTTTTACTTATGCGTTCGTTCGCGTTCATTTGCCCTTCCTCTAAAGCTCTAGCCTCTAAAACGTGTATGTTTGTGTGGCGGAAATTAACGGGGAAAAAAGAGAGAAGATTATTCTACAGCCCTTCCAAGAGTTTTAATAATTTTAATAAACGATGACGAAGAAAAAGAAATTATATAAGGGTAACGATACCGGAAGTTTCATTTTTCAAAAAATTAAATATTTTTATTATTAAATTATTTTTTAAATTTTAAAATAAATAAATAAAAATTAAAAATACCCTTAATGGTACAATGATATTAGATGTTACCTTCGAGGCCTCATTTTCCTTAAGTTATAAATTTGAACTCTTGATATTATGTGTATATGAAGTGAATTATTATTTTTAAAATTAAAAAAATATAAATTTTAATATATTGGAAACAATTTAATAAAAAATTATAGTAATAATTAAAAATAATGATACAAGGAATTTTACTTTTTAAGAAATTAAATATTTTAATATTAAATTAATTTTTTAATCTTAAAATAAATAAATTAAGATTAAAAATATAAATTTTAATTCATTAAAAATAATTTAATAATAAAAAATATGTAACTTTTTAAGGATAAAAGTCGAATAGCATTACCCTTCCTTTTTCAAGTGATCTTTAAATTTTAACCCCAAAAATTGGAAGTTTACTACTTGCTTGTTCACTGTGAAGGGTATGTTATGTCATACGGTTCGTTCAACATACTAATGATTTCGGGCACTCCCATCTTTATCGAAAAGTATCGCGGGTTTTCATATGTTAAATAATATCATAACAATCATTGAAAATATAAACCTAAATAATTGATTGATACTTGTTTAATATTTTATTATGTAATAATAGTTATCATCTTTTTATTTTTTTAATATTAATGATTAAAAAATAAAATTACCTTGAAAAAATTAGGGAAATATTAAATAAGTTGCAAAAAAATGCTTTAACATTTACTTAGTATCAATTTTGAAAAATTTATATCAATTTGATATTTTTGTTACTAAATTTTAAATAAATAGTCATTTTTACTTGGATCTTGACTTCTCTTCATTTTAATATATTTATTATTGAAAATAATAATATAAGTTAATTTTTAAATATTAAAAAATAGAGTAGTAGTTAGAACAATTAACTAGGACTATGTTCATCTTGGATATACAGACACATTTACTCCTCACATCTTTCACAAAATTGTTTCCATCCATTGAATTATTTTCAATCCAAAATCAAATTGTAATGGTACTTTACAAGGTGAGGGAATTATGCTTAAATGAAGTGGAGGAAAAAAATTAAGATGCATCATTCTATAATGTACTAATAAATTTAAATTATTAAATTTCATTCCGCATGAGTAATATTGTATAAATCAATAAAATTAAATTAAATTTAGTGGTGCATGGTATCCTTGGAGCATCTTAAATGCTTTGGTGAAATGGATAAGAAATAACTCTCTTTTTGGGTGAACACTTTGGTAATTACCATTGGTGGCATAAAGCGATATCTGTCCATTTGGTGAGATGAAAATCTTGCGGCTAATATCACATATCGATCACTTTCTAAATTGGTGAAATTATTATTTTGCATTTTGGTATAACGAAAGCGCTGTATTTACCAACATTCCACCCTTGGCTATTGTAATTAGAGTCTTGCCATCTCCTACATTTTATGTAGTAGATTTTGAAACATGTAGCAATGATTATGAAATTAAAACTTAGATACTCTTTTATCTCCAATTGAGTCTCAAAAATTTTGGGTTACTTATTACAAACATTTTATCTTTGAGCGAAATGAAATATTTTAAAGATTATACATGTTTAATATTTTGTGGGCCTAATTCAAAAATCACACATTTTTTATAATTTCATTTGAGGGACTTACTATTTTTTGCTTGATAACTCACACTCTCTTGTTTTTGAAAATTTTCTCAGCCTCTATGGCACTTGCTAGAAACATCTTGAGTAGATAAAGAACAAGCATTTGGTTATAAATAATTTTTAACTCAACTCATTCTCATATAATGTTGAATCTACAAAATTTGACAATTGGAAGTTCTCCATGTCATACACATCAAACTCTTCAAATTGTAACATAAGTGATCAAAATTACTCGACAATGAATTGGTCGAGAAAAATGACTTCTACCAAATGTAAATTTGCCATCCATTATCAATTTTAGAGAAAATATGAGTTTGTTTGGTTACGATTTTTAAAAATTGTTTTCAATTTTTTAAAACAAAAAACTTGATTGGCAAGTTAGTTTTAAAATTTTGTTTTTAAAACAATCACTCAAATTGTTGTTTTGAAAATTAAAAACCAAAAAACAAGAACAATTTTTATTTGTTTTCTCATCTTGTTTTTGTTCTCTCTCTATATGATGGCAATTTTGCAAATAAAGCAAAAATAAATCTTTGTCTTCTTCATTTGCTCAGCTTTGAATTTGCCGTCTTACTGCTGTCTTTATTGTCAACCTTACCTTCCATCGCCAAACGCTCCGAAGAGTGCTATCTCCCTATTGTGCTTTTTCCCTAAACTTGTTGTTCTTTTTTTGTGCTTTTTCATTTGTTGCAAGCAGGATATGGAGTGAGTGGATGATATTGTTCACATCATTAAGCTGAACTAGTAATGTTGATTTTAGAAAACAATAACTAAAGCCTGTAAAATACAAGAAAGAAATAAAACTAAGAATAGTTTGCCAAACAAAAATTTCAAATTACCTATTTTTGAGATCTATTCTTAAAATAGTTTTTTAAAATTATAAAACAAAAAAAATGGAAACAAATAGGCCCTATAAATTTACTTTTTTTTCCTCAATTTGGGGGGAGGGTTGAGAACAACAAAAATAATGATTAAATAATGGAGATGAAGAATCTTCATGAGTAAAATTATAAATTGATCCCCTCTTCTTGAGCCAAAAACAATTAAGGGAAAAGGAAAATGTAAGCAACCAAATTGGTTCAAATTAACTTTACATTCTATCTTGTCTATGTATGTGTAGGGAAAAGGAGAAAAGGCATTACAATGGTAAAGAATGTGTTAGAAATTTTGTCAATATGGACTTTTGCTAATTATTTTTGTTTGTGAAAAATAGATTGAATTAAAGAAACTGATAAAGCTCAAGTTTATTATTTTGATCCATACAGTTGGACCTAAGTTTATCTCAATTTAAATAAATATAAGTGTAGTATGAAAAGTGTAAGGTCGGATAAATAAAGTGGGCTCCTTAATGAGAAAGTCCAAAATAAATTATAGTAGGTCGGTCCCCTTTCTCATTAAATACCCTAATTTAAATACAACTAAAGGAGGTGGCTTATCTCATTGATAGCCACCATTCAGAACAACTGGTAAAGGGAGGGGAAACACCTAATCACATCTAAAGTTCTCTTACTGCAGAAATAAGGATTCTCTAAGATCTAGTCATGGCTTTCAATACTAGTACGCTTTTGATTTAAGTTATACAATTAAATTTAATAATATTTCATATGATTGTATTTTAGTTCCTAATTTAGGATTTAAAATAATCATCATGTGGTATTAGAGCATGTTAAATTAGGGTTAAAATCATTCTCATGAAATATATGAGTCGGTAATTTACAAGTATTGATATGATATATGTGTCGGTTAAAATTTTGTTTTTGGTTTGATTATTAAAAAAAAAACTAGAATCTCGTTTTCGTAAACAATGATAATAAAAGTGCAAAAGCGTAAACGAGAGATCATATTTCGTCGTCCTTATAACTTCATCCTTTTCTGTACCAATATAATATATATATAGTCATATCAGGTTTCATTTTGGGAATTGAATGGGCGAATTGTTATTCGTCTTGTATGTTTCGTCTTTTTTTTATAAATATTACATATGGCTGTTTTGCTTTATTATATAGAATTTTCTGGTTTACAAATTCGTTTGTCTTTTATGGTTTGACTTGTATATAAATGTGATATGTGCGGTGGTTTTACCTGACCGTGTAGAATTTCTGAATTTTACCACATTGTTGGCCTTTTATAATTTGTCTTTATATATAGGTATGATATACATTGTGGCTTTGCCTTACTGTATAGGATTTCTGGATTTTATCATTTTTTTATTGTTTTATATGAATAAAATATTATATTGCTGTATTTTATTATATTTTTAATTATTTGATGATATATATACATTTATATATTGATATTGTTGCTCTTGAATTTACTTATTTTGATTATGTTGAGAGTTATTGACATCATATTTTATTACTGAATTAAGTTAATAATAATAATAATAATAATAATAATAATAATAATAATAATAATAATGACTTAATATTTTATTATGGGCACTCTAATTTTCTAAAGCAAAGATTTTATGGGCAAGTATCTGAGTAGAAATTTTATGAATTAAATGGATAGGACTACCAAAGTAAACTATTTATTGAAGTTCATAAATTTTCATAAAGATTTTGAGATGTTTAATTTGCTTCTTTTAATTAATATGAATAATTACCTACCCAAAGAAGGTTCTTATTTATATTAGTTTGAGAAGTGTGAGTACTTAGTAAGGGTAATAATTTGATCTTGTAAGGATATATCCACCCAAAAGGGATATTCTTTATAGGATCTTTCTAACTAAAGTACTTGAGGAAGCTCATATAATATGCTATTTGTTTTGTCCAGAGGTAACAAATAGTGATACGACTTGGGTTCCTAAAAGACAGAAAAGGTTATGTATATATATTTCAGTATTTTATATTGCCTATGTATATTAAAGTGTGTTACATTTGACTTGCAATTAGTCAGATTACAGTGAATCACCAGATGTGTTCCATTGAAACCTTGGTTGGGAATAATTACAAAAATTGGAAGAGTGGTGTAGAATTGGCCTTAGGCTTAGCTGATTTGGACTTAGCCTTGATAGAAGATAAGCCTCCCCAACTAACAAAAGAGAGTACTGTTGAGCAAAAGGCCTATTTTAAGAAATGGGAAAGGGCAAATAGGCTGAGCATTATGGTGATGAAGAAGTCAATCTCTTTAAGCTTTAAAGCAAGTGTACCAAATGAAAATAATGCTAAGAAATTCTTTGAAGCTATAGGACAGCGATTCCTAGAGTTTGAAAAGGCTGAAGTTGGAGAACTAATGCAGAATCTGACAAATATGAGACATGATGGTGTTTCTGGGATTAGGCCACACATTTTAAAGATGCAAGATATTGCCAATCACCTCAATGACCTAAAAATCTCAGTTTCTGAATCCTTCCTTGTTCACCAAGCCCTAAATTCTCTACCTTCCCAATTTAGGCAACTTAAATCTATTTACAATGCCTAAAATGATACATGGAATATTAATCAACTCATTTCTGTCTATGTTCAAGAGGAAGAAAGGATCCAAAAGGAGCAAGGTGAATAAGTGAATTTGGTGCAATACTCAAAGTTTAATAGTGATGTTCTTGGCTATAGTCGTTTTCAAAAGAAAGGGCGCTTTAACAACCAAAAGGGCTTTAATTTTCAAAAGAAAAATAAGTCCCATAATTCTGGAGGTCCCAAGGTTGAAATTAAGAAAGATTATTCTTGTTGGTGGTGTAAGGCTAAAGGTCATAGAAAAAAAAAGTGTCATAAGTATAAAACTTGGCTAGAGAAGAAAAATAAGAGAGATAAAGGTAATGCTTTAACTTTTGTTTATTTTAAAACTTCTTTAGTTAATGTACCACCAAATTCTTGGTGGTTAGATAGTGGGGGTCCTATTTATATTGCTATTCTTTACAGGGGTTCATAACCAAGTGCAAACCAAATGACGGGAAAATCAATTTACATGTTGGAAATGAAGCTAAAATAAATGTTGAATTTATTGGGATAGTTATTTTGAATTTTAAATCTGGTTCTAAACTTATTTTAAAAAACACAATTTTTGTACCATCTATGAGACGAAGTTTAGTTTCTGTGTCTTTACTTGATGAACTTGGATATCATTTTCATTTTGGAAATAAAAGAGTTGAACTTTCTTTGAATTCACATTTTATTGGTGAATGTTTGTTAAGAGATGGTTTATATCAATTGCATTTATCTTGTGATACCATTGCATTGAATGTTGAAAATGTTGGAACCAAAAGAACTTTAACAAAAAAAAATCCTTTTCTTTGTGACATAAATGTTTAGCTTATATTTCTAATAAAAGAATTGATAGATTGGTTAAAAATCAACTTCTTCCCTAATTAATTCCTGATAATTCTGAGAATTGTGTGAATTGCATTAAAGGAAATTTGACAAAGACTAGAAAACTAACTAGTGCTACCCGTAGTAATGGTCTTTTAGAGTTAATTCACACAGACATTAGTGGACCCTATCCCTATACACTTTGTGGTAAAAGTTACTTTGTAACCTTTATAGATGATTTTTCTAGATATGAGTATGTATACGTCATTAATCATAAGTCTGAAGCTCTTGATAAATTCAAAACCTTTAAACTAGAGGTTGAAAAGCAATTAGGAAGAGTCATTAAAATTGTTCGGTCTGATAGGGTTGGTGAATACTATGGAAAACATGGGGACTTGGGATAAGAAATGGGACATTCTATAGAATTTTTACAAACTTATGGCATAAAGCCCAATATACTATACCAGGAACACCTCACCAGAATGGAGTAGCTGAGTGTCGAAATCGTACTCTAATGGATATGGTAAGAAGTATGATGAGCAGAAGTAATTTACCTGAATTTCTTTGAGGAGAAGCCTTTAAAATAGCCATGTACGTCTTTAATAGAGTACCCAGTAAATCAGTCCCTAAAACTCTTTTTGAACTTTGGACTAATATAAAGCCTAGCTTGAACCATCTAAGAGTTTAGAGATATCCTATAGAAATAAAGATTTATAATCCTCATAAAAAGAAACTTGATCCTAAAACTGTATCTGGATTCTTTATTGGTTACCCAGTGGCCTCTAAAGGCTATAGGTTTTACTGTCCTAAATATGGTACATGAATTGTGGAGTCTATGAATGCTAAGCTTCTTGAGGATGATTGTGAGAAGTATGATTGCCTACAAGTTGAATTAGTAAACACAAAGACTCTCTCAACTCCAATTATCCTGCTTATAGTCCAAGAAAAACATACATTTTTACCTTTATATGGTGGGGAACCTAAACAATAAGATCCTGCTCTTAGTCTTAATGTTTCTCAAAATGTTACTGAGGTTGTAGATGCACAACCTACTGAAGAAATACCCCTTAGAAGATCTCAAAGGCAAAGGAAATCTATTTTGTTAGATGATTATATCATTTATTCAAGTGAGGTGGATTATGATATTGGAGAGATTATGGATCCAATTACTTTTAATGATGCCTTTAATAATCTATAGTTTGATAAGTGGAGAATTGCTATGGAGGAAGAATTATTGTCCATGTCCAACAATGGCGTTTAGGAGTTGGTGGAATTACCAAAGAACTTCAAACCTATTGGTTGCAAATAGGTTAAAGAGATGCGAAAGGAAATATTGAGAGATTTAAGATAAGATTAGTTGCAAAGGGATATACACAGAGAGAAGGAATGGATTTTAATGAAACTTTTTCGCCCGTTTCATCCAAAGATTCCTTTAGAATTATTATGGCATTGACAGCTCATTTTAATCTAGAGTTACACCAGATGGATGTCAATATTGCTTTTTTAAATAGAGATCTCTATGAAGAAATGTATATGCGATAACCAGAAGGTTTTATGGTGATCAGAAAGGAACACTTGGTTTGTAAACTTAAGAAGTCAATTTATGGTTTGAAACAAGCTTTGCAACAGTGGTATTTAAAGTTTCATGAAGTTATCATTTCCTTGGGTTTTGAAGAAAATATTGTGGATTCTTGCATATATTTTAAGGTCAGTAGGAGCAGATTCATCTTCTTAATGTTGCATGTAGATGAGATTTTGCTTGCTAGTAATGATTTGAGCATGATTATGGAAGTGAAAAGGATGCTCTCCCAAAATTTTGACACGAAAGACATAGGAGAGGCAAATTTTGTTTTGGGAATAGAAATTCACAGAGATAAAAGTAGAAAGATGTTGGGACTTTCTTAAAAGCTTATATTGATCGTGTTTTGGAATGAAAGATTGTAAACCAGGGTTAGCTTCTATCATTAAAGGAGATAAGTTTAGTAAAGATCAGTGTCTTAAGAATGACATTAAGAAAGAATTTATGAAAAACATTCCTTATAAAAGTGTTGTGGGTAGTTTGATGTACTCAATAGTATGCACTAGACCAGATATAGCTTTTGCAGCTAGTGTTCTTGGGAGATATTTGGCTAATCCTGGCCATGATCATTGGGTTGCAGTAAATAAAGTTTTAAGGTATTTGCGCAAAACTAGAGATTACATGCTTGTCTATAAGGATGTGGATAATTTAGAAGTAGTTAGATTTACAGATGTTGATCTAGCTGGATGCATGGATGATAGAAAATCCACTACTGGTTTTATCTTTATGCTTGTTGGAGGTGCAATATCTTCGAAAAGTTCTAAGCAATCTTTAGTGGCTACTTCTACAATGGAAGCTGAAATTATTGCTTGTTCTGAGATTGAGGTTCATGCTAAATGGCTAAGAAATTTTATTTCTGAACTTAGGATAGTAAATACTATCTCAAAACCTTTAAAGGTTTTCTTTGATAACTCTTTTGCTGTTTCATATGCTAAAAGTACTAAGAACACTGGAGGAGCAAAATACATTGAACTAAAGTATTTTAAGCTTAAAGCTTAGGTAGATAATAGGGATCTTGAAATAACTCATATATTTACAGATAGTATGCTGGCTGATCCATTAATTAAAGGACTTAGACCTGTTAATTTTAATAAGCATGTTTTGAAAATAGGTATCTTGCCTTCTTTTGATGTATTAAGTTAGTGGGAGTATGTGATGTATTTTGCATTGACATTTTCCAATTGTTATATTTCTTTTCAGTTGTTATGTTAAAATTATAGTTGTCTCAGTGATTGAATTTATCCATGTTGTGTTACTAGATGTTTCTTATAGTTTATTTTGAGCTCATACTATTCTTTAAAGATCTCGAGATGTAAAGGGATTTTATCCTGTAAGTTTCTATAAGACTAAAATGAAACCTAATATGATTTTGGCTTCTAGAAAGCATAAAAGGGAATATATTTCCTATGAAAGGTTTCTATAAAACCATAAAGAGGACCAAATGTGATGTTGACATGTCTTTATTAATTTAATTTTGGATTAGTTATGTCAACTTACACTACACTTTACCACACTTTGGAATCCATGTCGATGTAATATTGGTATTTATGATTGTAGGAGGGCTTATGTTGATTAATAACATAATTACCACTATAGTTCAATACTATTATTTACATTGGACTAAGTTCTGTACTGAGATGTTTTGTTAATGGCCATTACAGTTATATTCAATTTGAGAGTCATTTTCTAAATATAATTTATATATATATATATATTAAAAAATATTGGCATTACCCATGTGGGAGAATGTTAGAAATTTTCTCAATATAGGCTTCTGCTAATTATTTTTGTTTGTGAAAAATAGATTGAATTAAAGAAATTGGTAAAGCCCAAGTTTATTATTTTAATCCATACAGTTGGGCCTAAGTTTATCTTAGTTTAAATAAATATAAGTGTGGTATGAAAAGTGTAAAGCTGGATAAATAAAGTGGACTCCTTAATGGGAGGGTCTAAAATAAATTACAGTGGGTTGGGTCCCCTCTCCCATCCAAATACCCTAGTTTAAATACGACTAAAGGGGGTGGCTTGTCCTATTGATAGCCACCACTTAGAACAACTAGTAAAGGGAGGGGAAGCACCTAGTCACATTTGGAGTTCTCTTGTTGCAAAAATAAAGATTCTCTAAGATCCAGTCGTGGCTTCCAATACCGGTACACTTTTGATCTAAGTTATACAATTAAATTTAATAATATTTCACGTGATTGTATTTTAGTTCCTAATTTACGATTTAAAATAATCATCAGAATGTTCAATCCAAACTAAGAGATAAAAGAAAAAGATCATGCTGGTGTAACCACTTTTTGTCTTGATAATAAGGATAATGAAGTAGAAAAAAAAATGGAATTTTTTTTAACTTTTTGGTTATCCCATGTGAATCCAGAACTTCAAGGAAATTATGAATCATGCTTAGGTAAAAGAATCAAGAAAACCATAGCTATTATATTTTATTTTGTCTTCTTCATCCAATACCATCTCACAATAGTGATTGCAAAAAATCTTTGTCATTTGTAGTTGGCTACTACCCTTGTTCCCGCACTATACATGTAAAATGGGGCTCGTGACCGCGGACAACCTGCGGTCATGGGCTAATGTGGGCAAGTTTGCATGAAACCTGCATTTGATGCGAGCAAGCCCACGCGGGCCGCACGGTCACGAGCTTGATCACGGACAAAAAATTATTATTTTTAATTATTTTTTATATTTAAGCTTAATATATATTAAAAAAATTCAATTCAATTACTTTCTAACAAATTTAATTCAATTTCTATACTTTAATTCAATTTTTTACTCAAATAATTTAATAAAAATTAAAATATAATTTATACATTGTAAAATAAAATAATTAATAAAAATATTAAAAAAAATACAGGTTACTCGCGGGTAAACCCGCATCGCATGTGGTATGGTGCGGGCAACCCAAAAGAAAGCTCGCATTAAAGTTCGCGCGGGCAAAGCCCGTGTAAGCTCGTCCCACCCGTTTTATATGGCTATCCCGCATGACACCTTTCTTTTCTATTGCACTCTGAGGTGTTTTCTTATGCAGTGTGGGGTCACAACACCAATTTCCTAAACTTGTGCCCCTAACTGCAAATTATCCCGGACAATCTTAATCTTCCGATTCCGTTTCCCCTGCACAAATTACAGCCTTCAAAATAATGTTACCATTAGCTGATTTTCTACCAAACTCTGGAACCGCTTTTTAAACCTTCTAGTCGAAAGAAAATGATAATTACAAGAAAGACTTCAGAATTTTAAGAAAAATTATTGCTTAACCTCCTACTTTACTGTTTTATTTGTATTTATTAATTCACATAAATATAAAATATTAACATACCGTCATCGGTATCCCATGGCAGAATGTTGAGCCAATGTTTATTACTAGAATAATTTATAATTTTTCCTTGATTGGGAAAAACCAAAAAATAGTTAGGTTGTGTTCCAAAATTAACCATACAATACAATAATAATAATGAGGAAGAAGAAAAATAAATAATAATAATTATTATTTGTTTATTTATGATTCTACCGTACACATTTCTTACGTTACATTGCCATACTCATAGATGATAAGCAGGATGCCTGGCCAATTAATCGCTACCAATAGCTTTTTTAACATGAGTTAATTTTATTAATTTTTTCCCTCTTGTTCTAATTATTTTTTTTTCATCATTTTTCGGTTACAGTTTTACCTTTCGATTTGGGGAGCACTCGTCCATGCACAATAAATTTAGTTAGCATTTTAGATCGACCATAACTTTAATCACAGCCCAACATCAGCTATAATATCGATTATTTCTTATCTTTTTTAATATTTTTAATGAATAAGAGGAGAGAGATAGAATTAATAAATGTAGGTGCTTTAAACTTATGAGACCTACATATTTTGAATTTTTAAATATATATTTATCTCTCATAAATTTTAAATTAAAAAATAAAATTGATCATACAAGCTAATAAGTTTATTATGTAGAATTTTTTGTGATTGAAAAATAATTATTACATTGATTATGATTTTACAATTCATATTTTAATTACATTTATATTATTATAAAGTTCATAAAAAATTTAGGAAAATTTTTTCGAGAATTCATTTCAATTTCGCCCCTCAAGCCATAAGATGATTCTGCCCCTAATTAAAACAAATAAATTTAAATTGGTAAAACAAAATTTTCTATTGTAATCCATTTTTACTAAATTGGTAAAACAAGTATTATGCAATGGTTCTAAAATCATAGTTAATATAATAGTTGTTTCTCAACTATAAAATTTTACATGGTTAACCTCTTAATTTGTATAACCAATTTTATATATACTTTTTAATTTGAAATTCATGAGACAGATAAATATGCATTTAAAAATTGGAAATGCATAAGTCTCATAGATCTATAACCCCTGAATTTATTGGTCCTATTTCTCTCATCCTATTTATTTTAAATATGTTTAAATTTATTTTTTTATGAATATTAAAAGAAATAAGAGGGAATTGATATTATATTTAATATTGGATCATGATTGAGGCTATGAGAGTCTGTAGTTTGCTAATCAATTGATTTGGGTTGGCCTTTGAGTAATTAACCAAATTAAATTACTATCTTATGCATTTGGTAAATAGTTATTTTTATCAAACTAATTAATTCCTAATTATTCAATTTAAAAATGTTGGAAACCCAATGTTTTGAATCAATTGATTCATAAAAGTCATATAAAAAGATAAAACTCTCCCTAAATTATATAATTATATATACATTTATTATTTTACTTAAAATATAAAATAAAAAAGTTGAACGCCAAACTCCTGATATACAATAAAAAGTGTTTAATCAATAATTGTTAAGCTAATAATTAAGCTATTAAATATCTTATATATATATATATATATTTATATATATATCAATTTAATATACATTATAATGTAATAGTTCTTCATAAATAACAAATAGTCTTTTAACTTTTCATTAATTAAATTTATCTAATAATAAAATTAATACAAATTAAAAAATGAATATTACAATATGTTAAAAATTATGTGAAATGATCATTTAATAAATTTAAATTCTTTTCATATTAAAAACAAGAAATCAATAAAATTAATTTATACACATATGTAATATATATACATAATGATTTTTGCGACTTGTTATTGGGTTCAATTTTTAAAACATTGTTTAAACAAAAATGGATCATTTAAATTATAAAATATTATAAAATAATTTACTTTTAATCAAATCTTAGTTTAAATAAAAATGTGACAAAGATGATATATATATTGATGAATTTTATGGTATCCTAGAAGTTCAAAATGTAGAATGATGTAATAGTTTTAAAAACTGTTAAATAAATACTATTTAACTACTTCTGTTAACAAATAAATAGTTATAATCAAATGCTTTCAGTTTGATAATTTTTAAGTTTATCATAGTTTCAAAAAACCTATACCAAATGCCTGTATATATTTATATTATATATATGAAAATGGTATAACCATTATATTATATATAAGTAATGCATTGAAAATTTGGTATAAAATAATATAAAAGTGAAAAAATAACTGAATATATTTATTTCTTAAAATAAAATTCAATAATTACAATGACTTTTAATTATTTATTTCTTAAAAATTTTAGTCAATATAATAATTTTTAATAATTTATTTTTGTAGAATAATTTAGTAAATAATAAATTACAATAATATATAGTTTATAAGAATTTTTAATTTGATACATAATATATAAATTTAAAATCAAAATATAATTAAAATAAAATAATATACTCAGAAAATATAAAATATATTTATATTTTTATATGTTATTTTACATAATAATAATTATTTTTATTAATTATTTTTATTTAAACTATTAATATAATCAATGAATCAATCATTAAAATGATCAGTCGTCAAACGGTACCTATAAAATTTTTGCCTCTGGTACTGGCGGAATTCATTAAATGGGGGTGAATGCCCTACAAAATGGCGGGCAAGCTGTAATCGGATAAAGACGAAATAAGTAAAATGATGGAGGAAAGAAAAAAAAAAAAAAAAAAACTCACTCGAGAAGGACCAAATAATAAAGAACAACGAACATAAGAAAGGTGAGTTCTTCGATACCTTAAGTAAGAAGTACAGGCATCCATACCTGCACTGTTTGACAAATAGGAAGCAGCCATGTGGCTGAATTGAAACTGGAAAGCTCTGGCCCATTGGAGGGTGAGCTTCATGCCATGAAAAGAGGGATAATTATAAAATGTTCCCAGTGAATGTGTTGGGCAGCAGGCCAATCCAGATGCTTCTGCACATAAACGTAAACATATATTATATAAAATTAAATTAAATATTTATATAGTAATATTATATCTATATTATTTAGTAATTTAATTTTAATTTTTTTTAAACATTCAAATAATATTTTTATTCTTTTTATTTTTTCTATTATATAATTTTTTCTCATGTTAACTTTTATTATTTATAATTTAAATATTAATATCATTAAATAGTATAAATATAACATAATATATTATTTTTACTTAAAAATAATTTAAATATTTAATTTAATTTAATTATTTAACGACATATTCTATTTTTTAAATTTTATTATTTTGCAACTTACTTATTAGTTCTTCCCTTTTTATTTACTCCATTGGATGTTTTCTTTTCTTTTCACAATTATTATCTATAACTTAAACAATATTAATATAACTAAAAATTATAAATATAATATAATATATTTTATTTTTATTATAAAAATTTTAAATAAACTAAAGACTTATTTTATATATGTATGATTATCATTATTATATTTAATCGAATTGCATGACTATGTAATCATTTTTAACTTCCATTACTTCATAACTCATATATTATTTTTCTTTTTATTTGCTCAATTATATATTTTTTTCTTTTTCTTTTCTATAACAACTTTTATTATTTATATGCTAATAAACTTGTAAAATAAGTTACAAACATGCGAGTTTTAGAGGCTACTTGTAGATATAAGAAAAAATAAATTTCTTATTTCTTACCTATTTTAAATGTGGACTTATCAAGGTTATTACAAGTGGTCTCTATAGTTCACGTAGGCAAACCCATGTAATCATAAGTTTGTAGTATAATCCATATATTTTTTAATCCTTTTATACTAAATATGTTGCCTAAGGCTTAAAAATTTAACCCATACGATCACTTAACATGAGGCCAACTAATATTTTTTATTATTCATTAGTAATAAGTTCATTATAATAAATAATAATATAATAATAAATTTAGAAATTAATATATGTTATCTGTAGGCTTGCCTAACCCACCTTTACAATGAGGTAAATTTTTTATTCCTTCTTAATTTTAAGTGTGAGCTATCCCATGCGAGCTTAGTTTATATAGGCCTATATCGCATGTTTTATATATATTCAAATTAGTCACTAATATGATTAAATAATATACAGATATAATATGTTATATTTTATTTTGTTAAATTTTTAAATAAATTTAATATTAAATTAAATTATTTTATATATTCTATTTTTGACTTTTATTATTTTTCATCTCATGTGGCAATATTAAGTAATATAAATATAAGATAATATATTTTTTATTATAAAAATATTAAAAATAAGTTAAAATTTTCATTTAATTGAATTACTAAATTAAAATTCTATTTATAGCCATCAATTGTGTTAGGTAAAATCCAAGTTAAGGGGCTAAAATATTATTTTTACTATAAAAATATGAAAATATGATTTATATTTGTCATATATGATGTCAAGTTGATGTCATATAAATATTTTTATTAAAAAATCTAACAAGATTATGTTGCCAAATAATATTACATATTTTTTTAAAGTTACAGAATAAGTTTACTTCAAATAAAATTTATAACTTTGTTATTTGTCCCAAAGTCTTATTTTAAAAGTTAACTCTGAAATCACAGTATCAATTACATATAAAAGTAATGAATTTGATTTTATCAAATCAAAGGTCATTACATGAGCATACGATTCGGTACCTATTTTTCTAAAATTTTAGGAATAAAATTAAAATTTTAGTGAAAATTAGAAAATAAAATTTACCTTTTTATCAAATTTATTTATATAAATTCAGATTAAAAATCATCTCATTACAAATATTCTAAAGTCATATTTATCAAAATTTGAAATAAAAAATATTTGCCTCTGCCAGACTTAATTACTTAATGTAGATTGAAGAAAACTTAATATTATCAATAAATAGTAGTAACAATTTTAATTTTTAATATATATTAGTGTAGTGCTTGTACTAGTTATGGAATAAAAAATTAATAGGAAAAAAAGTAGGTTTTAAAAAATAATCAACAGGATATAATTGAATACTAGACAATGTTTTCACGTTAAAGAGAAAAGAATGTGCACATGAAATTTATAAATTTTACAAGGAAATATAGAAGTCACCCTTGTACGGTTTTGTTACAAAATGGTCACATTTTTAAAAATATTTTTGTGTGTTATAATTTTAATTTGATAAAATTATAAATTTTGTAAAAAATTGTAATATTTTATATAAAATTTTAAAAAAATAAAATAAATTATACCCACCTTTCTTATATTTCAATATAATCAAACTCATATTCTTTTTGTTTTAAAAAACATAAATTCATCACCCTCTCATTTGCATTCACCTTAGTTTCTCATGTTTTTAAAAAGTAAGAAATGCAAATGCATTTTTGTGAAAATAAAAGAAATATAACTATAATTAAGTTAAATCACAAGGAATGTCAATTTAGTCTATCTAACAAAAGAATAATTTTGATCATATATTTTTTAATATAACTTGGTTAGAAGTCGGGAGTGTGTATGAAAATAAGATTGTTGAATTAAATATAAAAATTTAAAAAAATTGAAAACATATAATATAATCATATAAAAATATAATTATTATAATTGTTTTCTTACTATTTTTTATCTACTAATTGTCATCTTATAGTAAAAAAAAATTCTTAAATTAATATGCAGAAAATAAATTACTTGGGGTAAAATCCATTTTATCATAAAAACCCCAACAAAACAAATTAATGGCTCAACCCAATACTAATACATGACTTCTTTAAGGGTTGAAGTGCAAATTTCGGACTACCAACAATATCTCAAGTTTCCTATTTTTTTGTGTCTGAAAACTTTTCCATCCAACAACTCTCCGTGTGCCATCTATTTAAGGTTGTGATATCTGTACTTTAGAATATGGTAGTCTTGACCGTTTTTTTATTAATAAGTATATTTATTGCGGTAATAAAAATAAGTAAGTGAAATTGATTTAATATTTTAAATTAATATTTGTTTTACTGAAATTATTAAATTTTTTATTTATTTATTATCTTTAAATTAATAATATAAAATTTTCAGCTATATGAAAGGGTAGAAATTTCTAACTTTTATATAGTATTTACAAAATGACCTCACATCTTTTTTTTTGAAAATTTTGTAGAACCCAAACATGAAGAAGAGAGTTTATTGAGCCAAATTGTTAGATACATGATATAAAATTTTAATTATTGATGGTTTAAAAATTTTTATGATTAGATAACAATTATAACAATTATATATTTTTATGTGATCTTTATTATATTTTTTCAAAATTTTTTATTTATATATTTTACAATAATTTTATCACAAAACCTACGAATTTTTTTATTTATATATTGTGTTAAATATGCATTAGGCAATAATATTTGAGTTGTAAAAATTAAAAACGAAAAAAATGAAAAAAATGTGAAATATTACATGAAAGGTATAAAACTTTAAATTTTTTTAATTAATATGTATTTAATTTCATATATAGTATTTAAAAATTAATTTAATTAAATGAAAATTTTAATTATTTGAAAATTTTTTACCATAAAAATATCATCCTATAGTAATTTTATAATATTCAATAATATTTAAATTATAAATAGTATAAATAAAAAAGTGAAAAAGAAACAAAAATAATAAAAAAATGGGATAGTGAGGCAGGAAATTTTAGGAACACATGTCCCGAAAAAAAACCCCCTCCCCCCCCCCAAAAAAAAAAAAACTCTGTATCCATAGTCTATATATGATGTATGATTAATAAATTGAATGAAATTAGCTGTGTAAACAATACTGCATGCCCCTTAAAAGCTAAAACAATTTTTTACAAAACAAGAATTAATAAAACTTTTACAAAAGTTGAAGGACAAAAATGCATTTTAACCTAATTAAAAGCATGAAGGAATGGTAACATGTGAATATATTTTTATTTTTTATTTTTAGAAATTATTTTTAAAAATTATTTTTATTTTAAAATTTAAGGGAAACAAAGAATAGAGGTGGTTTAGAGGAGTAAATAAAAATACTTTATTTAATTATAAAATTAATCTAAAAATTAAAAAATTAAAAAATCTAAAAGCCACTTCTTTTTTATTTTTAAGTTATATATTTAAAATTATAATTTTTTAAAATAAATTATTAAACAAAAACTCCTATTTTTAAAATATAAAAATAAATATTTTTTAAAACTAGTAATCAAACAAATATAATATTCCCTAATTTACATTATGAGCTAAGTTTGATCATCAAAACATGTAAATCCATTGCTGTGGGGTGCCATTACTCTTTGTTTGGCACACTTTAAAATTAAAATTTATTTTATTTTGAAATAAATTCTATTAAAAAATCATGTTTGGATCTTAAAATTTTACATTTTATTTCATTTTAAAATCTTATTTTATTTACATTATTGTTATTTTAAAATCTCATGAAATTGAATAGGATTTGATAGGAATTCATTTCATTTCAAATATAATATTTTTATTATATAATTTTACCCTTACCCTTAATTTTTCAAATTATTAATAGTTTTCTTTCTTCCTTTGAATTTTCTCTCTCTCATTCTTAAAGATAATATTATAAATATAAATACTTGAAATGAATTTCAAAAATTTTGATAAAATGTCAAACAAAAAAATTCATTTCAAAGTGAAATGAAATCATATTTTATATAATTTATCTCAAATAAAAAAATTTATTTAAAAATAAAATAAAATTATTTTTATTAAAATGAAATGAAATGAAATTTATTTTTTAATATGCCTAACAAAGGGTTAATGAGCAATATAATTAAATTACCCAGTTTAATAGTGTATGGGTGAAAACTCTATTTAACAATTCTTAGTGGGTGAGAAATAAAAATTTAAAACAATTACTTCTAGCAAGTCACCAATTTTATGAGATCGAAATTCAGCAAAACAAAAAATGACAAGCGGTCAAGGCATGGATGACTGTACTTCTGCTAAAGGCACCATAGTCATGGCGTATAAGTAAGGGGTTGCTTGGTTCATGTAGGAAATAACTTCCCATGGGAAGTTGAATTTCCTAGGAAGCTACTTACTGTGTACACTTCCTAGGAAATCCTTAAATGTTGTTTGGTTGATATAAAGGAAGTCACATATCCCAAGAAATAAATTCCTATGTTTTGTTTGGTTCAACTTTGAATTTTCTAGGAAATAACAATGAAATGACTACAATATCCTCAATAATAACTTAATATATATTAATAGATATTAATTGATTTTAAAGAGGTGATAGCGCCAGATTTTTTTTAAATAGGTTCCAATTTTATGATTTATGAATGTTATATACTGAAATTACTCTTTTTTTAACTGTGTGAATGTGATGGTAAATTAAAAATTTTTAAAAGTAATAAATTCTTTATTAGTTAACCAATGTTTGCATGACTACTTATTTTCAATTTTTTTCATTTGCTCTTTCAACAGAAAATAAGAAAATGTGGGTTTGACAAAGTCTACTTGGTTAAAAACGTATAAATTAAGTTTAAAACTTTGAATGATCATAACTTTGTGCTTGATTGTCCGTTTTAAGTGAATTTTTTTTTGATTTCATGTAACTTTTCGAGATCTACGTGCTTGCAAAACACCTTTTGGTGTTTTGCCCACTTTGATTTGGCAAAAAAGGCCTTTTCTAATGATTTTTTTAATTTTTCTTTAGTTTTTTGTTATTTTTTTAACTTTGATTTTATTTTTATCAATTTAAATTCATTCAAATTTCATATTAAAATTTTTCTTCCTAACTCTTTTGATGTCTAGTAGTGTTATAATAATTTTTTTAACAAATAAAATTACTAAAAAATAATTTATTACTATTTGTAAACTAAATAGCAATATGTTACTGTTTCGTTCCAAGACAGTAACATGTTACTGTTTCTTTTTAAAATAGTAATACTAACTAAAAACCTCAAATAAATGAATAAATCATATCTAATTAACAATCAAATTGTTAAATAATAGCATGTTACTGTTTCGTCCAAGATAGTAACATGTTATTGTTTCGTTCTAAAACAGTAACACCAACTAAAAATCTCAAATAAATGAATAAATCATGTCTAATTAACAATCAAATTGTCAAATAATAGCATGTTACTGTTTCGTCCAAGACAGTAATATGTTACTGTTTCGTTCTAAAACAGTAACACCAACTAAAAACCTCAAATAAATGAATAAATCATGTCTAATTAACAATCAAATTGCCAAATAATAGCATGTTACTGTTTCGTTCTAAAATAGTAACACCAACTAAAAACCTCAAATAAATGAATAAATCATGTCTAATTAAGAACTAAACTGTCAAATAATAGCATGTTACTGTTTCGTCCAAGACAGTAACATGTTACTGTTTCGTTCCAAGACAGTAACACTAACTAGAAACCTCAAATAAATGAATAAATCATGTCTAATTAACAATCAAATTGCCAAATAATAGCATTTGACTGTTTCGTTCCAAGACAATAATATGTTACTGTTTCGTTCCAAAACAGTAACACCAACTAGAAACCTCAAATAAATGAATAAATCATGTCTAATTAACAATCAAATTGCCAAATAATAGCATGTTACTGTTTCGTCCAAGACAGTAACATGTTACTGTTTCGTTCTAAGACAGTAACATGTTACTGTTTCGTTCTAAAACAGTAACACCAACTAAAAACCTCAAATAAATGAATAAATCATGTCTAATTAACAACTAAACTGTCAAATAATAGCATGTTACTGTTTCGTCCAAGACAGTAGCATGTTACTGTTTCGTCCAAGACAGTAACATGTTACTGTTTCGTCCAAGACAGTAACATGTTACTGTTTCATTCTAAAACAGTAACACTAATTGAAAATCCTAAATAAATGGATAAATCAAGTTTAATTAACAACCAAATTGCTAAATAATAGTGTGTTACTATTTTTTCTCTAGATAGTAATATGTTACTGTTACGTTCCAAGACAGTAATATCAATAAAAAATCTCAAATAAATAGATAATAGCATATTACTCTTTTTTCTTTAGACAGTAACATGTTATTGTTACGTTCCAAGATAGTAACATCAATTGAAAACTTCAAATAAATAGATAAATTAAGTTTAATTAAAATTTAAATTGTCAAATAATAGCATATTACTATTTGTTCTCTAAACAGTAACTAATTAAGAAAATTTTAATTCTAATTGATGTGTGTGTGTGTGTGTGTATATATATATTTAATTTGAATTATAGGGCTTGAAATTTAATATTAAAAAATATTTATAAAATTTAAAGAAAATTTGATTTTAATATTCAAATAATTTCAATCAACAAATAGAATATATAATTATATAATGCAATTAATATAATATATATTAAAAATTTAATTTATTCAAAATATTTATATAATCAAATTAAATATATCATATTATATTTATATTATTTAATAATTATAATCTAACTTTCAAATAATAGCAATAGATAAAATAAAAAAAAGTAAAATAAAATTATGCAATAAAATAAATAAAAAAATAAAATAATAAGTGGGTTATAAAATAACGTAGAAATTAAATAAAAGTATGTTGTTAATTAATTCATTAAATTAAATATTTAAATTTTTTTCATAAAATAATAATAATAAAATATGTCATGTAATATATATATATATATATATATATATATATATATATATATATATATATATATATATATATATATATATATATATATATATATATATATATATATAAGCAAACTGTAAAATAACGGTAACACTAACTAAAATGGACATTCACAAAGTAAAATCTGATAATCAATTAAAATGGTAAAATTGGTATTAATTAATTTTAGTAAGGATATTTTTATCTATGAATTAATTAAATATACAGGAAATAGAACTTACCTAGGGGGGAGTGGGTAAGTGATTTCCCGTGTTTTATGGGAAACACAAGTTCCCAGGAAGATTTATTTCCTCTCATTTATGCAAACCAAACAACTCTACGATACTTTATATCCTGAGAAATACAATTTCCTATATTTTTACTGCAAACCAAACGACCCCTAAGAAAATATATTGGCAGCTGTTAATCGGCAAAAACATGTGTACGGTGGAATTCTCCTTCATCTATATTATTATTATTAAGAAAAATTATATTTTACTCCTCCGACTATAAGTTCATCAAATTTTACTCCCTTCAATAATAAAAATTAAGATTTTACTATTTTAATTTTATAAAATTTAAATTTTACTTTTATTATTATTAACTTAATAAAATATATTAAGAAAAATATAATTAAGTGATATATGATAGCAGTAGTATCTATTTTTATTAATTTTTAAATTTTTATTTATTTATTGATGATTATAAATTTTTATTAAAATAATAATATTAATTTTTAATTATAAATTTATCGTTAAATATTATAAAATTATTATTAATTTAATAACGATGAGATAAAATTTAAAATTTTATAATTAAAAAAGGTAAACTCTGATGATCCTACGGGGTAAAACGCAAGTTTTTTCTTCTTATTATTATTTTTCGGTTTAACGTGGGTGCTTCTAACTGGAGCCCTACTTGGCCGCCCTCTTTCTGTTTACCAAGTTGTAGGTATCGCGCCACTGGCTTCGTGGTCGTCTTCTCCAAATTCTTTGTAGAAGACTAGAACCCCTGCTCCTGCCACTTCCATACTCTGTTTCGGCCATAGAAATATCCTACTTTGCATTCATCTAATCACACGGCGGCTTCACACTCATCTTAACTACCTTTGAGAAATATCAATACCTTGTCTGCCCTCAAAACTTCGCAGTTCTCTCTGCACTTTCTTCCCATTTGTTCCCATTTTCCAACACTATTCCACTCTCTCAGCTCTTACTTCTATTGTATATTCTTAGCTAAATGCAAACTAGATTCTGCGTGTTGGCCCTCTTGCTAAACTGGCCATGACGTGCGTTTGTCACAAAATCCCCTTAAAACTCTAGTTTTTGGTTTTCCACGAAGGTAAGTTTTGAAGTGACCTTTTTTTTTTCTTTTTTAATAATCTTAGTTCCCAAAGTTTTCATTTAGAAGGAGAAGCAGGTGCTCTCAAAATCGTTTCTTTGGTGCCAATCATTTATATAGGGGCAGTTTTGGAAGTTGGTCCACAAAGGATCCGCATATAATCTCCTGAGGAAGCAAAGTGGGTTTTAAAAAATTTTAAATTTTGGGAAGGACTTGCTCGGGGTTCACACAAAATCTTCAGGGAAGCAAATTGGGTTTTCAGGTAGTTTATTTTTGAAAGAGTAGCTGAGGTTCTTACATTTTTCCCGTGGAAGTTGCAGTCATGGAAGGTGAGGGTAGGGTCATGGCAACGCTAAACTTCCCGGTAAAAGTTGCCCACGAAACTAAATTGAAAGAGTTGTTGCATAAGATTACTTCTATCGAAATAAAGTTATGCTCAGATGCTACAAAAGAATTCGGCAAGTTATTAAAAGGTGAGAATGGGGGCGAATTTCTTCGTCAGTATGTAAGGGCTTCTCCCAAGTGCTCTGAGCTTCTGGATGCATGGAAGCTTAGGCAAGGGAAACCAGGAATGTTTTATATTTTCGAGTTAATTACTAACATACTGAGTCATTATGAGGGAAAATATAAGCCAAATGATGCAGAGAGCATGGCTATTAGTAGGAATCTGGATAAGTTTGCTCGTTTAATTGTTGTTGAACACCTTGGTGATATTTACCAGGAACTGAATAGTAAAGAAGCCAAGCGCCAGAAGGCTGCTTTGTTAATGATGGCTTCGGTTGTTAGACGTGGGCCGAGTTTGGCTTCTGAAGTTGCTAAACACTTTGATTTCAAACTTGGGGAGTTTACCAAGCTTGCAGTGCATAAACCAAAACGAAATGAGAAAATAAGCAAGCAGTCACTGAGAAAGTCATTGGTTGGATTTGCTATGTCATTCTTAGAAGTCGGAAAACCAGGATTATTGCGGTGGGTTCTACAGCAGAGGGAGATGTATGCTGGTGTTCTTCGTGGCTTGGGGAATGATGACGATGAGACTGTCATTTATGTAATGTCAACATTGCGAGATAGGATTCTTGTTGAAGAGTCACTGGTACCACCAGCCCTTCGCAGTGTTCTATTTGGTAGTGTAACACTTGAGCAATTGATTAATATTTCTGGAAGGGAAAGTGGTGGTCTTGCTGCGGAGTTGGCTCACAATGTTCTGATTTTGGTGTGCACTGATCCGAGTAATGGATTGGTGCCTGACTTGAAAATGCATCCAGTTCCATTAAGAGGTAATCCGAAGAGAATCATGGGACTGATGAAAAAGCTACGAGCAACTGAGGTTCGAAATCACAGGGATTTGCTTTTGGCTATTGTCAAGGGCAGACCTTCTTTTGGTTCCTTATTTTTGGAAGAGTTCCCTTACAACATTGAAGATTTTGCCTCACCTTCATGGTCAGACTTATTTACACTTTTAGTTCTTCTGTTAAATAAATATATTCTTTTCCCACTCTCTATGTATATTTGGATAGTGACTTAAGGATTTGCAGGTTTGATGCAGTATCACTGGCAGCTAACTTGGTTTCCTCAGTGGCCAGTGGCTTTTCCATGGGGTTCATCATTTCTCCATCAAATGAGCTACACTCATTTGACAACATGGATGTGCAGAGTATCATGAAATGTTTGTTTCCTCGTCCATTCAGCAGGGCGGTACTGAACAAGGGATTGCTTCACTCTAATTTTATTGTTAAACATGGTACTCTAAGACTTCTTCTGGAGGTGCTTAAGTTTCTGAATTCCGTTATTGGAGCTTTGAACCATTATTATTGTGCCTGCAACCAATCCTTGCAGCGTTTGGTATCTCTCAGGCAAGAAATTCAGAATGAAGTTCAAACTTTGCTTCCTGATCCCCAGGTTTTATTGGCACTACTTTCATCTTCAGGTGCCTGCAGCAAAAGCCTTGACTCATGTTTAAAGAGAATGGCAGGTGATCATGAACGTAGCAGGAAGAATATAAAGAAATTAAAAGTGGATACTTATGAGAGAGACCTAGATATTGTCGTGAGTGGGATATGTTCTACTTCAGAAATTACTTTGACTGGAAACAGTGGAACAGCTGCTAATGCACCTAGGGCAGATGTGTTAGATGTTGAAGAGGATGTTATCAATATCATAACTGACATTTGGGGCCTGGAGATTCGATCCATGCCTATTACCACAATGAAGGATGCAGAGATATATTTGCACTCTAAAGTGCTTGATGCTCTCAGATATTATCGTGTATGAAACATTTTCTATAATATTGTTTTATTCATACCATTTTGGAGACAATTAACTGTCGCAGATTACAAAATATGACATATAGATAGTATTTTAGTCTAGTTCTTTTGGATGGTTTTCTGTTTGTCTAAGCATTTTGGTTGGTCTCTAGATAATTGGGTTGTAGGATTTATTGGTCAAGGATTATGCAATTCTTTTAAACTTTGATGGATGCTTGATAGTTGATACTTACCTACCCTTGATGCCTGGGGAGAGTGTTATTTAGTGGCATAAATAATATTTGGTATTTGTAAGACATGGCAAGCTCTGTCAATTTACAGAAATTAATACTCATTTGCCTTGAGACGTTGGATGTCTGTTGCTTGTGCTTTGTCAGCCTCAAGGAGGTGGCATGCTGAAGGTATAGAGATAAAACCCGTTTCTAGGGCTTCACATATCATCTTAAAACTTATGGTTGAAGTAGTTATTACCATGGCGCTAGAGACTTTTGACCAAATGGTCAAGTTTGATCTGCCCCGCCCCCAATTATTAATCTGATAATAAATTTCAGCATAGAGTGAGGGTGAAGCTATGCCAGGCCATGATTCGAGCCCAATGGATTTTGGCTTGGAATATGTTAGAGATAAAAGTTCTTTATGGGCTTTCAGTTTCACGTATCGGCTTAAGCTTTTAATTTGCTGCTATTTGTTAAAGTTGCAACAATATTTTATTTCCATATACTATGGAGCATGGATATGCTTATTGGACTGTTGGAAGCTTTAGTTTGTTATAGATTTAGTTCTGTTTCTCACCTCAGTGGTGTAAATGGAGGCGGATCCCCTCGTTTAATTGCCCCCACGGACAAATTTTTTACACACATATTTGCACTAATTGCACATAAATTGCCCCAATATTTATCCTCATTATCAATTGGAAGAGAAAAAATTTACTTTAAACAAGTGTAAAATTATTTGAAACTCAATTATTATGCATATTGATGCATACACAAAGAAAGCCATTGAAATAAATAATATTTTATCTTTATTTAAATATTTTCATTTTTTATGATTTATAATAATTTTAGTTTTCTACATATATGTTGCCCCACAAACCAAAATTTCTGGGTCCAGCACTGTGTGTAACTCTATTATCTAACTAGATTGTCTTGTTAGAAGCTCTGTTCAATTCTATCCCTTAGTTTTAGCCTTTCTCAAAGTTAGGATACAAGATGGATTTTCTCATGCGGAGGATCTTTGTGATTGCAGTATCTTAATTACTATGGAAGTTATCTACTAGGCCTTAGCTAAATTTGGGGGAACTACACGTGAATAACTTAAAATCTTCTCTGTGTATCTTCGTATTTGTCAGACAACTTTTATAGCAATAATGTATTGAAGCAAAGAGAGTACATTACAATTGTTGCTTTACTTAAAGATGGAATTATCTAGTTATATAGTTTGAATTTTATAGCCAATGTTGATGATGTCTGGTGAGGTTTTCTCAAGTATTTTTTTTTCCTGTGCAGTGCACTATACCGTATGTACTGGATGGATCATTTGAATTTTTCATGGGTCTCCTCCTCAACCCATTAGAGTTACCAATTAATCTGCAGATCTCACTGTTGTCTTTGCTTATGGAATACATTGAATGGTATCCTCATAGTGAAATTCCCAAAAGAACTCCGCCAATGCTATACAAACATCTGCAGCCTTTCATCAAATTGTTAGTATTTTCTTCAGTAAATGATATAAGAGATAAAGCATACAAGTTAGCGAAGGCAGCTATGTTTAGTACTGGTGCTTTTGACAACAACTTTCATGAAATAGGAGCATGGCTTTTATTCTTACCAGGTTATCTCAGAAAGATGCCTCTGTCAATGCATTGGAGGTTGAAGTGTTACAGAGTTTGTGTCCGGTTGTCATCTCATTCTTGTGTGATGCCATTTCCACAGTTGGCAATAATTTAGTCAAACATTGGGATATCCTTAAGCATTATGTTATAGGTTTGAAAGGTGTTAAAGGTACTTGGTTCTCTAGCCTCCGTGTACTTATCTTGATACTGTGTTTAAAAGTCCTGTTATTGTTCTTTTCATGCATTTGTCCCTTCTGCTTGTTAGTTCTTGGCTTCTTAGTCTTGTGTCTTAGTTACAGTGGAGAAAAAGAGGGCTCAGACTGTGATTAGAGCATGTTTGTGGGGTGGATTGGGATCTGTATTGCTACTCCCCTTAGGAGGGGCTCAAGCTGGGAACACTAACGGTGCCTATTTTGGTGCCTTTTGGTAGAGTTTCCCTTGTTGAGTCTGGTATTGCTGCAGAAGGGTCATCATATGAAGTACTAACTTTTCAAAGAATGAGTTATGCTTGTGTCCAACACATGTTAGTTCAGACGCCAGACAACACTAGACACTCGTGACACTCACGTGCACACTCCATGACTGTCCATTACCTAAGTAAAGCACACTCAAGAACTAGAAGTTTTTAATTTCAATATTTGATACTCTAGTTAAATGCCCTTTAAGGTTATTTTGACACGTTATTCCTTGATGTTCTCATTCATAAATATCAATAATAAGATATGTATTTTATTTTTACATGTATATCTATGCCATGACATACCTTTTATAGTATTTGTTTCTTGTTACTATGAGAAAGAAAGGATTGATGTAGGACATTCAAAGAGCTGCAATTAATGAGAAAGGAAATGCAAGAATCTAAACTGTCTTATTTCATTTAAATTTTTTTCAAAATAAAAATTTATATTTACAAAATGAAGTCTAAGTTTATAGGTCAAGTTGTTTATAATTATCAGATGCTATCCAAGAAAGCTAGCCTTGTTTTGCAGAATGTTACCACAATTTTTTGGCAAAATGGCTTTTGTTGAGTTTGGCTTTATTTGTTGCAGATGTATCACCTGAGTTTAGCCCTTTTACAGTCTGTGTGTTGGAGAAGTGTCTAAGATTAATCCTTTCTAAATCAGGGACCTACTCTTTGACTGAAAAGTCGATGGTATTGCTATATATTTGCAATACATTCAAGTATCTCCTGCAAACACAGGTACATGATTGGCATTTAGTTTAATCCTGATTTCTGTTTGGTCACATATAATATTATAACTTTATTTTTGATAGGTAGATGCAGAACTGTTTTCTGTTTTAGTTGATAGAATCTTGAGTGAGAGACTTGGAAGCCACAATGATTACAATGGATCTTCTCATGTTTGGAAGTCACTGAAGAATTTGTTGCTCTTTGCGCGGAACATATCATGCCAACAAGGTTATTGCAATTCCTCTAGTAATGAAAAGTCTGTCCCTCCTAATAGTTCTTTAAGTGCTTCCCTTAATGAAGTAAAAATATCAATGAGTAGCAGGGATGAGAATGAACTGACTGGAATAATCATGGCTTTCATATCTGCTGTTATGTGTGTAGAGACTGATGAAATATTGATGAATCTTCCATCCCTTATGGTCATTTCGCATGACCTACTTGAGATTCCTTTCTCATTCTTGTCACCAATACTTTTTCTTGATCATAATGTTCTGCCCCGTGCTTCTGAATTATGGTCTGGAATGTTTTATGCTGGTTTGCATATGGCTGTATCTGATCTTTCTAGTGGTAGTCAATATGTTGCTCTTGCGGCAACTTCTGATTCTCCATTGAAAGAAGATTATGCATATAGTGACCAACATGTTTATGCAATTGAACCTGCTGCTGCTACTGCATTTAGTCTCTTTTTGAAACAGGCGCCTTTCCATGTCATATTTCCTGCAATGATGTGTATGAACAGTCATAACATGTCAGAGCTGCTTAAAATACAGGAGCTACTTCTGGATAAATTATCTGGGTGCAAAACTGATCACTCGCTCCTTTCTAATTTGCGTCTTGTGCTCTTCTGGATTCATCATATTCAATCATATTATAAATTGAATCCCTTAGTTGTTCAACAGCTATCCAATCTCTGTGTTACTCTTGTACAGAAATTATTTGCTCAATTATCAAGTCTGCAGAATGGTTCTGGTTGTTATTTAAATACAGAGTTTTGTTCATCAAGCAGGACTATTCTGGAAGTGGTTAAATCCATTTTTAGTCATCCTGCTGTTTTGTTGCCAGTATCATTTCCTTCTAACAATAGCCAGAACTGTCCTGATGCCAACCTATTGAACAGATTGAATTTGCTAATTCTATCTTCCAGAAAAGGCATCAACAAGTTTAGTGATCCAGTTCTGAATATATTGATAATAACTTTAGATTACTTGTGGTCTGTGTGTACTACCCACCCTTGCGCATCAGAAGCCAGAGATGATGCTTGGATAAAAGTTGTTAAGGCCTTTAAAGGCCTTCAACAGAGACTTTTTAGAGAAGTTACTGACAAATTTGAGCTGTGTGTTTGTACCAAAGATCTGATGCCTGTCCTTCCTGCTGTCGGTACTCTACATGCTCTGGTTCAGTTTATATCCCCTTTTCAGCTCCTTGAATTAGTGGATTGGATCTTTAGCAGAGTTGAGGTGAATGATTCTACAGCTACAAAATCTGCTTTGTCTATTGGATGTTCCTTAGCTGCTGGTGCTTTCCACACTTTGTCTTGCTATTTGCAGCAGCATATTAGAAACAAAGCACCATATGATTTGTTCTGGGAGGTGGATGATAAGAATATTAATGCTAATATGTGTGAGCAGATCTACAGTAGAGTTGTCTACTTGGCGGTAACTTTTAAATTAGATTATGCAGATAAATGCTTGCTTGAGGCTGCAGATATTTTGTACAAGCAGAAACATGAGCAACAACAGAATATTCATCCTGTGATGTTGGCAATGTGGAGGATCATAATGATTACTCCAGTGAATATGATTTCTCACTGCATTTATGAGACAAATACTGACAAGGCTAAGTTTTTATGTATCCTCACTAAAATAAGCCCTTTGCATGCAGCAGTCTTTGGGCATTCAATATTGGGTATCCTGAACAGAAATTTTCCAGAAGATCACTATATGCTTCTTCTGCCAGCCTCTTTGTTCTACTTGAATTCAGTTTCTATGAGATTTGGGAAGCAGAATCAGAGAGAATTAAAAACTTTGCCTGATCTTTATTCAAGGATTCTCTTGGAAGGTTTCCATCATTGGAGCAATTTTGTGTCCAAAGGTATTTTTGAGGACGATCATGGAGAGTTCCTTCCATCATCTTTGCAGGAACTTCTCTGTCTTATTGATAGTAGCCTTCTTGGAAAGTCAATACATATGTTGCAGTATCACTTTGCTTTTAATGGGTATTCAATGGAACTGAAGAAGCGATTAAAGCTGTTCAAGTCTATATGTTCAACTTGTGTTTCACATGATGAGCTGCTGAACTGTGATAGCCAATTAATTGATTGTTATTCAGTGAATCAGTCTTTGAATAGCATCATTAGAGTTGTTGCCAAAATATTACTGGCTAAAATCTTACTGTTTCATGGAGATGCCGATAAAAATTTGAAAGAGGAATCTTCAGAGATGTTTGGGAAACTGGAATCATCGAGAATTCAATTCATAAACATTTTGGTGGACATTTGGCAGTGTATTATCAAGAAATTTTCTTTAGCCTCTTATCAGTCTGAGACTGGTAAGAGTGCAAACATTTCATCACTATATAATCACTTGGAGGTCTTCATCTTAAGAAGTATACTGGAACTGATTACAGATATGCGTGATAATCTTATCCATCTGCAATCATTTCCCTTCCTTGAGCAATTGATCAGGTCTGCTCTTCTACATAGGTTTGGTGATTGTGCAACACTGAAAATTCTGCAAGTTATGCTAAGTCTTCTTTTTGAGGGGAGGATATCTTGTGACTTATATCTTCAGTTATTGCTTGGCCACTCTCAGTTTGCCCCCACTCTCCATACAATGCCGAAATCTTCAGGGTTTTCTCCTGTAGGTTCTTTTTTGAAACCTATATCTAGCATTCTGAAGTGTCTGACAATTCCTTCTGACCATCATGTAAGTGATGAAAAGCACGTTGTGCATACAACTGAGCTCACTGGGGGACGACTTGAAATTGTTAAATTACTTAGGATACTCTTTGAGATCAAGTCTCATCAAACTGATTCAGATTCCGCAAATGGTAGTAGCATAAATTTTAAAGAATTGCACTCACTGCTTCGCCTTTCTTATGGTGCAACATCCAGTGAGATTGACGTGGAGATATACAGGCTTATGCAACAAATTGAGTCTATTGGCGGATTAGGCTCTCAGGATGTCAATGATTTGGACTGCCTCTGGGGAACTGCTGCTTTGAAAATTAAAAAGGATCAGCCTTTAGACAAGTACACATATTCTGATATTAATGTTGATGCAGAGGCAATTGAAGAGTGGTCCAGAAGTCGATATAGAGAAAATATACCAATTGACCCTGAAATATGTGCATCAACAGTTCTCTTTTTTCCCTATGACAGAAGTACCCGTGAGGAGCTGCAGTTAATGCACAAGATTCAATCAGATAATGTTGGGAAATTGGATGAGGCATGTGTTTGAATTTTCTTTAGCTTTATACTCTAATTTTACTTTTCTAGTAGTGCTTTTGTTTTTGTTAACTCTCTTGAATTCTAGCAGATACGTCATTCTCCTGATGATGTTGGAGAACAATATGATCCAGTATTCATCTTGCACTTCTCAATATATAGTCTGTCAAAGGGTTATATTGAGCCTGTGGAGTTTGCTGGCTCAGGGTTGCTTGCAATTGCATTTGTTAGCATATCCTCCCCTGACTTGGGAATAAGAAGACTGGCTTATGATACTCTTGATAAATTTAAGAAAGCATTAGAGGTTGGTAACTTTTTCATGTTTATTTTTATATTTGTCATTGTATGTAATTTTATTATGCTACTATCAGATTTGCCGGTTGTCATTGCGTGTTTGTTATCGCTTGTCTTTATATATCTTGCCTATTGAGGCAATCTTATCAATGTGAAATTCTTAAAGGCCAGACGACTTCTGTTTTAAATAAACTACACCTATATAATTAGTTATATTTGAAAAGTTCTCTCCTGGAAGATGATTTGGGATTAACTTAAATTTCTGTTAGAAGGTAATATTTAGTAATTAGGTTGAATTATGGGCTTTGGTTATGTTATGAACTTGCTAAGTATAGGGTTTTAGAGTCTTTGCGTATCTGTGTTTCTATCAGTAACTCTATGTAGAATATTTGGATTGAGTCAAGAATTCCAGACATCTTAATTGTTTTAACAATATATCAGATTTCTCTCCAAATGTTGCTAGCGTATGCCTACTTTTGCCTTTCTGTAAACCTTAATTAGTTTCTCATCATGGCATTAAAGTAGAATCATCTGCCTTGAGTCCATGTGTGATGTCATGCTTTGGCAACCTGAGAGAAGGTTGAGTTGCTGTTGGACATAATTTTTTTTCTATTTCTATTTATTGGTTCTCTGACATTTGGGGGCCATTTGGTTCGCGAAATCTCACATTCCCAGGAAAGTATACATTCCCGGGAATGTGATTCTTGGAAATGTAAGATTCTTATGTTTGGTTCAATACAAATATTCTTAAGAATTTTTTTTTACATTCCCAGATATATTATATTCCCCATGTTTGGTTCATACTTCATATTTCCAAGAATCTTATTACTTTTTCAAAAAATACGCTTGTCAATTTTTTGTTATAAATTGAAATAAATTATAGATTTAATTAAAAATATATAAATAAAGACTTTTGAAGACTTAATAAATTAATAATTTAAATTATATTTGATTAAAATATAATAAAGAATTTAATATATAAAATATTAAAATTTTTAACAATTTAAGTTTGAATTTTCATATAATTAATTATATAAAATAAATAAATAATTTCTCTATTGTTGATAAAAAAATTTTGTTTTCTTTGAAAAGAAAATAAGAGAGAAAAAAGAGAAATAATCTCTTTTAAATTTGAATCGAAAAGAAAATAATTTTTTTTAAATATTTAAATAATTAAAATATGAATTAATTCAAATTATATGAATTAATTAACTTATAATCTCAATTATTATAATCTCAAATAAAATATATATAAAATATTTCATATTTATATTAGATTATTATTAGTTTTCAATGTTATATTTCAAATTAAATTATATATATAAATATTTTAAACAAGTTATCATTTTAATATAAAATTTTAATTGAATAAATTATATATTATATTTTTATAAAATTATTTAAAAATAAAAATTAAAATTTATTTATTTAAATTTTATTACTATTTTTATATTGAAATTTAAGAATTATATTTCATATTAAATATATATAAATCAGAATTTGATTAATATGCTATAACTCACTTTTAATATCTAGAATATTAAAAAAATTATTTATAAAATTAAAAATAGAAAATATAAGTTAAAATTAAAAAATAAAAATAAAAAAATTTTAAAATAAATGAGGGCATAAAAGAATGGGGGTAAAATTATCTTTTTATTTTAGTAACCACATCCCATGGGATGGGAATGTGAGATACCCACACCCCCATGGGAATATTTGGGGGGAATATTGGGCACCAAAACATTTCCGGATAAATTTTTTGAAAACTTGAACCAAATATGAGAATATCATATTCCCATGAAATATTCCCGAGAATGTGAAAAATATTTCTTGAACCAAACACACCCTTAGGTTAAAAAAAAGAGGAAAAGTTTGAAGGTTTGTTGCTGCTTTACAGCAATGAGTTGTCACAACTCCAAGTCCTGTGAATCCCATGCTGGCACAAAACCATTGGTGGCAATTTTTAAAGGTGTGATTTTGAGCTGTCTTCTTCTGTGAGACTCATCTGAGTGAAGTTATGGTGTGTGTTACTGAAGGCCTCATCCCTTGAGGAATTTGTTGTCAATTTCTAGGTCAAAAGCAACAGTTTCCAGTGAAGTTTGAGGCTAGAGGCAGCAGTTCAGTGCTAGAGGGTTGTAGAGATATGCTATCTATAGGCCGTTTGATGAGGATACTGCTTGATTTGGGCCATGATATTTTGTTCTTCAAACTCAATCTGGTGCATTTTCACATGATTTTTGGTTATATGTGAAGATTCAAGCTGTGAAGTCTTGCTGCCATGGTGAAGCATTTGTTTTTTCCACGGGGAAGGATGTTGCATATATCTATCTGACCTGCATTCTTAAGCAATTCAATTGGTATTGGAGGATCTTCTTGGTGATTGGCACTGTATTGGTATTATGCAATTAAGTTTTTTGCTGTGAGTTTGGGAGGCTTGATGCATTGGCTGATTTTTAAGTGTTTGGAGCACAATTTGAAACATTTGGTGTTATTTAAATTATGGACAATTTTGTTTATGGTGTTTTGTGGGGTTGGGTGTGTTATGGAGTTTTTGAGCTGCTGTCTTGGCATCTTTTGAGTTGCAAGACAATGTACCTTGTGTTTGGTGTTGGCTACAATAAACACAACTCGGAAGCAATGCTGTTTGTGGTAGTCTGGGTGGTTTTGGCGCAAATCCGGCTATTGGTGTTTGTGATTTTTGATGACCAGCTCCAAGTATTGAGAACAGCTGAGGGATAGATAGCAGAAGATTTCTAGAAGCTGTGTGTTTGTGCTAAGAAGAACTAGAAGGTTGAGGGAGCAACTAGGGGTGGTTGGCTGAAAACTTTTAAGAATTGTATCTGTAGTGGTTTCGGCATTATTTTTGTGGGGTTGTGGATTGCATTCAGGGGAAGAAGTTTGCATGATGTGATCATTGCAAACTGCCTTTGAAGTTCATCAAGGTTTTCTCTATGATTATTTTTAATTGCATTTTATTTTATTTTTTTAAGTTCAAAATTTATGTAACAAGCTTAAGCTTGAGGGTGAGTGTTAGAAAGTAATATTTAGTAATTAGGTTATATTATGTGCTTGCTGTCTTGCACCAAAGTTAAGGGTTTTAGTGTTTGTGTATTTGTATTTCTTAGTAGCTCTATGTAAATAGAGCATTAGGGTTAAGTTTTATGTAAAATTCAGCCATCTTATTTGTTTCAGTAATATATCATGGTTCTCTCTCCAGCTCTCTCTAGTCTCTCCTTGCTCCTTCCCTTCCTCTAAACCCTAATTAGTTTCTGTACAATTTTCATTTCTTTGTATCATATTTATAGCTTTTAATTTTCTCGTCTTAGTATGTTTGGAAAGCTTAGCTGAGAATAGTAAATTTTGTGGGTATGTGAGCATATGGAAAACTCTATTCTCTTGGAGTCTATATTTGTGGAAAACTACGGTTAGGATGGTATTTCTATGATATGCTCTGCTTTCTTTAGGGCTCAAGTTGAAGCTTTAATGTTCTTTTGTATGATTGGCCTGGCCTTTCTTTAGGGCCCATGCTGAGGCTTCACTTGGTGTATAAATGGTTTAGTTGGCGATGTTTCAATTGACGTATACTTACAGGAGGTACATAAACTAATTAGGTAGGCTTCCAGGATATTAGGTGTTTACAGTGCGTTTTATTCTCACAGCTTTTACTTTGGCTCCTAACATGCAAATCTTTCTCTCATGAGTGGCTGAGACTGTTTTGTGTTGACCTTCATTCGAAATGCCTTGCAGAATTGCCAAAAGAGGAAAGATGTCATGCGACTTCGGCTTCTGTTAACTTGTGTTCAGAATAGCATAGAAGAGCCTTGGCAAAGAATCCCTTCTGTTATTGCTCTTTTCGTTGCTGAAGCATCTTGTGTACTATTAGATTCTTCACATCATCATTATGCGGCCATAAGTGCGCTGTTGACAAATTCTTCTGCATTGAATATGAAGGTATACATTCTTTGAGCTGAGAATTTTCTTTTTATGTTTACTTGTGTTTAATATTTGTAAAAATGATGGATGATTCTGTCCGATGTCTTATTTGCTTATATCTCTAGGTTATACCTCTATTTGATCAATTTTTTTGGAGTACCTCTGTTGAATTTCAAACGGAAAGGATGTGGATACTACGGCTGGTGTATGCAGGGCTCAACTCAGATGATGATGCCACGATATATATCAGGAATTCTGTCCTTGAGAATTTGATGAGCTTTTATGTTTCTCCTCTCTCAGATATCGAGTCCAAAGGACTGATTATTGAGGTAAGAACAAGGTGATATTGATTATTGATGGCACTTGTTTTCTCATTTTCTGAATGGTAGTCTTGCTTGTGGTGGTTTGTTTATATCACTATGAATGGGTATGATTTCTAGAAAATCACCCAAATCGAAGTTTGTAGTTCTGTTTCACTTCTCACATTCATCTTTTGACTTCTACTATATGATTTAGGTATTTCATTATTTCCTGGTTTTGATTTGCATAATCAAATGGTAGTCACTTGCTATTATAAATCTGTGCTTACAGATGTCGCCTAATGAACTTGCAATGTGTTTAAGGCCTTTAGCAATTCAATTATAATGCCTTGTGATTGGTTTACCTTTTGGCGTGTTCTTATCCATGGTTATTTGTCTTCCTTTTCTATTATCACCATTTTTTCTTAAAATTACAAGGTTTTTTTTTTAATACTTATTTTTCCCTTCTAATTGAGTTCTCTGAATGACAATTTTTTCAATAATGCTGATTTCTTTTGTCATTCTTAGTTTTTTTTTAATCAATCTGTTAGTAAACCCCCAATAAAAAGGGTTTATATTAGAAGAAATAAGAAAAGACAAGAATAACAGAATAACCGAATAACAGAATTCGGTTATCAACAGAATAAGGGGGACCAGGCAGCCTTATAAAAGGGGAGGGGGTAGCGAGAGAGAGGGGATATAGAGAAACAAAAAGAGGAAAAATTAGAGAGGGAGGGAACCAGGGTTCTCAAGTCCCCTGGACTGTAAAGCATTGTCTCTTATCCTTGATCAGTAAGGTTGTTACTGACAGGATCCCATTCTTGATAACAAGACTCATTCTTTCTTCATTCTTTCTTAAGTTCCTATTCTTTCTGAACCAGTCTAACAACTGGTATTAGAGCACCCACGATCTTGGGAACCAAAGATAGAATCTTGGGAGCCAAAGATAGAATCTTGGAGGTCTTTCATGGTCCGATCAAAGATGGAAGCCAGACTAGAGACTCTAGAAAGGACATTTGAAGAATGGAGGCGAAATCTTGCAGAAGAACAGGAGGTGAGGACAACCAGGCAAGAGTTGAGCGATGCAAGGCTGAAAAGAGTGGAAGAGCTACTGGAAGCCTTGGTGAATCACTCGGCCAGAGGACCAACCCTAGAATCTACTGCAAATACTGGAGGAAGAAGGGAAAACGACCCAGAAACAGAACCGGCAGAAAGGAAAAATGGAGAAATAATGGAAGATCGCTGGAGGAAGTTGGAGCTTCCGCTATTTTCAGGAGAAGATGCCTATGGGTGGGTGAACTGTTTGGAGGGATATTTTCAGATCAAAAGGGTGAATGATGTAGAAAGATTGCAAGTAGTCTTGATAGCCATGGAAGGCAAGGCCCTCAGCTGGTACCAATGGTGGGAAGCTAATTCTCCAAACCCCACCTGGGAAAGATTTAAGACAGCAGTGATACGGCGCTTTCAGCCTGCCATGATGCAAAATCCGTATGAGTTGCTATTAAGCCTGAAACAAACCAACACAGTGGAAGACTTAAGAGAGAAATTTGAAATGTATGCAGGGCCTTTAAGAGGAACGGATCAAGAATATCTCAAAGGTATCTTCCTAAATGGGCTTAGAGAAGAGATCAAGGCTGAGCTCAAGCTGCACCCAGCAACCACCTTAGAAGACATGATGAACACTGCCCAAATGATAGATGAGAAAAATCACGCTCTATCCAGAAGCAGTGGGGTAATGCGGAATTTTGGCAAGCCAGAGTTTAAGGGACTGCCAGCAGCAAGAACAATCTCTTATGAGGTAGGAAGTAGAGGGAATTCCCAAGTAGGATCATCAATTGGCAACAGAATAACAAATCTAGCCAGCAACGGAACCGTAGGAACAGAAAGAAGCCGAATAGGAGGATTTCGGAAGCTGTCTGATGCTGAATTACAAGAGAGAATAAAAAAGGGTCTATGCTTTAGATGTGATGAGAAGTTCGGCCCAGATCATAAATGCAAGAACAAGCAATTTAGAGTAATGTTGGTCCAAGAACAAACTGAACAGGAGGAAATGAATGAACAAGATACTTCAGGAATTCTGGAACAGCAAGAGGATAGCTATAAGGTAATGCAACTCTCCTTAAATTCAATGGTTGGATTTACCTCAAAAAATTCCTGGAAGTTGTGGGGCACCTTAGGGAAAAGAAGGGTAATTGTGCTGATTGACTGTGGAGCCTCTAACAATTTTATATCTAAGGAGCTGGTAGAGGAACTCCAATTACCCATGGTAAAAACACCCACTTATTCAGTGGAAGTAGGGGACGGACGCAAAGTGGGATGTCAACGCATGTGCAAGGGCTTAACCTTGCAATTACAAAACATGGTGGTCCAACAAGACTTCTACTTATTCAACTTGAGAGGAGCTGGAGTGGTCTTAGGCCTAGAATGGCTAGCTGGACTAGGAGAAATAAAGGCTGATTTTGGTAAACTATTACTACAAGTAAAGGTAGGAGACAGAGTACAAGAGATCAAGGGAGATCCAACATTGTCCAGAACTCAAATTTCCATCAAATCATTAGAGAAAGTCTTGAAAGATGAAGGGCATGGGTTCCTGTTGGAATATAAAGCAATAGCAGAAGAAGAGGAAGAAGACAAACCAGCTCCAACAACCGTAGAGACCATCTTCACTGAATTCAAGGATGTATTCCAAGAACCCCAAGGGCTACCACCAACCCGGAAGCATGATCATGCTATCAACTTGAAGGGAGGAGCAACCATCCCCAACATTAGACCTTACAGGTATCCCCACTATCAGAAATCAGAGATAGAGAAGCTAGTAAATGAAATGCTAGAGGCTGGAATTATTAGACCTAGTACTAGCCCATATTCTAGCCCTATTATTCTAGTCAAAAAGAAAGATGGAGGATGGCGCTTTTGTGTGGATTATAGGGCCCTCAACAAGATCACAGTGGCTGATAAATTCCCTATTCCTATCATAGATGAACTGCTGGATGAATTAGGAGGTGCTGTTGTATTTTCTAAGATTGATTTGAAATCTGGTTATCACCAGATTCGCATGAAAGAGGGAGACATTGAAAAGACAGCCTTCTGCACACATGAAGGACATTATGAGTTCTTAGTTATGCCATTTGGCTTGACTAACGCACCTTCTACATTTCAATCCTTGATGAATGAAATATTGAAGCCTTATTTGAGAAAATTCGCTCTAGTCTTCTTTGATGATATCCTAATATACAGCCCTAGTGATGAAGCCCATTCAACACACCTCAGGACTATTTTGCAGACACTCAGAGAACATGCCCTGTTTGCTAACAAAAAGAAATGCACATTTGGCCAGCCCAGCTTAGAATACCTAGGTCGCATCATTTCAGCTGAAGGAGTAGCAGTCGACCCCAAAAAGATTGAAGCCATGTGGTCATGGCCGGTTCCCAAAGATGTAAAAGGATTGAGGGGATTCCTAGGAATAACTGGGTACTATAGGCGATTTGTCTAAAACTATGGACAAATTGCTAAACCTCTAATCCAATTATTGCAGAAGGATAGTTTTAAATGGAGTGAAGAAGCTCAAACAGCATTTGAAAAATTAAAAACTACAATGATTCTACTTCCAGTACTAGCAGTCCCAGATTTTTCTAAACCTTTTGTGGTAGAAACGGATGCTTCTAGCAAAGGGATAGGTGCAATTCTACTACAAGAAGGCAAGCCATTAGCCTTCCTAAGCCAAGGGTTGTCGGAAAAAGCCCAAAGCAAATCTGTGTATGAAAGGGAATTAATGGCAGTAGTACTGACAGTTCAAAAATGGAGACACTACTTAATGGGCCAGCATTTTATCATAAGAATAGATTAGTGAAGCCTAAAGTATTTCAATGACCAACGGCTCCTAGGTGAAGAACAATTCAAATGGGCCTCCAAATTGATTGGACTTGACTTTGAAATCCAATATAAACCAGGAAGGGATAATTCAGCAGCAGATGCCCTGTCAAGAAAAATGACCTTTGAAGCTGTCACAGTGTTGCAATGTAATAACTTTGAAAATTGGGTAGAAGAGGTACATAAGGATGAGAAGCTGAGTGGTATTATCCGAGATCTATTAATCGATGCAAATTCACACATGGGATACCAACTTCAAGGAAATAGACTGTTCTTCAAGGGGAAACTAGTACTGCCGAGAACTTCTTCTCAAATTCCTATCCTTATGGCAGAATTTCACAACTCTCCAATGGGTGGTCACTTAGGATACTTTAGAACTTATAAAAGATTAGCAGCTGTGGTATATTGGAAAGGAATGAAGCACGACATTCAACAATTTGTCTCTACTTGTGATACTTGCCAACGTAACAAATATGAAACATTAGCACCAGCTGGACTCCTACAACCCTTGCCGATTCCACAACACATTTGGATTGAAATTTCAATGGATTTCATTGGAGGACTACCTAGAGCTAAAGGCAAAGATACTATCATGGTAGTAGTAGACAGATTCACTAAATACGCTCATTTTATAGCACTCAGTCATCCTTTCACAGCCAAGGATGTTGCCACAGTATTTTTGAAAGAAGTAGTGAGACTTCATGGTTTCCTTACATCCATCATTTCAGACAGAGATCAAATTTTCCTTAGTAAATTCTAGAGGGAACTCTTCAGATTGGCAGGTACCAAGCTGAAATTTAGTTCAGCATACCATCCTCAAACGGATGGGCAAACAGAAGTAGTTAACCGCTGCCTAGAGACGTATTTGCGGTGTGTCACAGGGACTAAACCCAAACAATGGCCAGAATGGCTAAGTTGGGCAGAGTTTTGGTTCAATACAAATTACAGCAGTACCAACAAAATGACCCCCTTCAAGGCCCTTTATGATCATGATCCTCCTATACTTCTAAAAGGAACCACTATTCCTTCCACTGTAGAGCAATTCAATAAGCTCACAGAGGACAGGGATAACATGCTAGCAGAACTGAAAGCCAACCTTCTCAAAGCCCAGGACCGGATGAGAGCACAAGCTAATCAGCACTGCCGGGAGATAGAATTCCAAGTAGGAGATTGGGTTTATCTCAAACTTCAACCCTACCGTCTTAAGACCCTAGCTAAACGGCCAAATGAAAAACTCAGCCCCCGGTTTTATGGTCCTTTCCAAGTGCTGGACAGGATTGGAAAAGTTGCCTACCGACTACAACTTCCAGAAACTAGCCTCATACATCTTGTCTTCCATGTGTCCCTACTGAAGAAGGCCTTACCTCCTCAAACCAGCCCTCAACCTTTACCCCCTATGCTATCAAATGAGTGGGAGCTACAGGCTACACCGGAACAAGTGTTAAACACACGAGAGGATGCTAATGGAGAGCTGGAAGTCCTAATCAAATGGCTCAACTTACCGGAGTGTGACAGTAGCTAGGAATCCGCAGCTACCATTCAAGACACTTTTCCGGATTTCCACCTTGAGGACAAGGTGGCACTTTTGGGGGGGAGTATTGTTAGTAAACCCCCAATAAAAAGGGTTTATATTAGAAGAAATAAGAAAAGACAAGAATAACAGAATAACCGAATAACAGAATTCGGTTATCAACAGAATAAGGGGGACCAGGCAGCCTTATAAAAGGGGAGGGGGTAGCGAGAGAGAGGGGATATAGAGAAACAGAAAGAGGAAAAATTAGAGAGGGAGGGAACCAGGGCTCTCAAGTCCCCTGGACTGTAAAGCATTGTCTCTTATCCTTGATCAGTAAGGTTGTTATTGACAGGATCCCATTCTTGATAACAAGACTCATCTTTTCTTCATTCTTTCTTAAGTTCCTATTCTTTCTGAACCAGTCTAACACAATCCTACCTCCTTCAGTAGTTTGTTGTGATGTACCATCAATTTTCTTCTCTCCAACAAATGAAAAATAGCACTTGGTGTTGAATTTATTGTGGTGAGATGAAATTTCAGATATGAATTAATAATGTCGGGGAAGATTCTCTTCAAGTATCATTGTCATTTATAAATTACATGAGGATGTATTAAAGGACAGAATGGCTTCCAAAAGCATTTAGCAAAACCCCCATATTTATTAATCAACAATTCCCTCAACCCCCTGATTTTATCTCTGATTTGAATTTTCAGATAGATCTATAGTCCGCCCTTTCAATTGTAGCTTGCCCACCAGAAAGGAAACTGATAAAAATGAGATCAATTGGTTATATTTGTCAAGTTGATTGCTTTGTAATGTGGAGCTGGATGATTAGTATGAAAAAGATGTTCTTGTGTATGAATTGCCTACAACAAAGTTAAATGAAGATGTGCTTCAATTAATTGGTTAATTTTTATTATCAAATTCCTTCTGATATCTGTGATAATCTATGTTGTCTTGTTCATTATTCTTACAGTGGCTCAGTTGTGTATGTCACATTGAAATGCTATAACTCCATCTGTTCTGCTCTGCAGGTGATAAAAAAATCTGTTAAATTACATAAGATTGCCCATCATCTGGTTAAATACTGTTCTCTATTTTCCTGGTTTTCATCTCTTATCTCTGTTTCTGGAGAGAAGTTCAATGGAGATGGAAAAAGTTTTTTCTTCAAGCAATTCTTGGTGGTCTTGACGGTAAGTTCTGACTAACCTATGAGTCTGACAGTTGCTTGTACTCATTTTATTATATTTGTAACCCAAACCACCTCATCACGATCCTTTTCTGGACTGCAAGTTTATCATGAAAAATAAACTGTCAGGTTTTTGTTGATTTTGAAAATAAGTGAGTATCATGTGATTATTTCATGACACTGATAGGCATGAAATAGCCAATAGTAAGTTTGTGTTGTAATCTGAGCCAAAAATAGAGATGCCAATTTTTTTATTGGGTTCTAATATCATTTTTTATCTTTTGTGTTGATTTTCCCCTTGAAATTATATGATTAGGTTGTTAATGATGTCATCTCATCTGGAAACATCTCGAAGTGGTTGCAAGAACATGCCCTTGAGCAGCTAGCGGAGCTTTCACATAATCTGTTGACAGTCATCTTCCGGGACGTAATGAGGACAAATGAAACTGTTGTATTAGTCAATCTGTCACTACAGATAGTAGCTTCATTGATAAAATTGTCACAAGAAAGGGAAATATATCAGCCACATTTTACCCTATCATTTGAGGGCTTATATCAGATATACCAGCTTGTTGATTTATGCAATCATGGAGAAGTTCGTGTTAATTCAGTATTTGCTCTTGAAGCCATACTTATGCATGCACCGCCAGTTGCCATTTTCCTGATGGTACTCCTTCCGTGTTTGTTATTTTTTTTCTTTACAATTAGATCATTGTCTAGATTTAGTTGTGGATAATTTTCATATATGTTCTCTTATAATTATGAAGTAGCATTTTTTTTTTCCCAATTCCTTTCTATTGAATTCTAATGTTTGGAAACAAAGTTGTAAAGAATGGTTTCAATTGATTTACAAATATATATATATATATCTAGTTTGAAACATATTAAAAGTGCTTGAAATTCAATTGAGAATTAGATTTTGATGGGTATCTAAGATGATGATATGGGGTAAAGTTATTAGTACAACATGTGTTTTATACCAATGACATGAATTCTCTTGAAGTCTTATAAATGTGAATAATTCATGAAGGTATAAATTTTATGAAAACAAGAATTACCAATGAAATGAAATTAAGTGAATTTTTTTCTTTTAAACTTATCCAAACACCATTTAAAAAAGAATTCATTTTAAAATGAAGTGAAATTCCGTTTGGTTGGGGATCTGAACAAGGGGCTAATGAGTCATGTAATAGTGGAAGTGTTAGTGTTTGGAATTGTTTCTTTTTTAAAAAGTACTAGTGTTTGCACGTAGTAATATCTTTGGAATTATATCTTCTTCTAACTTTGTTTATGGGGTTAATGTCTTGCACTTTAGCAGATAAAAAGTATTTCATAAATTGATCTGGCATCAGATTAACTCTTATTCTAATTAAGCCATAGCTTTTACATTATGTCCTGAGTCTTTGCATTTTGATTATAACATGGGGGCAAAAGCTGTGTAATAAACAACAACACTCTTTAATGGTGTTTACAGAATGAGGAAAAGCTTGAAAAGTTTCTCATGTGGTCGATTTCAACTGCTTTGCAATCAGACTCTTCACGGAAGCTTATGGCTGAAGATTCTCGTGCCTTTTCCACAAAGGAGTTAAGGGAAGAGTGTGAAGCTTATGAGAATTCTTTGGTATCAAAACTTTTACGTTGGTTGTCTGCTTCTGTAATTATTGGGAAACTCTATCAAAAAACCAGTGATATGGATTTTAAATCTCCACAAGCACATAGCTCGAAGTGCCTGCATTCTTTATTGGAGCATGTTGAGAATATCTCACAAACAGATGAGAGAAAAATTGGGGCTGAGAAGTTGGTGACTAGTACAATTTTCTCCCTCCAACTCTTTCTTGGTCACGATTGCAGTGTGCTGCCATCAGTTGTATCTGCTCTTTGTCTACTCATTTTTGGTGCACCTGGTTCTGTTGGTAAGTTATTATTTGAGCTACTTTTCCATGGTTCAAGTGCTATATATATATATATATATATATATATATATAACGTCTCATATGAAAACAATGAATGCATTTAATTTGTGTTAAGTGCACCTAGTACAATTGAGAGGGTCTGAACAAGTGGGGTTATTGAATAAGTGAGGCCAGTTTATGTTAAATTTTGCCCATGAGTGACACGGTTTGCAAGAGAAAACAGTAAGTGTATCATTACTCTCTTCTCCATATTGATTCTAGATTGTTCCAGGAAGATTTTAGTCCACAAGAAAATTTATTTGTGTGAATTACCAAAATAGGAAAAAGGGTAATTTTATTGGTTGTCATTGAGATACTGACAGTGATAAATTGATAATTGGTGTAGTGAACCAAAATTTTGATAGTGTTCTTGTTAATTGTTTACATGCACCGGACGTCATGCAGCTGATTATGTAAATACTTGTCCTTACTCAAATTTGTCATATTTATGTAGCACAAAGACAAGATTTAATGGAAGGCTATGATGCTTCTGTGTCTTCACTTTGTCAGAGGGTACGGTGTCCTCCAGAAGCCAATCCTTCTTGGAGATGGTAATTTAGCTCCTCTTTCTGCTTCCTCATTTCTCCCTTATGCATATTGTTGAGAAACTAGATAGGTTTAGAGGAAGGGAAGAAGTAGAGAGAGGCTAGATCGTGACAGGACGCTAAGTGCATTGTTGTCTCTCTCTCTCTCTCCTCCCCCCCCCCCCCACTCTCTTCCTCTCCCTCCTTTTAAACTCCTCAGAGTGATGACTTTCCTTTTTTTTTTTCTCTTTAAAGAGAAAACTTTGATATATTATTGAAACAAATAAGGCGGCTGAATTCTTCATAATAAAGAACTTTGATGCTCCATCTATATTGGGTTTTTAAGAAATACAAAGATTCTAATGCCCTTAACTTTGAGTGCAAGATAAGCAAATGCAACTTTGGATGCAGGATCAAACAAACATAACTTAAGCTCATAATATAATCTAATTACTAGTATTATTTTCCAATACTTGCCATTGTTTGGTCTGTCATCTTCGTATTTAACATAGAAAGTATATTTCCTTCTTGCGGATGTGTAGCTCTAAGTACACAGCCAATATCTGCTGGAGTCATTTTGATACGATCTAACATGGGTATCAAGTTTTTATCATCAGTTTTCTTATCCGAGTGAAATTTGACCTGAATGACTGGTGTAATTTGTTTTGAATTTGACATGCACTTGCAAAAAATTTATAAAACATAAGCTAATTTTGTTACCACCACAAGCACAACTTGTTCGAATCTCTCAGTGTTGTTATATGCTTCAAAAAGAAAAATTGACGTAATTATATGGGGCCTATTGATGCAGGTCCTTTCACCAGCCATGGAAGGATCTTTCTGTGGAACTGACTGAGTTACAGAGAATGGAGGAATATCATTCTTGTCTCACTTTATTGGTGATCATTTCAAATGTGATTTGTCGAAAGAAATTAGAGTGGAATATTAGTTTATCATCTCCAGATATAGAGAGCTCGGGTGTATTTGAATGGGAAAGAAGTCTTTTGCAAACAGGCTGTTAATATGAAGTCTGCTTTCATGGCATGTTGGACGTACTGCATTATGGTTGTCATGTGTAGCAAATGTGCCACTTTATCCTCTATTATTTATATTTTTGTGTTAGATTTTGAGAGACATTGTGGATGCGATGGAAGATGGGAAAGCTAATTAATGCACAGAAGAGCTTTAATACGCATTCATAAGCTTGGCTATACATGATCAGAATGTAAAGAAATATTCGTTGATTACCTAATTTTAATAAATTTTTTAATTACTATTAGATTATAATTACATTTCTGCCATATTATCTTGCATGCCTCAAATAATGCCAATTTTACCTTCGTATTGAACTCCCGGATAATTTGTACTTCTTTTTTGGGGGTCAAAGTAAATAGTACCATGCACCAAATTGAGAAATATCTGGGTCACAGAGAGTTGAGCAATCTTTGGCTAATTCGTACCTAAAACTAACAATTTGGTGGTTTTAATAACAAGAAAAGAAAACCCAATATCCAGGCATATTAAGTGCTATAGGAAAATTAAAGTAGTTTACGTAAGACATGTTTATACATTCTAATATACGCTGTTAGATATAACTGGCAAAAAATTTGCAAGAAATAAATAAGGAGGCAAGACAATATATTTATATGGATAAACCCTTAAATGAGAGTAAAAACAATGAAATCTAATCTAGGAAAATATTTCATTAAACAATAATTTACAAATACGCACCAAAGTTTTAGTAAATATAATACGAGAAATCAAACACAATCAAACCTCTCCACAGAGCAAGTCAAATACAATTAAACAATGAAATTAACTCACTGTTAAAACACAACCAAAGATGAAAGATGCAGAATCAAGAACATCACGCACATATTTTCTCAAGACTGTACCACGTTTGCCATCTGTTATTCTGGTTGAAAAATCATTAGCTTGTGTTTTTCTTCGTCTGCCTCTATTATGTACGATTTCCCCCCCTCAAATCACACCAAAGGCAGCAATCCTAGGCTTTTTGAAAGTAAGCATATGTCAGTGGTAATTAGATTAAAGGAAATAAATAGGTTTCAATAAGTGAGACACGGCGAATCATTCAAAATACTAAATAATTGAATTTTAACAGAGATATATCTTATAGTTAGACAATGAAGTTTTATAAATCAACAAGTAAGTTAAAAAATGTCCCGGGAATTGGCTAATGATCTAATAGTTAAACCCTTTGAGGAAATAAACTAATGATAAATATCAAGGGGATTGAGCACATTTTTATATATAATTGTAGAGAAATTTTGAAGTTTTTGTATACTCCAATTATATCATGCATCTTTAGTCATGACTAATAAATGAAGAGCATTTATCAATTTTGTGAGATTTTACGCATTAAAAATATGATTTTTTTTTTCAATTTCCAGTCTCTTGGAAATTATAGAAGTTGACAAATTTTTTTCATTTATTGGTTATGATTAAGGATACGTGATATAATTGAAATATATAAGAATTTCTCATATTTGTAATATCACTGAAATATGAAGATCTATATTTGGCATCACTATCTTTTTAATAAATTCCAATAGAAATTTAGGAGTTCATCACTTTGATAAACCAATTCCGTCCCTTGAACTTCCTGTTCACCAATACATTATATTAAGTAATCTCACCGATACATTACATGACCAAAAGAAATATTTGTCGAATTTAACAATGGGAAAAGATATATATGATAGACTTTTATGTTCAATGGCTGTCATCAACGTTACCAATAGAATTTGACAAATGCCATGTAAAGATTTTCTATTAAAATTACCTCAAATTAAAACATTGGACTTTTACTATATTTAAAATGAAAAATGAACATTGCTATAAACTGCTTGTAAAAAACTCAGTTTTAATTTCAATAGAAGTGAAAGAGAGAGATATGAGGAGCAAAGCGAGGGAGGAGATAGTAACTTACACTGTTGAACGTTAAGGAACAGGATGGCCGTACGTAGGGCTTGGGTGTAGTTATCTAGTGCAGGGACACGGTCATGGTGGCGACAGCGGAGCACAGAGGACTTGGCCATGATGACGATAAGGATCAGAAACACGGTAATCCCAATAATGGAAGTGACAACCGCACTTTCACAAACCTCGCACATTTTTTCTTCCTCTTCCGTAATAGCTTTGCCTAACTTGCATATTTAGCTTTTCAACCTCTGTGAAGTTTGGCAAACCCTCCAATTTAAGTTCTTCCAGTTTTGGAAGAGCTAGCTGCCGCTCTCCGTGACGATCACTATTTTCATCATCAACGACTTCAACAGGTTTGAAATGAAAAACTCTCTCCAGTTCAGGGCATTCCTGTATTTTTATAGAAGACAATTCAGGAAGATTGCAGATCACAGAGCCGGAGAAAAGGCATTTCAACTTGTTGCATTCCTTTATGTTCAGAGAATACAGTCGAGGAAAATCACAGCCCATTGAGGCAGAGAGAAGGCATTTTAACCTGTGGCATTTATTGACTTCAATCTTTCTCAATTTCGGCAAGCATATGACTTTTAAATCCGGTGGCATGATGATTATATCCTCCAATTCCTCACAGTTGCTTATATAAAGAGATTTCAAGTTCTGCAGGGATTCAACAATACCCGGAGGGAAGATAGTCTTCAATTTAGAACACCCTTCCACATATACATCCTCAAGTTCATGAAATCCCAAAATCGATATGGGATCGCTCCAAATAAATCTCAACTTGGGCAGATTTATTAAGCATAACCACTGTAAGTTTGAGTACAAAGAGTTTTGTGCAACATGGAGAACTCCTTCAACTTTGATTTTGAGAATGCCAGCTAGTTCTACTCCACAACTGTCCTGAAGGATAACGAATTCGATGTTTAGGAAAGATTGGAGGGCAAGAGGAAGCATTTGTTGTTGGGACAATTGGTTTGAGCTTGTATTAATCTCCCATAATATTACTCCCTCCTGCAATCAAGCCATTGCTAATCAGTCTTGAATCATCAAATTTCTTGAGTTGGTAATTAATAACTCAAAATCTATATGTAAATAACTTATACAAAGTATAGTCAGAATAGATATTGACTTGAGAATGACAATATGGTAATCCATATTTGCTTGTCGCGAGGTAGTTTTTTATTTTTTATTTTTCTTTAAAAACAAGATTAAAGTTGTTCTATATTGGCCAAAATATTTATTTGTAGTACAAGATAGTTTTTTATTAGATATATCTTAGACAAATACAAACATAATTCCATAATATAATTATATTTACTGCTTTATTACTTTATGCTCATTTTATTTTATTTTTCTTTATATTTCTTTTCCATTTTAGTAAGATAATCATATTTCTATAATAAAACAGAAGAAAATTATAATCAATAAGCTATAAGGAAACTAGAGAAACATTTAAAAACAGTTTTAAGAATTCATAAAGTTGCTATATGGAATGCAAGATAAAGAAGTAGTAAAATAATCCATAGATAATTCAGTAATTAGTACCTCTGTTATATAGTCGAGAGGAACCACTTGAGTTGCTCCTAAAGAAAAGTTGGGGCATCCTTGCATCGATAAACGTTGCAGTTGCATAAGTGTGTGCAACACAAAACCTTGGCAAATATCAACCAACCTTGGCAATCTTTGCAGTGTTATCGAACTCAAGTTTGGAAGCACAATTTTCTCTTCATTAGCAGTGCACCTAAAAATCTCTTTTAATTGAGCACACTCTTGTACACATAGAGATTTTAATTGTGGTAATGTTTTGGCCATGGCAAAAGAGAATAGGCTTTTCAACTTGTTGCAATGAAAAATGTATAAATCCTTTAATTTAGGGAGGTACACTTGAGCATTGGAGTGATTTTGAGGTTCTTCTCCATTGTTTGCAATGATTTCTTCCAGTTCATCACAACCTGTTATACTTAAAGATGTTAACTCTGGTAGATTTATTTGGATGGCCCTTGGAAAGATATATTTTTGTCTTGAACAGTCTTTCACGTCCAGACTTTGAAGATATTGAAAACTCAGAATTTGTGGATTGATGCATATCAACTTCAATTCAGACAAACCGCTTGACCACAGACTTTCCAATTTAGAGACGAAGTGCTTTATATGGTCATCAGCAGAGGCAACTCCCTGGAAGAGTAATATTTGATACGTATTATGGAATATTTCAACTAAAAAAATACATTTTTCAACTAAAATTATATTTATGCTATATCATGCAGATACCTTAGTAAGGTCTTTGCACTTGAAACATATTCGTGCTAATATTATATTTGTGGATGACATTCTTAAGTACACACCAAACAACAATATAATCATAAAATTCATGACAACATATATATTATATATTAGGTAAAATTATTATGCTATTCCTTATAGTTCCACTCATTTTATAATTAGAGTCTTATAATTTAAAACTTTGGCATTCGATTCTTGGACTTATTTTTTATTTCTTGTTGGATACTTGTTATTTATCTATTAAGATTTCGTCAATAATTGGCACACAGGAACAACTATTTGCTAACAATTTATGGATCGAAAGGCTTGTGATCCCAAATTTTCTTCTAAATAAAATAAAATGAGTCTGTAAAATGTTAATTTTTTAACATTGTTTGCAATCATATCATAAATGAAGATGATATGTAAGATTTATAGGAACAAATTTTAAGCTATATCAACAAATTGTTTTTCACATATGCCAATCACCAATGCAATTTAAACAAAAAGTAACAAAAAATATTCAATTAGAAATAAAAAATAATTATAATGACATAATTACAAAATTTTAAATTACAAGGACCTAATTAAAAATTAAGTGAAATTATAAGGAGTAAGAAAACAATTTAACCATTGTATTTTTACTGCAATTATTTGTTTATTGTAACTTGATTGTAAAGCTGCAGAATATTAATTTGATCATATTATAATATTCTTATTACAATCATAGTAGGTTTTTTTTCTATTTAGACCATGCTATAATATAATCATAGAGAGAGGATATGTAAATACCACATTCTGGCGCTGTTCAGAACATATCCACGATGCTGTGAATCTAGGACAACCATACCAATATATTTTCCTTAGAGATGGCCAGCTTGCCTGACAGTTTTGTGGGCACATCCCAGTCAGATTTCCAAGGTAATTGAGTTCAAATAGTTGCAGAGATGGAAGCATGATTTGGATCTCATTCCGATCATGAGACGAATTATTCTGTTCATGGTCGTGTGGACCAAATACATATTCTAGCTCATTACAATAATATATTTTGATCTCTTGCAACTGCGCAAGCCCTTCTTCACCACAAGAGATTGGGAAGACATATTTTAGCTTGTGACATTTACAAACATCCAGTTTCTTCAAGTTGGGGAAGATGGAATGAGAATTGTGCAGAGCTACTGATATTTCGTGTCCTTCACTTGTTATTATATGGCTGAGGTGTTCACATTTTTTTATTCTTAGTTCTGCCAGTTGTTGCAGACTTGCGGCAACAGACATCGAGAAGAGTGTAACTGCTCCACATCCACACAAATCCAGGATTTTAAGATTGTACAATTGTGCTTCCTTTGGAAATATGTTTAGGACGTTGTGGCACTTAGATATTGTGAGTTTTTCTAATTTCTCCAATAATCCAAGTACAGGCTGGCCTCGAAACACCTCTTTCGAGTCAGGGAGGGAAATGAGCTGTAAATTGAAAAAGTAATTTTATGGTATGTATAATGGAAATATCCCAACTAAAACAAATATACAAACCATATCTATCCTAGAACAGGTATGTATGAAACTTTCAAATACACACTTAATATAATCAAAAAATTCATGGCAAGATATATTTTATAGTGCACATACACCAATTACTAATGAGATTTAACGGAAAAGTGACAGAAAGTATTCCATTAAAAGCAAAAAAATAAGTATAATTGAAGGTTTGATCTCAAAATTTTAAATTATAAGGATTTGATTAAAAATTGAATAAAATTGTAAGAAGTAAGAGAAAATTTCAACGGGTATACTTTTATTACAATTATTTCTTTATTGTAACTTGATTGAAAGTTACAGATTTTTAATTTCAACAAATTATAATATTTTTATTACAATTACAGTAATTTTTACTATCTAGAACATGTTATATAATATACCCATATCCTCAGTTTTTTTTTTTTTTAACCATGTCAACCATATCTTCGTATCTTAATATTTGATAAACTTGTGAGCTTGTGGCCGTGCAAAATTGTGATACTCAACAGATGGAATGGCCCACGGTATAAAGTAAAAACCAATCTGATGTAAATACCCGAACCCATATATAATGGAAAGTGATAATATGTATTAAAGAGAGGATGTATACATACCACATTCTGATGCTGTTCAGAACAAATCCACCTTGTTGTCAATCTCTGACAATACTCCCATCTTACGACCCTCAGAGATGGCCAGCTCACATGACAGTTTTGTGGACACATCCCAATCAGATTTCCAAGAAAGGAGAGTTGAAATGTTTGCAGAGAAGGAAGCATGATTTGGATCTCATTCTGATCATGAGATGAATTATTGTGTTCATCGTCACATCCACCAAATATATATTTTAGCTCACCACAACCATTTATTTTTATCTCTTGCAATTGCGCAAGGCCTTGTTGAACACGAGAGATTGGAAAGACAAATTGTAAATTATGACAATAAGAAACATACAGTTTCTTCAAGTTGGGGAAGATGGAATGAGAATTGTGCACAGCTACAGATATTTCGCCTCCTTCGCTTGTTATTATATGCCTCAGGTGTTTACATTCGCTTATTCCTAGTTCTGCCAGTTGTTGCAGACTTGCAGCAACAGACAGAGAGAAGAGTGTAACTACTCCACATTGATGCAAATTCAAGATTTTAAGATTGCACAATTGACCTTCCTTTGGAAATATGTTTAGAACGTTCCAATACTCAGATATCCTAAATTTTTCTAATTTCTCCAATAATCCAGGTACAGGTCGACCTCGACACACCTCTGTCAAGTCAGGGAGGGAAATAAGTTGTAAATTGACTAGCTGGGGCAATAAAGCATCTCCTTGAGATGAATCCGCATCAGTGAGGCATTCTATCTGTTCACATTCAGAAAGTCGGAGCATCCTTAATTCATTCATGCCTAGCATAGCTCTAACCATGTCGGGGATGACATTTTTAAAACCACCATGACCGCCATAGAAATGAACTTCCTCTGCATTTTGAAAAAGATTCTGTTTAGATCCAACTATGGTGGAGACATCAAAATCTTCTATCTTTAGTATTCTCTTACTGGAAACATCTTCTCTGTATCTTCTTGAATTCCCTCCAAATTGTAATTCATACCTCTGCAATTTAGTAGAAGCAAGATCGTTCACAAAACATATATCAGCTTTAGAAATGTACAACTCTTCTAGTTGTGGACATCTTGCTATGCCTTCGAAATTATAGTTTTCCATAACATCAGACTTTGTCAAATCTAAAAGCTTCAACTCATTCAAATTTTCAATTCCTTCCGGCACTTCCTTGAAGGAACAAGATTGCAAATCAAGAACCTCAAGTTTTCTTAAGCTCACAATAAAAGAGATGTCGCTTAGCTTCCATCCTCTCAAGCGCAAAGTTCGGAGATTGGATAGGGACTGAATTGACTGAGGTAATGATAAGGATGGAAAGCTAATTGACCGAGATACTGATAAGGATGGAAAGCCATCCTCATCTAATGAGAAGGTTGGAATCCCAAACTTTTCTTTATTGGTTATAGCCATAACTTTAAGTTTCTTCATGCCATCAAATGATGTACATGATAATCCCGAGGAATATTCAATATTTAGCATTAGAATCTCTAGTTTTGGGGCATCCCACTGGCAAGAAATTTCACCTACGTCTCCATACCATGAAAACACTGCAAAACAATTTTTTGCAACTCCATTCCATATCAATGAGTTTAGACCTTTTTCAGTATTTACCGTAATGGCTCTTTCCTCTGTAGATGATATCCATAGAGCTGTGTCACGAATCAAGTCATGCATCTGCACATGATGGTAATCATTTTTCATTCCAAAGCAGCGCATCAGCAAACAAGAATCTACAAGCGTGTCTAAACCCACCTTAATCAGTTTCCTTGTAGAATCAAATGATTCAAATTCCCCACATACACCAAGACCAGCCCCATACCTGATCAATTCTTCAACAGGGATTTCATGATCTTCTGGAAACATAGCACACATCAATAAGAGCAGCTTAGCCTCTTTATTTTCTAAAAAATCGTAACTTAATTTAATGCAATTGAAAGCATCTCCTCCTTCCCCATAAAGAGGTATTGAAGCCTTCAATTTTTTTAGAGCTACCTCCCAGTGATGAACTTTGGATTCCACCCCTTTTCCTTTCAAGGAAGATGCCACAGTTTTAATTGCAATCGGCAACCCCTTGCATTCCCTTGAAACTTTCCGGGGCTGATTTAATATCTCAGAGGCATATTGGTCCTCTATATTAGCATACTTTTTAAACAATGCCCAAGCTTCTTCTTCAGATAATAGTCCCAACAGAATTTCCATTTGACAGTCCATTGAAGTACATACGTCATAACAGCGCGTAGTTAACAGGACCTTACAGCTTCGCTTCTGCTCCGGGTCAAAATCAATACCTATAGCTTTCAATTCCATCTTCTTCCACACATCATCCAGTATTATCAGAACTCGCTTTTCTTCTTTTAGTCTCATGCTTAACTGCTGTTTTCTTCCCTCTTCGGTGTATTTGTCAAATTTCAAGTTTAAGAAGTCGGCCATTTCTTCATGAATTTTTCCGATATTCGGAGTTTGAGACAGTGTAACTTTGATAACCAAGTCAAAAAGATTCAATTCTTTAGCTTTTCTCCCCACTTCTGTTGCAAGGGTTGTTTTGCCCGCCCCTGCCATCCCATATAACCCTATTGTATGGGTGTTATCATTTTTTAGTGCCTCCATGATTCGGTCATAAGCCTCCTTTGTAGAATTGAAGTAGGTAAAACCATCAGATGATTCATATTCAATGCCTGGGAGTGAGGCACGATGAGAGAATGGCTCAAATTCATTCTTCTTTATCAACTCTGTCATTTCCTCAATCTTCTTTGCCATTTGCTTGCAAAGACGGTATCTTTTCCGGGAAGGACAATGACCATGAAAACACTTGTTGTTTGCTTCTGGTTCTTGTTTCATTTTTTCTGCCTCATCGAGCAGATTTTCCACATCACTCAACCACTTTTCTACATGCTTCTCAATTATTTCAGTGTTCCTTTTTGCTTCTTTAGCACGATTTTGGATTGCATCTCTTTTCAATGTCAACTCGGTCATTGTATCCTTGAGATTTTTGATGAATTTTCTAATGCAGAACATGTATTGCCATTGACGATTTGTGGTATCCACTACATATTGTGCAGCTTTCGGCACAACAGAGGTAACAATATCTTCCATTTCTGCAGAGTTAACCCCAGGAAAGAGTTATTTGTATTGATTAATTAAAATATAGAGATGTTTTGTCTTGACTAATCTTAGAAAGTGATATTTTCACTTTCAACATTCATAGTGGTGTTTATTTACGTGGCACAATTTGAAATAGACCTTTGCTTCTAGCCTTCCATGCACATTTAAAATAATTCATTTGGATACATAATTTGCAAGTTTTATGGGGGAAAAAAAGTACCTTTTGTAACTTTTTCATGGCACGTTGTAATTTGTCATACAAAAAGGAAATTTTATATGCCGCAACTTTAAGGGTTCTGGAATTAGAATTTTTTATACAGTTGCTACTTGTAAAGTACATTCAATCTTTTGTACTAAACTCCTTTAAAAAGTAAACTGTATCATTATAACTTTAAATGAAAAAAAATTAAAGATTCAGAATTAATAAATAATAATTAATTAAAATTTTTAAAACATTAGTAACTATTCACTTCCTTATTTTTTCATCAAAGGTTATGATTTTACATTTTATCCTTTAAAATGTGTCTTCTATTTTAGAAAAGTTCAATCCCAAATCTTTATACGAAAATTTTTAAAAATGCAAGCTTTTTCAAAGAAAAGTAACTAGCAAAAATAAAGGGTTATTAGTGGGAGTAAAACCACTTATAAAACTAGCTTAAATTGCTAAAAAAAAGATGTAATTAATTTTGATAATATGTATATATATTATACATAAGGGTATGATATGATGATAGAGTAAATTACGAGTGATAATTATATAAATAGCATTTGCTTTAATTTAATACTAGTGACTAAGCCCATGCTATACGTGAGCTAGTATTTAATAAAAAATCATAACAATTTTTTAAAAAGTACTATCATTTATTAAAATATTAAATATATTAATTAATTTGTAGAAAATAATATAATTTAAAAAATATAAATTATGTACTTTTTATTATTTTAAATTTCATTGTATGTAACTTATATAATTAGATAATAGTAAAAAAATAATAAAAGGAAAGAATATTTATATCATATTTGATACAATGAAATGAGAATAAGAATAAAAATAAAATACAAAAGTATTTTCATAAATATGTTTTATATATGAAAATAATATACTATTGGAATGGAGAATAACTTTTTAATGAAAATAATATTCTTAATAAAAAAATATAACTTTAATTTAAAAATATAATTTTAGTACTTAAGATGCAAATAGATTTTATCATAAAAATAAATTCTATTTATTAAATTTATATTATTAAAAAATGCTTGAGTTGTAAATATTATAAGCGAAAATAAAAAAAATACGATAAAAGCATCTAAGTAGTACATAAAGTATAAAACCTTGAAAAAATTTTAATTGATATATATTTAATTTAATATACAGCACTTAAAAATTGTTATGAAGGACATATTTATAAAATTTTAAATAAATAAAATTTATTTTAATTTTCAAATATTGTTATTAAAAATAGAATATTCAACTAACTAACTCAATTAATAATTTTTATTCTAGAATATTGATTTATTTAAAGTATTTATAAAAAATATAAAAATAAAATAGATAATTTTATATCTATATTATTTAGTAATATTTATGTTTGAAATATTGTACATGAACAATTAAAAAACATAAAATAGAAAAAAAAGAAAAAGGGAAACAATGTTTGAGTTATAAAATAATAAAATGTAAAAATAAAATATATATAGTGATGTAAATTGATTTAATTAATGAAAAAAATCTTATTTAAAATATTTTTACCATAAAAAATTTTCATTGTGTTAAATTTATATTATTTAATAGCTTTTAAGTTGTAAATAATATAAGGGAAAAGAAAAAAATGAAAAAAGTATGTGAAATAGTACACGGAGTATAAAGTTTTGACAAATTTTCAATTAATATATATTTAATTTGATATATAATACTTAAAAATTGATATGAAGGAAACATTTATAAAATTTAAATAAATAAATTTTATTTTAATCTTCAAATATTATTATTGAAAAATATAATATTTAGTTGATTAGTCCAATTAATAATTTTTATACTAAAATTTTATTTATTTAAATAATTCATAAAAAATAAAAAATAAAATATATAATATATAATATTATATTTGTACTATATAGTAATATTAATATTTGAAGTATAAGTAATAGCAGTGTGCACAAAAAAATAAAAAATGGAATGGAAGAAAAGAGAAACAATGTCTAAATTATAAAATAATAAAAATAAAAATAAAATATATAAAAAATCAAATTAATTTAATTAAAAAAAATTTTAGCTTATTTAAAATATGTTGATCATAAAAAATTAATATTATGTTAAGTTTATATTACTTAATAATATTTGAGTTGTAAATAATACAAAAAAAATGAAAAAAAATCATGTAATATAGTACATGAAATGTAAAATTTTGTCAAAATTTTAATTAATATATATATTTAATGTGATGTATGGTACTTAAAAATTGATATTAAGGAAATATTTATAAAATTTAAATAAATAAATTTTATTTTAATCTTCAAATATTTTTATATAAAAATATAATATTTAAATAATTAAATTAATTAATAATTTTATACTAAAATTTTAATTTACTTAAATTATTAATAAAAATTTAAAAATAAAATATATAATATTATATTTATATTATGTAGTAATATTAATATATAAATTATAAATAATAGAAGTGAGCATAAAAAATAAAAAAAATATGAAGTAGAATAAATAAAAAGAAGATAGACAATGTTTGAATTATAAATCAATAAGAGTTGAATATAAAATATATGGTAAAATAAATTAATTTAATTTTAAAATAATGAAAATAATTTTTTTCTAAATAAATTATATTGTGTTAAATTTATAATACTTAATAGTATTTAAATTATAAACACTATAAGTAAAAAGAAAAAAAAATAGAGTGTTGGGCGGGAAAATTTTCTCCCTCAGCCCCACACGTGTAAAGTAAAAAAACTACAAAAACCCAGAAGCTCGCAATAAAGTCTACTTTCTCAGTAGAGCAGTAGTACATAGATAGATGTAGATTTCAATATGCCTTCAGCTCAAGGTCAAGGTGTGAAAGAAAAAGAGATCCGTTTATTAAAAAGGAAAGAAAAATTGAGATCCGTACCTCACTGTCTTTTCAGATTTTAAATTGAACGGTGCCTCCTTTGAGAATATTGACTCCCTTATCCTTTTGTAGAATGCTACAATAAAATTAACAAGGATTCAATGCAGAAGAAGTTTAAGCCCCAAAAATACCAACGGTCTATTACTCTATTCCTTCCCCATGTTTTATGGATTTGGGTTTGTAACTACAACTACAGTTAGACAGGAACAGTAGATTTGCCATGAGTTCCATATACTATGCGTGGGGCTCATGATCAACCAAGGGTCATCTGTCCCAATTGTAGCTGCAGTTATAACAGGTAATCTCAATCCCATATTTTATATTTTCATAATTTTTATTAAATAATTAATGGGTCTTTTCATAATTATATGTCACCACATCTAATAAGATGAAAAAAAATCATATAATAAAGATTATGCTTCAATACATACTAAAAAAATCATACCAATAGCTATTGTTGAATTTTTTATTACAATATTTTAAATTTTTAAAAGAAGTTAGTATTTTCATAAAAGTATTAAAAATTTGTTTTATATATAAAGTTGGTATTTTTTTTATGAAAAATGAAAGGCTCCATTTCATACAAGTAATTAATAAGTTAGCTGATAATTAATAAATTAACTCAATTAATAAGTTAATTGATGGCAATAGCTAATAAGTTAGTTAATTATCTAAAAAGTGTTTCACAAAATTAGCATTGAATTAACTAAAGTTATAAAATAGTATAAAAAGATATATTAATAGAAATAAATATATAATTAAAATAATTCATATTTAGTTAAATATCAAATTATATTAATACAATTAATATGTTCAAAATAAAAATATAATATCTAATATTTAATTAATTATATTTTATGAATTTACATATTTATTTTCAAGGTTTTTATTTTATTATTTATAACAAGATTATAATTACTTATAATTATAATTACATAATTATATGTTATGACATTACATATTTATTTATATATTTTTATATATTTATAGTTTCAAATCAAGATATAATTATAATAAAATTAAATTAATTATATTTTATAAAAAATAATATTTAGATTTATATTATAAAAGATATAAGTTGTAAATTAATTAAAAAAATAAAAATAAACTTAAAAAAATTTAAAAAGATCGTAATTTATAAATTATAAGTAGGGGCTAAAGGGGTTTACGACTCACTAGTTTGGTGAATCGATCTACAAGCTTTTTGCTAATTAAATTTATCAAAAATAGACTTGCAAAAAAAGGGCTTAAATGAGTTCGACTCATGCAGACTAGATCTACATGAGCTATGGGACAAGCTCATTTATAAGGCAAAGCTCGTGGGTCTTGCAGGTTTTTATATGGATCAAATTGGCCAAAATAAACCTGCTTGAAATATGAGTCTTAACGAATCAAACCTAAATGAGTTCGGCCTATGTGAGCTTTGGCTCAATCTAATTTGCTAAGCTTGTTTACCATGCTTAACTATAAACTACTCAAAATAATTTATCAAATTAGAACTTTTTTTTAATAAGTTATGCACATAAAATCTTTATAGATTAACTTATATTTTATTGACAAGTCTATAAATCATAAATTAACTTATTTATTATGCGAAATGAAGTTAAAATATATCATGCAATCTCACATACTGAATATAAATACACACTAATTTTAGCAATCAATCCTACTATAAATGGATATATGGCATCATTTATGCAATTTATTTGCTTTTTTTTGTATATAAATTATGTACAAATCCTTCTATAGGTATATTTTATTTATTATTTTGACCTATTTAGTTTAACTAGAATCCATTTCTTAGGGAATGCAAAATGTCCCCATTTTATAATGCCTCATAGGGATTATCCTAATAAGATTTGAGGGTGGTATAATTTTTTGCTATACAAGATAAGGTTTGATACAAGTTTTTATCCAAAGCAAAATGTGAGAATGAAGTAATAATACATTATCTTGCTTTGTAGGATCCATTATTATAAAATTATTATATTTTTACTTTATACACTAATATATATACATACTTTTATAATTTTTTTGTCATTTCAATAATTTAATTATTTAAAAAAAAACTAAAAACACACTAAGATTTCATTAGACGTGACAAAGGTAAAAAAAATATTTTGTTGATTATATATCAACTTGATAACTTTTTTTTTTAAGTTTTATGTTGTTTAAATTAATTATGTATGGTTTTGGACATGATATCATAGAATCATGTTGATTATGTTTTACTTGCAATATTTAAATCTAAATTTTCCCTTTTTTTGTTATTTATTTGCCTTTGAGATTCTCTTATAATGACATATGAATTTTTTGCCCTTAATTTCAAATTTTGTATTTTTCTTAGTTTCTTTTATTTTTAATTATTCCCCAAAAGTATCCATGGAAATCTATTATTCTGTGAGGCATAAAGATAGAGAGAATCTTGCCTTAAAAAAAAGGGGTGTAAGACAAGTTAATATTTTTTTCTTGAAAATAAGACAAGGTAAAAAATTGTTAATTTTCCACCCTATTTCATTGCCATTCCCACCAATTCTCACCTATTTAATTCTATCATAATTGAAAACTATTTTTAATTATCATATTTATATTTATTTTAATTCTTATTGTATATAACATGAACTCTTATTATATTTAAATAGTTGGATATGGAAATTAATTTTTAATCATATCAAATAATAAACACAATTGAATGTCATATAGTTCATAAATCAGTTACTCAAAATATGGGCATGAATAAATCCTTTACTAAGTATTAGGAATGGAAGTAGTTTAAGTGAATTAAATTAAGCCTTAACTAAAATAGGATATGCTTGCATAAAAAAATTTGGTCTGCCACAACTTGGAAGCCTATTCTACATTTTAAATTTGGCCTACTTGATTTGTACATAAATTTTCAAGGTCTACCATTTTTTATTATCCTATATAAGCTTACCAATTATTACTAAATACTCTTGAAAAATAATATTACGAATGAAATTAAGTCTAACTGAGTTAGATTTTGAAATTATTGAGCATAAACTTAACCAACATAAAAAATTATTTGAACTCAAATTAATACTAATATTTTAACTTGAACTCATTTTGACCCAACATTATAGAGATCAAAGTTTAGCTTAATTTTACTGGAGATAAAAACTCAATTTGAGTTTAATTTGATTTCAATAAATGGACTTAATTAAGCAATAATAAAAACATAGTTTTGATGAAAAAATGTTAGAATATTTAGCATAATTTTAAATACAATTAAATACTATATTAAAAAGGTGAAAATGAAAATTCAATTATATAATTAATGACTAAATAATAATAAAATTATAATTGAATTACTTACAAGTTAAACAAGTCAAATAAAAAGAAAAATTTGTTTAATTCTTTGTTAAACAAGCAAACTTTCTTGCCCAAATTTAATATAAATAAGTTATTACAAACTAGGTTGAATCAAGTAATTATTGAGTCGAGCAAATGGAATCTGAAAATATTTTTACACTCTTTAAAAGGAAAGTTTTATTTCCTTTTAATAAATATGAAGGTTTACAAAATTGTGGATTTTACAATTTATAAGAAAAGAATGAGTAGAAAGTAGATATATAAGAGTGAGAAAAATATTATTTAATGAAATCTCACTTAGGAATGCTATCAGTATCGATTGTACACAAAGTTAGGAGGGTGTTAATAGTGAGAAGCCATGTGATTTTGCATAGGTGTCACAAGTTAATAGTTGTAATTAGTTTAATAGTCAAATATGCTCAACTTTGGATGAAACTTGGTTTAAAAATAAAAAATTATGTAGAAGTCCTATAGAGTGAATTTGAAGGCAAATTGTACTTATAGATTCTTTTCTTTTTTGGGCTTGAGAGTATTTTGATAAGGTTTAAGAATTTGAGGAAGGTTCAAGAACCCAAGGAGACTTGGGAGTATTTATGATTTTCACATTTTTATTTTTATTTTAGCATATTATAGTGAGAATATATCTCTCGAAATATGGTGAAAAAGCATTATGACAACTTGAAGAAAGTGTATTTACTTTTATCAAATAGGCTTTTGTTTAAAATATTTTTTAAGGGAATGGAGTGTCAAAAGGCCTAATAGGGCTCCTTAACACCGAGTTAGAGGCTCAGGTATATTAATTTGTGGTCATTTCCTATATACTCAAAATTATAAAATGATATATATATCAAGCAAATAGAATATCTCTATTTAAAATTGTCCTTTTTTAGCTCATTGTGCTTAAAAACTCTTAGAGTGAGGCATCTTTGTGACTCAACATACATTAGTGCTATCAATTAGAGTGATATGCGTGTGTTGCATAATTTTGATTAGAAGGTTATCGGCTTGTGATACTAAGCCTATCAAATGAATCACGATGTGCAAACTAGACTAGTGCAGTCCATAAACTTGAATAGATTAAACTATTAAAAAATTTATCCATTTTAGTTGCTAGTTTAAATGAATCAATTTGTGTGAATTAGAGTTTGGACAAACGGTTTGAACCAAACCAATTTCTGGACTTACAATGGAAGTCCATAAACTTGTGAACTGAATCATACCATTTAAAATTAATCTATTTTTTAAATATATTTATACAAATCGATCCGTATGAATCAAAATTCACAAGAATGGGTCCAATTTACACCCCAAATGTTGCCAAAGTTTTTTGAAGCAGTAGTTGTACGTTTTGTTGGTGTATGATCGCAGCATTTGATGTGGCTCAATTATTGGATGGTCCCGCCACTGATTCTTAATCTCTTGTTCCTACCATTTTCATTATCATTCTTAATTTTTATTACTATTTAATTTAATAATATTTAATCTCCTTAAATATAATATTTCATTTTATTTTTATGTACAAATTAAACTAATTAAATTATATTTAAGTTGGTATTTTGAATAAAATTAAAGATAAAATCCTAACTTACACAAAAATTTTCAACAAGATTTTAAATTAATCATTACTGAGAGAAAAATTAATGGAACTTTAGTTTCATGAACAAGCAAATTACAAAAAACACTAACTCCTTGCTTATTACATAGAAAATTAGTGGGAAAAAACTTAAAAAAAAATAAAAGAAGTAAAAGATAATGTTTTTCCTTATTTAATTATAAGGTAGAAATAGTATGGAAGACAAAAGGAGTAGGAAAAGAAAAAAGAGTCGAGCTTATCAAAAAGTTTTCTTAGTATATATCAATAGAAAATGAATAAAAAACTAACTTATTATAATTTCATTCTTAATTTTATTTATCTTGAAAATTGACTTATTAATTTGAAAGTTAAATTTGTCATTCAAATTAATTTAGTTTTATTTCTTCTCATTTTTCTGCCAATATAAGTAAAAGAAAAATTATTTCCATTCTCTTTTCTTTTTTCTTATTTTCTTTGTATCCAAGTAAGAAAAAAAGAAAATATTTTTTATTATTTTCTTTCATCTTATTTTCTTTCTTCTTATCTTTCCTTTATTCAAAGGGTGACGGTATGAGTGACATCTCTGATTGGCTATTACATTGAGTGACCGATTAGTAACTTTGATCCTGTTTGAAACCATGTGATCTAAATTTTTAGCCTTTTAACTTAACAAAAAAATACTAATATGATTACAGTTTGATTCCATTTTTAGGTCAAAATGATCACAATAGGATTTTATATTAAAAAAATACCAAATTAAGAAAAACAAAATTATGCGGAGTAATTAGCAATTCACAAAGAAATTATTGGTAGCTAATAATTTTTGCAATAGGAAGCTACAAATTGATTCCAAGGTTGTTGTCGAATCACTATTAGGAATATCTATTGGTCTTTAGAGAGATTTATCAGGGTTTGATTCTATGAAATTTTTGGTTGAATCAGTGTCCACTAATGTTTATCTTGCTTGGTATCTTAGATCTAGTAATGAGGTAGTTCATTGGACAGCTAAATAACTTGAACATGTAATTTGTAAAGGATCGATGAGTTTATAATTAGGTTTTGCTTGTTTTCAAGGGTTTTTTTTTTTTTTATGATTCTCATCGTCTATATTGATAAAATTTTTCCTCTTCATGGTGTGAAAAAGAAAAAAAAAATCCCTACTTTGAACTGATTACCCTGTATATTTAACATTCAATGTAATGGAGTCAATTTTACTTGAATTATAATCATAAAGCTCTGTATAATTAATGATGATGAAAAGTACTATTACCCAAAAGGGCAAGGGTCACGTAAGTAATAAAGTATAGATATGAATTAGAGGAGGTATAGAAGGAAGAAAATTTCAATTATTTTTACCTGAATTTATGATTTCGCTGGCTCTCAAGCGACAGTAACACTGCTTCCGTTGAGCATAAATCCTCCTTTAGATTTTGAAAACCAACTCCTCCCCCATTTTCGATTGACTGCAAACAAAAATATTAGAAATATTAATTAAGTCCAGACTCATCTCTCTGGATTGCTCACTTATATAGCTATAACACAATTCGAAAATTGCGATTTTCCTAAAACGTTTCCTACGGTTTTGATACCCCAGGAAGTTGTTGCAGGAAATTGTGGAATAGTGTGTGCAAAAGAAAAAAAAAAACTTTTATTTTCGATACATGTTTATTTCCCATGGCAGAGGACCATAAGAAATTTAAATTATATACATCCCGTGGCAGTAAACCGTGGGAAGTTGAAAAAAAAAATTGCACTATCGAAATCTACCATAAGAAATTTGAGATGCACTATTTCATTAAACTTGCCGACAACTATTCTTATAAGGAATGCTGTGGGAAGTTTGATTATATTCATGTTCAACACTAAGGCTCCCCTTTCCTCTTTTCCTTTTCTCTTCTTTAGCATTCCTTTGCCGCTCATCTGCAAACTTAATCACTAATCGAGGCATGTTTTAGCCCTTGATCACATTTTTTTGCTCTCTATAAGAGGAAAACCTAGTTTACCGATTGTTTTTGTTAATCTTTTGCCTAAAATTTTAGGCTTTTCACTTTTAATATCGTGTGATGTATGTGTGTGTGAGTTTGTTATCTCGGTAAACATATTGTGCATATAATTTTCTTTTGTTGTGTGGATATGTAAGCAATTTTTAGTGTATATGGTTTTGAATGTTTGCCCAAAAAATTGAGTTTTTTTTCACCTTTCTAATATCGTGTGATGTATATTACATTAGTTATGTTGTTTTGGTGGTGACCATATGGTATTCTTCTGTTGTATAGGTATGTGTGTAATATTTGGTGTGTGTGCCTTTGAATGTTTCATACATATGGATATATTTATAAAAATGCACACATGCTTTTGGGTGTGTACGTACTATTTGTTGTATATGCATTGGATTTACATTAGTTTAATATGAGATTAGATTTTTTTTTTTTAAAATGGCTACTATTAAAATTATTAAATTTATTTCATGAACTAAATTATAGAACTTTTGTATTTTTGGACATTGCACAATCTCAAAATGGTAGTATGGTGGTGTCAAGATAGTGATCATCTTGAAGAAGCTTCTATTGATTAGATGAAGATGCTCCATTTTGGTGATTGCATAATTAAAGAAGCCCAATTGATTAGAGAATTGTTAGAGCTATTCAACAAGTCCACCCAATTCATTTGCAGACGGATTTGCACAGACCCAATCCAAATGAATCGGGTCAGACTAGATGGACCCGCAAAATTTGCGGACTTCATAATTTAACGTCTAATCCTAAAATGCCTAGTCTAGGATCCAGCGGGCAGGTCCATAGACTTTGCAATTTTTTATTTAAAAAAGTTTAAATTTCATCTCTTTTAAATTCAAATTTTTGAAAAAGTCTATTTTCTACATTTTTAAACAAATCATTTAAAACATTTCTTATTCGATCATTTTCATGCCTAAATTTCTAATTATAATATCTTTAATATAAAAAATTTAAAATTATAAAAATACATATCCATTTATAAATTCATATAAAATTTTTAATTTTGGTTGAAAGATGGGGTTGAACCTTAAATAATAATAAGCTAGTTTTTTATTAGATTATTATGCAGTAAAAAAATAAAATAAAAATTAATTGTAGATAGATCCGTATGGACTTACAGATTATTGAATCTATATTTAAATGGACTTTATTTTTAAGGATTATAGACTCATCCACAAACTCGAGTTCATTTCAACAATTCTAAGAATCGTCCGAACATTTTTCCTTTTGATCAAGAATGTGATTGAAGAAACCCTATTGATCAAGATTGAAGTTGATACAATACGTGCTGATCAAGAGATGCGACTACAAAATTTGCAATTTTCCACGTTGTAACTAAAGCATCACATACGGATCAAGGAAAGCACTCGAAAAAGCAAGCTTAATCGTTAGATAATAGCATCATGGAAAAGGATCTAGTGGTCAGAAAGAGCTGCATGATTTAAGTTGAAGAGGTGATTAACAAAAGTTAAAAAAGAAGTCCATTTTAATCATGATTTGTTTCAGATTCTTTTAAACCCTAAATAAATTGTAAACTAAAGACTTTGTTTAGAAAAAAATAAAATTGTAAATTTAGTATATTTTATTGAATTTTATTTTTTTATTAATTTATCTTGGGAATATTATGTGTTTTTTAAAATTATTTCACGGAACATAATCGTGGGAGTAATCCTAACAACAAAATTTCATGGCAAATTAGCCATGCAAAAAGCAATTTCATAAAGGAAAATAATAAAAAATACGTATAAATTTTGTGGGAGTAGTCATGAAAAATATTTCCCCCACATATTTTTTTCATGATTTCAAGATTTTGAAAAACACTACATGAAAATTATTTTTTTACAATAAGATAAATTTTTTTGGCACAACCTAGGGAACGGAATTTTGACCGTAAGAAAAATATGTCAATGCATTAAATATACTTTGACATCAACATCAATGGTTAGTATATTCCGAAAGAATTATTTTTTCTATAGATCACATCGCACTCACTTTTTCTATAATTACACTTGTTCATTTTTCTATTTTAAAAAGTATATATTAACATCTCTTTTTGCATATCTTAGTTTTCCTTTTTTTTTTTGTACACTCAGCTCCCTTATTTTTAAAAATTAAGAGAAGTATAAATTTTTGAAATTAAAAAATGTGTAAATGCAATTAAGTTAAATCTTAAAGGGGTGAGTATAATTTATTTTTTTATTATTTAAAAAAATTTTAAAATGAAATTGAATATAACTCTTTTGAAAGTACCTTTTACTCACCTTCTATGAAGACAAGAACCCTTTTTTATCTTTCCCCTTTTACAATATAGGCGCGACCCTTGGCAATGAGACTTATGCTACAGCTTCCTACGAATTACTGTCAAATGCTAGTGAATCCGATTCCAGTGATAAGAACTGCTTCAAATCTACAAAATTAAAGAGTAGTGTTGTAAATGAAGTACAAAAACGATTAAATTCTTTTTTAATTTTTAATGACTTAAAACTATGGACAAACAAAAATGGAGGTAGATGCAACTCTTTTGAAGGCACCTTTCTCACTCACCTTCTACCAAAATAAGAACTTTTTTCTTTTCGTTTCCAATGTTGGCACTTGACACTGATTGTTATCCTACAGCTTCCTGCAGACTACTCTTGGTACTTGTCAATGTTGCAAATTAATATATTTTGCAATAATTTAAAATATAGTAAATATTTTAAAATCTAATTCGTAATTTTTTTCTTTTAGATTCTAATTTTTTTCATGATTTTAAACTACGGTCAAAGAAACCAAAATATGGTGGCAAGAGCAACTTTTCTAAGACGCAAGATATATTTTAAAAGAATAAGATTAATTATTGAAATTGTTTGAGAAAGTTGGGGAAATGAATAATTATAAATTTAAAAATTAGTTATTTTCAGTAGCTCGTAATTTATCAAAAGTCAAACATCTAAATTTCCAATTATCTAATATAATTAATCATTTTATCCTTTAAATGTAACTTACAATTCAGTTGAACAAAATTTTCTTGTACTCACCAGTCCAGAAAATAAGATTTTTTTTTTTTTAAATGTTGACACTCGACACTAAAAGTTATCCTACAGCTTGCTGCAGATGAGTCCAAGCTGTAAGTCCATGTGAATCCGCTCCTGTTGGAAGGTAAGGAAGTGGTTTGAATCTACAAAAGAGTAAAGTAGTGTTGTAAGTTGCAAAAGGAAAGAATTAAAATTATTTCACGGAACATAATCGTGGAAGTAATCCTAACACCAAAATTTCATGGCAAATTAGCCGTGCAAAAAGCAATTTCATAAAGGAAAAAAATTAAAAAAATACGTATAAATTTTGTGGGAGTAGTCATGAAAAATATTTCCCCCACATATTTTTTTCATGATTTCAAGATTTTGAAAAACACTACATGAAAATTATTTTTTTACAATAAGATAATTTTTTTTGACACAACCTAGGGAACGGAATTTTGACCGTAAGAAAAATATGTCAATGCATTAAATATACTTTGACATGAACATCAATGGTTAGTATATTCCGAAAGAATTATTTTTTCTATAGATCACATCGCACTCACTTTTTCTATAATTACACTTGTTCATTTTTCTATTTTAAAAAGTATATATTAACATCTCTTTTTGCATATCTTAGTTTTCCTTTTTTTTTTGTACACTCAGCTCCCTTATTTTTAAAAATTAAGAGAAGTATAAATTTTTGAAATTAAAAGATGTGTAAATGTAATTAAGTTAAATCTTAAAGGGGTGAGTATAATTTATTTTTTTATTATTTAAAAAAATTTAAAAATGAAATTGAATATAACTCTTTTGAAAGTACCTTTTACTCACCTTCTATGAAGACAAGAACCCTTTTTTATCTTTCCCCTTTTACAATACAGACGGCACCCTTGGCAATGAGACTTATGCTACAGCTTCCTACGAATTACTCTCAAATGCTAGTGAATCCGATTCCAGTGATGAGAACTGCTTCAAATCTACAAAATTAAAGAGTAGTGTTGTAAATGAAGTACAAAAACGATTAAATTCTTTTTTTATTTCTAATGACTTAAAACTATGGACAAACAAAAATGGAGGTAGATGCAACTCTTTTGAAGGCACCTTTCTCACTCACCTTCTACCAAAATAAGAACTTTTTTCTTTTCGTTTCCAATGTTGGCACTTGACACTGATTGTTATCCTACAGCTTCCTGCAGACTACTCTTGGTACTTGTCAATGTTGCAAATTAATATATTTTGCAATAATTTAAAATATAGTAAATATTTTAAAATCTAATTCGTAATTTTTTTCTTTTAAATTCTAATTTTTTTCATGATTTTAAACTACGGTCAAAGAAACCAAAATATGGTGGCAGGAGCAACTTTTCTAAGACGCAAGATATATTTTAAAAGAATATGATTGATTATTGAGATTGTTTGTGAAAAGTTGAGGAAATGAATAATTATAAATTTAAAAATTAGTTATTTTCAGTAGCTCGTAATTTATCAAAAGTCGAACATCTAAATTTTCAATTATCTAATATAATTAATCATTTTATCCTTTAAATGCAACTTACAATTCAGTAGAACAAAATTTTCTTGTACTCACCAGTCCAGAAAATAAGATTTTTTTTTAAATGTTGACACTTGACACTAAAAGCTTGTCCTACAGCTTGCTGCAGATGAGTCCAAGCTGTAAGCACATGTGAATCCGCTCCTGTTGGAAGGTAAGGAAGTGGTTTGAGTCTACAAAAGAGTAAAGTAGTGTTGTAAGTTGCAAAAGGAAAGAATTGACATGGTTAAGATGAAAATGAAAAAAAAAAGAAAAATAAATAAAAGTTAATTAGAAGGAAAAATATGAAAAAGAAAAAATTTAAAAATTTTGATGTGTAGAAATAATAAAAATTGTTTTTACTCCTTTTCTTTTTCATTAGATCCAAAGAAGAAGAAAAATTGAAATTTGAATTTTTCTATTAGTTTTTTTCCTTTCATTACTACCAAACATGAGGAGAAAATGATATCGAAGGCAATATTTAAGATTATGTTTGACTGCAAAGAAAGGAAAGGATAAGAGTAGGAAAATTTTAAACTCAAGATTTTTATTTGTTTGGTTGAAAAGAGAAAGAAACATAAATTTGTATGATTTTTATACATTAAATTCTTAAAATTTTCTTTTTTTTTTCCCCTTATTTTCCGATCTTCCAAACATAGATGAGTGATATTTGGAGTGAAGAAAAGTTGATTTACCTCAGTCGCAGACACAGAGGGTATGATTTCAGTTGTCGAAGATGACAAAATCAGGCAGCGATTGCAGTATCTTTGATGTTTTGAGAAATGCAGAGAGCGGCTAAGTGGGCAGCAGAACAGATAATCAGAAAGTGAAAGTGATTGTTTTCTTTCTTAAACAGCGGCCAAGGTGCCGTATTTAACCCGCCATTGACGACTCAAGTCTAGTCATTTTTCCACGTTACTTTTATAAAGTCATTTTTTTAAAAAAAGGAAAGTAACATTCGACTTAATAATGTTATCTTTCAAACTTTATTTCATAGTGCTAAAATTCTATTCTTATCTCAGCAACACTTTGATTCACTTTGGCAATGCACGGGATGAAACCTCGGGATTACGTTGGTTGCATGAAGTCCGGTCCTGTCTTTGCTGAAAAAGTAAGACAAGATGTATTTCATAATTTTCAGTACTTAGTTAATTTAAATATGTTATCAATGGATATAATCTTAAATTTCTATGTAGTTCTGTTATATGTGGTTCAGTTTCGATTTCTATTTGAATATAATATTCTTAATGCAGAATTTATAAGCTATGCCAATGGTCCAGTGTAGTTATTATTTTCTTCAATAGAACTAATAGCTATGATTTTATTTAGTGTTAGTTCAGAATTTATAAATTTCAGTCTTAAGATTATTGTTTAATTTTTTTACTTGGACAGTTAATTTCAGTCTGTTAAAACGCAAGTCTGGAATCTTCGGATTTGATAGTCAAGCAGAATTTTGTATAGAAATATATTTTGACGGTGAAAATGCTCAGGTTGACAAGATTATTTCCTTCCATGTCAGGAGGAGAACTACAAATAATGAAGAAGTGGAATGTAACTGCATGCAACGAGTGAACTGAAATTAGTGATATCGAAAACAATGACTACTGTTATCATTTTTTTAAACGGACTCTGTTGAATTTTTTAACGAGGTTAGTAATTTTAATCACTGATTGATCTATAAGAGCAAGGGTGATTTTTCCATTACGGCATGCAACAATTTACAGGTTTCTCATTATTTATAAAATAATATATGATATATTGATGTCACTATACTAAAGTAACTAACTTTGAATTGTCTTTAATGTTGTCAAAGCTATTTTAACTGTGATGTAACTCACATTTCTTCAGATTTATTATGATAAGAAATTGATCAAGTTATTTTTACTACATTATTTTTTAAAAAAGAAGATATATATGAATATTTTAATACTTTTATAGGCATATAAATTTTTTATGATATTTATAAATGATATGATTTATAAAATAATATATGATATTTTGGTGATGAAATAAAATAATTTTCTTTTTGAAAAGAATAAATATTTATTTTATATATGTGTTATAATAATAAAAAATAAATATTAGAAAAAAATTATTTTTTGTTAAAAATAAGAGGGAATATATTTTTTTAAGTACATATACACATCTTTGATATATTTAAATTTATATAGGCAATTTAATTTTCTATCTTTCTAAATTAAAATAAATTATGGCACATCAGTTCTATATTTAATATTTACTTATTGTAGTCTTAATTTTTACGGTTAACTAATGTTATAAGTTAGAGACATAAAATTCATCTTTTAATTTTTATTTAAAAATTATTTTACTATTATATTTTCAACTGGTGAAATTATTACTTTACGGATATTTTGATCTCTCAATATGAAAATAACTAATTTGAATAGTCTTTAATGTTGTCAAAGCTATTTTGACGGTCGTATAACTCACATATTTTCAGATTTATTATGATAAAAAGTTGATCAATTATTTCTACTCTCTTATTTTCAAAATGAGATATATGTAAAAATATTTTGATGCTCTTATATAAGTATATTAATTTTTTTATAGTATTTATATATCACATGATTTACAAAAATAATATATGATATTTTGATGATGAAATAAAATAATTTTATTTTTGAAAAGAATAAATATTTGTTTTATTTCTGTGTTATAATAGTAAACAAATAAATATAATAAATATTATAAAATATTAATTTCTGTTAATATATATAAGAGGGAATATGATTTTTTTAAGTAGATGTATACATGTTTGATATATTTAAAATAATATATAATTTAATTTTTTTACCTCTTTAAATTAAAGTAATTTAGAGAGATAAAAAATGATACATCATATTTTGATATCTCTGCATCAAAGTAATTTATTTTTATCATCTGAATATTTAATTAATTATTATAATTTTGATTTTCATTATTGTTGAAAAGTACTCTTACTTAAATTATTTAAAATCATTGACGAAAAATTGGTTTGATTTGCTTTACTCTTATTTCTACAGTATACTAATGTAATTATTTTTTTCTCATCAACATCAACTTAACTAGCCATATACATTTTTACTGTTTTTGGCATTATTATAGACTGTTGTCAATAAGTATTATTACATTAATAATAATTTATTTCTAAAAATAAAAAATTAAATTTTTATTATTAAATATATAGTTAAAATTTGAATAAATATCTGTCATAATTCTTTTTTCTAAAAAAGAAAATATCTACAAATATTTTATAATATCATTTTAGTCCAAGGATGTGCAATGACTCACATAATTAATGCATACAAAATATAAATATAATTATTATCTTATAAATGGGAAAAAAATAAAATTGATCATTTTTTAAAAATAATTTTGTTAAAAATTGATATATTGATTTTTTGATTTATTTTTCACATAATAATAACTTAAATTAATTACAGTAAAAAGTATTAAAAATAAATAATAAACTTCATTTAATTTTTACAATAATTTCAAATGAATTTGTTTATTAGTTTTGAATTGAAATAATTATTTTTTAGTGGTTAATTAGTATTATAATGTTATAGATAATATTTTTACAAACTAATTTCTTTTTAAAATAATATGAAAATTAAAAGTTGAAAATCAAAACCCACCAATTCCGTAGTAGATAGTTTTAAGCAAAAAATAGAAATAAAACTTCCGTGTAAAATGTTTTAAAATTACATTCCAAACCACATATACATAGGCTCTGTTTTGTGTAAATAACTAATAATTAATAAGTTAGTTAATAGTTAATAAATTAGTTATTAACATAAAAATGATAGCTAAAATAACAAAAAAATAAAAAATATATTAATGAAAATAGATATATAAATTAAAATAATTGATATTTATCTAAAGATTAAATTATATTAATATAATTATGATATTTAAAATAAAAATATAATATTTAATATTTAATTAATTATATTTTATGATATTATATATTTATTTACATATATATTTGTATATATTTATAATTTAAAATTAGAACATAATTATATTAAAATTAAATTAATTATATTTTAAGACATTATATATTTATTTATTTAGCAATTTATTTTTATTTGTCAAGTGTTTAGTATAAATTAAATTATGTTATTAAAAAAATATTTAAGTTTACATTATGAAAGGCATGAATTGTAAATTAATAAAAAAATAAGGATAGATTTAAAAAAAACTTGAAGAGATAATAATTTATAAGTTATAAACTATTCAAAGTAGCTTATAAATCAAAACTTATTGTTTTAATAAGTTAGTACATGAAATATTTCTAAAAACTAGTTTAATGTGTTAATAAACTATAACTTAACTTATTTGTTACACGAAATCTTAAATTAAAAGTGACTTATATATGATTTTCTTGAGAAAAAAATGGAATCAAAAAATTTTCAATCCCCTTTTATATTAGTATAGGTAGATTAATAATAAGAATGTGACAAATCACTTAAATATACACAAAATTTGAGTTCAAACTAAGGAAGTCAAAGGGAAAACTCCAATTACGTCATTAAATATCATTATACCATTAAAAATATAAACCATCTTCTTTTAATCTTTGCATCTTGTTGTAGTAATTAAAAATTACTAAAATAACTTGATACTCGATTTAGATAATGGGAATGAATCAAAGTGTGGGTCTTCATTTCTTCCAAATGCACATCAAGATTTCTTAATATATAATTTTTTTTAGCCATAATTTTATTTATGATTGTGTGAAAAGAATTTCTTTTTTAAAGATAGTACATAATTGGTTATGTAATCGAATACAAGATGAATGAATGCATATCTTCTTGTTACATACATTTGACACACTTAATAATGAATTGACTACCCAATGATGTCAACATATAGAATTACAATAGGAGCAATTATAAAATGCAAATATATTTTTTAAAAATTAAAATGCTCCTAATTTGATGTATATTATAAATTAATATTATATACTAATTATAATTATAACAACACAAAATTGCTTCTATTTTTTTAATTGTACATTTTAGCGTTTCTATTAACTTTTGAATCTTATCTCGTTTTTGAATAAATTTTACTTTCTTTGCATAAAAAACACTTATCCACCTTTAATGTATTATACTAAACCATTTAAAATAAGTTTTAAATATTACAATAACTAATTTTACAATGTTAATAAGAAATTTTTAAAAATTAATATGTTTATTAATATACTTATTAAATAATTAATGGTTTAACGTGATATAAAATTAGTAGATAAATAATTTTCTCTTTACACTTATCTAATGCGTTGATTTGATTATTAAAAAAAAAAAACAATATCTTTACTATCATTTCTTGGACAAACAACCCTATAATGCTAAGATTGTAGAAAGTAAAGTTCACTTATGATATTTAAATCTAATTTTTTTTTCTTTTCTTTGTTATTTATTAATATTTGTGATCACTTAATAATTACATACAAATTTAAAAATATTAATTTCAAGATTTACATTTTTTCATTTTTCTATTTATTATCATTTTTGCAAGTTTTCATGGGGTTTTATTGTTCTGAGATTGGAGAATGCGACAAATTTTACCTTCAAATGTGGAGAATGAGATAAAGTAATATTTTATTTTCAACCGTGGGACATAGAACAAGTTGATTTGTAATTATTTCATTCCATTGCCATCACTGCTATCATTGGCTGAAATTAAATCTCCTTATTTTAAAAAATAAAGAATAAAATATGATCGATGTTATAAAAATATTTTATTTAATTATAAAATAAATATTGTGAATAAAAGAAGAAGTTAAGAAAATATATAAAAATTATTTTTTTTAAATTATACATTTAATATTATAATTTTAAAAACAGATTTTCAAGTAATTTTTTTTAAAATAATAAATAAAGAGAACTTTATATTTTTATTGTTTTGAGAATTGCAGAGACTAAAAGGCGGGCAATGGGACTGAAAGGTGAGGATTCTGATTTAAATTGCTTAAGCTTATAGGTTTTATAATATAAGCAAACACAAAATGAGCTTAATTAACTGAAGGGAGGTCCATTTTCATTTTTTTTAGCATTTTAAATTTTAAATTTACTTACTACATTAATATTGACTCAACTTATCTAACATTTATTTTCAAATCCAATTCTTTTACCTTCCAGTTCGATGTAACTAAAATAAATTATTTTTAAGTTAATAATTTTGCTTTTGAATTGATTAAATTTTTATTATAATTTTTTAAAGTTTGAATTGTTATAATTTGGATCAAGAATATTATAATATATATATAAAAGACTTTAGAATTTATGATTATTACTTTATGTGTAAAACAATTTTAAAATATTTCTTTTAGTCAAAATAAAATGTCTACAAATCGGTGCATTGGATTCATAGATTATGAGGTATAGAATTTAAACACTCAATTAAATAATATACAATTTTTGCAAACCCGGTTAACCTCATTTATTTATGACGAATTGCGGACGGACACAATAGATCCGATGGACAATTTTAATGACAACTTATCATACCCAACCTTCCACTAAAGACTTGAGTGATGTTTAGGCAGGTACAATGAGTCAAACTCGCGGGTAATGAGAGTATTTTGTGATCATAGAATGGGTTTAAATTTTTATTTAAAATTTGTATTTTTTATCGGTTAATACAGGTATGCATGCTGAAGCTTAAATTTGTGTGGATGTGCGAACTTGTTCACAAACATATGCTTTTTTGTAATATTAAAATTTTTTATAATTTTTTAAATATTTGAATTTTTTTAAATTTAACTCAGTTTTCAATTTAATATATAATGGATTAATATAATTTTTTAATCTTATTAGACTAATAGTCTAATCCATTACATAAAAAATTCTAATTACCTAATTATAATTAAATTTTTTTAATATAATATAATCTAACATATTTTGAAAATGCCTTTCTTCCTTTTCTATATTTACAGTTTAATATTTGATTCTTATATGTGTACGTTTAATGATTTAATCACTTTTAATAGTAAAAATAACAAGCAAATCCTCCATGAGCATGGCTAACCCTACTTTACACCTTTGATAATGTTATTTTTCACCTAACTTTAAAATCACATTTCAAAGGATACAGAGAAAAATACAAATAAGCTTCCTAATATATGATCTGGTGTCATATAATTTCTTTGGAATTTTTTTTTGGGATACAGATGAAAATTAATAATTTCTTTGAAATTTCAAAATCTATATATAATTCCCTAAAAATTTTTAGAAAATGAAAATATTATAAATTCAAATTAAAAAATATAAAAAATGTATAAGTTAATCATAACTATTTTTAACTATTTTTAATATGAATTCAACTACTTTTTCAATAGGGTTTCTCCTAAAATAAAATTTTAAAAACAGAATTAATTCTGTAATGCATTTATAATATAACTCAAGGCAAGCATTTTAAATAAATTATTGTTGAAAGTTGATTAAATTGCATTTGGGGAGGTACAATATAGCTATATCATTTATTTTTTTATTACTTCTTTGACTTTATTATACTAGAAAATAGTTAAAAAAATCATAAATGGATTATTTATATTATTTTATTTTTAACTAAATTTTCAATATTTTTAATTTTTATTTGATCATTTTATTCCATTTTACTTTATTTTCATTCCTTGTTTTATTCTTATCTCTATTCTATTTCATTTTATCTACCAAATGCAATAAGAGTTGCCATCTATAAACTAGAAAACAGAAAGAAATTAAACATATTTTGCTAGGCAGATTTCTTTCTACATTATCGTTGATCTATCCATAATTTCCGAATATTATAAAAAACCAGCAAACCAATGTTACTAACTTCGAATTAAAAACAAAAAACAAAACAAGAAACTCTAACGAGTTTCCGTCTTCACCAATGAATTGAGGCATCCAATCATGATATCCAAATTGAATTCCGATAATTTTACCTTCTATTAAAAAAACCAAATACACAAACAGAAAAGTGCAAAGGTTTTGTTTGATAAAAGTAATTAATTTATTTGGTAATTAATAAATTAATTTATAATTGATAAATGACCTAATTGTATTAAAAATGTTTAGAAAAAATATTTGTAAAATTAGCTGAAAAATATAAATATATAAAAAGATATATTGTATATATAAGTTAATAAATTAAGTTAATTAATATTTATTTTAAAATAAAATTATATTAATCCAATCAAAATACTTAAATAAAAATATAATTATATCTAAAATTTAATTAATTAATTAATTATATTAATGATATTATATATTAATTTGTTTGTTATTCTAAATAATAATATAATACTAAAAAATTCAATTAATTATATTTTATGATATCATATATTTGTTAATTCACTTATTTATTTTTATTTAAATAAATTAATTACAATGTATCAAATATCTATTAATATAACTAGAATACATATTATCATTTAATTACTGTGAAATTTATCAAATAAAAATTTATTTTTTAAATAAATTAAATATTTTTAAAAATTAGTTTATAATTTATTTATCAAACTAATTAATTACAAATTATCCTATTTATTGCGCTCAATTAGACACGAAGTTGTTGTGGGACTCGATTGAAGCCTTCTATTTTCTTGAAGAGAAGTCTTCTTTCCCCTCTTTATTTTTTATTTTCGCAACCACCGATGCAACCTTCATTCGTTTGCTTTTCTTTTTCCAAAGTCTAAATCCTCCTCGGATTCTCTTTTCGATAGAAAAAAATTTGCTTTCCCATCGTTCCATCCCACTTTCATCCAATCCATCCCGTTAAAAAGGAGAACCCATCATGTGAGCACTCACTTTCCAACTACTCCCCACTAATGTTTAGATTGTATATATTAAATTGGGGTAAATTATTGTGTATTCAAATTAGGATAAATTATTCCTTCCTCTCTTAAAATAAGAAGTAATTATATTGCCACCTTCCCAATTTTGAAAAATGCCTAAAATCCCTTTCTAACAAATGGAGGAAGACGGTATTTGTTGTCTAAAATTTACTATAAAAAATGCCCATTCTTTTGATAGAGAGTCATTACAATTTAAAAGAGCAGTTGCTCTTATATTATTAAAAAAAAAAATTCCAATTTCTCTAAAATTTGAAGAAAGCTCTCTTGCAATTTCATTTATAGTAAGGAGCTCTTTGATTTAGCGGAACGACTCTTTCTAGAAAGATTGAAGTGCAACGATGTCGCCTCCTTCAGACAAAGATGAGTTTTGTTCCTTGAGAAAATCATTTATCTGATGACGTTAAATGGCGATGTTGGAAGGTTGAAAAATAGGCAGTTGGCAAAGCTTTAGGATATGAAGGGATTGTGGATGAAAATTGGGTGATAAAAGGAAAAGATGAATTTTGTTTGAAATTGAAGGGATCGAAAAAGTAAAAATGATGGTGGTTGTAAACAGAAACTTAATTGAGAAAGAGGGGAAACGAATGAAAAGAAGGTAAAGATGAAAGGAAGTAAAAATGGTTATAGTTTCTACGCAGAGATTTACTAAGAAGGGCAAATGAACGTAGTTTGACAATCTATAACATATTCTTAGTAAAATGAAAGGAAAATTAAGATATAATAGAATAAAAAATTTAAAATAAATAAATTATATTTTTAAAAAGAATACTAATTTTAGCACTATTAGTATCATAAAATAAATTATCAACCATCATTAAAATGATAGTTATGATATTTAGAAAAATTTAACGCAATTTAATTAATCATTAAGAAGAATGATGGGATTATTTTCTAATACATTTAGATATATTTCTCCTACATGGATTGGGTTCCACAAAAGTTCATGACATACTTTGCATAAGAGGGATTATTTTATGTATTTGGTTGTTTAATTTTTAATTTTAGTTTGAAGTGTCTATAAAAATTATTTTACCCAATTTAGTTTTAAGTTTTGACTTGATAAAATTTATATATAGTCTAAATCTTATATATACATAAATCTCAAATATGTATATGTATTTTACACATTTTAATTTTTAATGTTGATAAAAAATTATATTTTCATCAGTTAATTACTTAAAATTTTATTTTTATGCATAGTATAATGATAAAAAAATAAAATTTGTATTTTATTCAATTTAATTGTAATCTTATGCGTAATGTACTTAATTTAATTTTTATTAATGGTTATGTTTTAATTTTGACATTAAACTCACCTTCCTGCACATTTACTTGTTTTGTGCTCAAGTTAAAACTTATATGATGTACATCAAGTGTTGGTCCACTTTTCATTCTTTAATTTGTTTGTTATATTAATAAGACTTTTAGAAAGTTTAAGTAAGGAAATTATAATGAAATTGAAATAAAATCAGTGTTAATTTAGTGCTATCTTTATAACACAATTTATTGCCATATTGTTGATGTAGGATTTTTGGAAGTTAGTTTATGTAAAAATATTATATTTTAATTGTAATTAATATTAAAAAATGATGCTTTATAACACAGTTTATTGCTATGATATTTTTAAACTCCATTTTATGTAATAAATAAGTTAGTTTAGAGTTTATTAACTAGATGAATAAGTTATAAGCGACTTTCTAAAGGTGTTTCCTACATTAGCTTATTAGAAAAAAAATTCTGATTCAATAAGTTACTTAGAATAACTTATAAGTTACTATCTCTTCAAATTTTTTTCAGGTTTATCCTTATTCTATATATTAATTAAAAACTGATGCCCTTTATAATATAAATCTACGTATTTTGTCATAAAATATAATTAGTTTAATTTTATCATAATTATATCCTAATTTTGGATTATAAATATATAAAAATATATATGTAAACAAATAAATAATATTAGAAAATATAATTAATTATATTTTAAGTAATTATAATTTTATTATAAATAATAATAATATAAAATTTATGTAAGTAAATAAGTATATATGTTTATAAAATATAATTAATTAAATATTAAATATTACATTTTTATTTTTAAACTTCTTAATTACATCAATATAATTTAATTTTTATATAAATATAAATTATTTTAATTATATATCTATTTCTATTAATATATTCTTTTATATTATTTTATAATTTTAACTAGTTTAATAACTAATTTTATAAAATATTTTAGCTAACTTATCAGTTATCAGTTATTAGTTATAAACTATTAATTATTAATTAATTTATCAGTTACTAAGTAATTTATCAGTTATTAACTAATTTATCACTTACTTATAGAAAAAAGAGTCTTAATTTGTTTGTTATATTAGTAAGATTTTTAGAAAGTTTAAATAATGAAATTATAATGAGATTCAAATAAAATTAGTATTAATTAAATGCTATCGTTCTAACACAATTTATTGCTATGTTGTTGATGTAGGATTTTATAGAGTGTGTTTATGTAAAAAATTATATTTTAATTGTAATTAATATTAATATAATTCTATTTTTAGAGAATATATGTAAGGAAATTATATTTTAATTGAAATTATAATTAATGCAATCTATTGTTAAATATTTAATTTTTTCATTTTTCTCAACTTGAAATATTTTAAGTAATTAAAAAAATGGACATAATAATAAAATTCTATAATTGTAATTGAAAACTTTATCTATAATTAAAATATTTTAATTGACTAAAAAATTCATTTATTATTGAAATTTGTAAATGAAGTAATATAATATGTTAATTTTAAATAATATAATGTTTTATTTTTTTACTTTTAATTAACTAAGGTGGAATAAAATAAAATTATTATAATACAATATCATTTTCTTTTAAAATTAAAAATCAATGGTATTATTTTTAGTATCATATTAATAGAATTAGTCATTTATTATAATATATGGATGAGGGTGAAATGATCTTTTAACATTTAGAAAAATATTAAAAAATATTGAAATGGTTAATTTTCATTAGCTTAAAATGCGCCTGTTGACAGAGCTTCGAGGCGGTTTCTGTAATTGCTGGGTCAACCATTGTTTTAGTGCGGTTTGTAACTGCTTTTATGTTTTCCCTGTCGGTTGTCAACTAAGAATAGATGTGGTTGTTAACCCTCTTTAATTTTCTCTAAAAAAATTGAAATTACCTCTTAGATTGTATTGTAGTCAATGTCATTCAAATGTATTATGCCTATGATTTTATTGTAATTTCTTCTTTTATATATATTCTTTTTATTGATCTTCTATCTGATTCTACGTTGATTTTTTATTTTGATATTTTGGGCGATTTTTCAAATCTACTTATTGAGTTAAGAGATAATTAAGTATCTTTTCTAAAGTAAATGTGATAATTTTACTCTCTTTTTATCCTTTTTTGCTCTTCTTCTTGGTAAATTGGAGTAAAAGTTTATAACATACATAAGTTTTTGTCCTCTTATACGAGTAAATCTAGTAACATCATTTTAACATAATAAATCTATAAGTTGGTACTCACTTCAAATCATTTTAGCAATATTTTCATCTAAATAAATCATATATTTAAATTCTAAATTCTAACCTGCATAACACATGAAATAAGAGTATAAGATTAATAATATTAAGGAGCTATTTGTTATAACATGGTATATATTATTTTATTTTTATTTTCTTTTTTCATATTTATTCTCTTCATTTACAATTCCTATACTAATAATAATATAGATATAACATTATATATATTATTTTTATTAAAAATATATTAAATAAATTAAAAAATTAATATAAAATTATTAATTAAATTATTTATTTATTTTCATATAAAAAATATTAAAAATAAATTCAAATATATTTATTTTAACATATTCTTTATTCTTTTATATCAGTGTTCAAGTTTATATCTGAAATCGAATATACCAATCAAACTCTGGTGGTGAATTTGAACTTCATGATAAATGCAATAACAAAAATAAATAATAATAATTATAATATATTATACATAATCCATATAATATTATATATAATACATGTTATAAAACTAATTTGCCTTTTTTTATTTTATCAATATATTAAAATGCAAATTTATAATATATGTGAATTTTGTCTTCATATATATGCATGAAGTTGTAGGTGTTCCTTGTCATGCAAATTCTTTATATCTTATTTTTATTTCTCTTTATTTGCATCGTTCTACATTCTTTTTATATTACACAAACAAAAATAAATAATATAATAATAATAATTAAAGTAAACAATAATAATTATATTATGTGTATGCCATATCATATATATTATATATATAATTAGGGTGATTTAAATGAATTTATGTATATAGTTTTACTATATTTTCTAACTTTATTTTTTTAATTTTAAATATACACAATAATCATGTGAATATGGATTTGAACACATTAAATACGAACATATTAATAACATCAATTGAAATGTAAGTTGAATATTTATTTATTCTGTATAAATTGCTTATTACCCACAGAAAATATAACTTAATTAACAGAGGTTTTTCCACATGAGCATGGTATTTTCCTTCTTTATTTTCTATACTCCATTTATAAACATACATTTATGTTCACTGAAAGAGAATTATTCTAAAATTATAGTATAAAATATAATTAATTATAATTTCTCATAAATAATAATATGATTGCAAAAAATATTAAAAAATAATTTATAGGTTATATTTGATTTTAACAATAAATAAGTTAATCATATTGAAAGTTTCTAAACAATTTCAAACATTGTGAATCTTTAATATAAAAGTAAATTTTAACTCCTTTTCTATAAAATTCTCAATTATTTTAATTTTATAAGTTTAATTTGCTACCTGAATTTGGTTTTCTTCTTTTTTTTTTCAAAGTTCACATAACATTTTGATAATATATTTTCTCTTATGTTTCTTATAAATTTTTTATTTTAAGTTTAAGGAGTTAAATTATATACTTAATAAATAGTTGAAATAATAATTTTTTGTTCTAGCCCTAGTATAGGATAAAACTTATAAGTCTTGTGGAATTAACTTTTCACTCTCTGCAAAAGTAGAAAATCTTTTTCCTTTTTTTTTAAGAATTATTTAATATATCCATCCGATTTATCCACAAATAGGTCCACGTGAATACAATCCAAAAGAACTGGATCAAATGTGTATGCAAATTTTACAAACTTCATAATATGAAGTCTTAGTCCTAGTCCCAAAGTGCTCAATCAATGAATCTACTGGACCGATCTGCGGATTTTGTAATTTTTTTCTAAAAAATTTAAATTCCATCTATTTTAAGTCCAATGTTTTAAAAACGCTCTAGTTTCTAGTTTTTTTTAAAAAAAGTTTATGTTAAACCTTTTTTATTTGACTATTTTTATGCTTAAATTTCTAATTATGATATCTTTAATGTAAAAAAAATTGAAAAACTTATAAAAACTTGTATCCAACCATAAATTCATATAAAACTTTTAATTTTAGTTGAGAGATAGGTAGGGCCTTAGAGAATAATGAATTAATTTTTTGTTAAGTCATTGTGTAGTAAAAAAATTAAATTGGGGATGGGTCCGTCGATGGTCCGGGCCACACAAACTCACAAACTTGTTGGAACAAATTGTATCCGCATTTAAATGAATCCTATCTTTAAGGGCCATAATCCGTAATATTTTGTAAACTTGCTTATCCATATACAAACTGGAGTCTGTTTCAACTGTTCTAATCCCCCTCCATCCCCCCCCCCCAAAAAAAAAAAAAAAAAAAAAAAACTTTGACACTCGACGCTGGAAGTTATCCTACAGCTTACTGCAAATTACTCAAATTCTTATGGATCCGCTTCCTGTGGACCAAAAACTGCTCTGAATCTACAAAAGAGAAGTGTTGAATGGTGGAGAAGGAAAAAACCTGAGGGAATATACAAAGCAATTGAGTTATATATATATATATATATATATATATATGGAGAGAAGAAAGCTCCATTTACCTCAGTCACAGTCACAGAGTGTATGATTTGCATGTCTCCACCGTCTCCGATCAGCAGATCAGCCGCCGGTCGCAGAATCTTCAATCTGTTGTGGTGGAAAATGCAGAGAGTGAAAGAGTAGGCAATAGAAGTGAGAAGTATGCAGGTGAAGAGCAGGATGACCACAATGTGAAAGGGAATGCAGCTGTAATTTTCTTTCACAAACAGTGGCCAAGTCTTTTGGAATATATTATGTCCTGAATCCTTGCATTTAGATTATAACATTGAGCAAAAGAACGGGAGGAGCGTATCATATGTGTTGAAAATTTCTATCGTTCTTTTTTAATGCATCAATCGTGTTGTTAGCTGTGTAAGAAAAACACTCTTCAATGTGTTGGCAGAATGAGGAAAAGTTTGAGAAGTTTCAACTGTTTTGCAATCAGACTCTTCACGGAAGCTTATGGCCGAAGATTCTCATGTCTTGTCCACAAAGGAGTTAAGGGAAGAGTGGGAGGCTCATGAGAATCTTTTGGTATCGAAACTTTTACGTTGGTTGACTGCTTCTGTAATTATTGGGAAGTTCTATCAAAAAACCAGTGACATGGATTTTGAATCTCCGCAAGCACATAGCTCGAAGTGCCTTAATTTTGGAGCATGTTGAGAATGTCTCACAAACAGATGAGATAAAAATTGGGGCTGAAAAATTTCTACCTCCAAACTCTTTCTTGGTCACGATTGCAGTGGGCTGCCATTAGATGTATCTGCTCTTTGTCTACTCATTTTTGGTTCACCTGGTTCTGTTGGTAAGTTATTATTTGAGCTACTTTCCATGGTTCAAGTGCTGAATCTGTTAGATTACTTTCACAGCCACGCAGATTATTAAATATATATATATATATATTGTTCCAGGAAGATTTTAGTCCACAAGAAAATTTATTTGTGTGAATTACCAAAATAGGAAAAAGGGTAATTTTATTGGTTGTCATTGAGATACTGACAGTGATAAATTGATAATTGGTGTAGTGAACCAAAATTTTGATAGTGTTCTTGTTAATTGTTTACATGCACCGGACGTCATGCAGCTGATTATGTAAATACTTGTCCTTACTCAAATTTGTCATATTTATGTAGCACAAAGACAAGATTTAATGGAAGGCTATGATGCTTCTGTGTCTTCACTTTGTCAGAGGGTACGATGTCCTCCAGAAGCCAATCCTTCTTGGAGATGGTAATTTAACTCCTCTTTCTGCTTCCTCATTTCTCCCTTATGCATATTGTTGAGAAACTAGATAGGTTTAGAGGAAGGGAAGAAGTAGAGAGAGGCTAGATCGTGACAGGACGCTAAGTGCATTGTTCTCTCTCTCTCCCCCCCCCCCACTCTCTTCCTCTCCCTCCTTTTAAACTCCTCAGAGTGATGACTTTCCTTTTTTTTTTTTTTCTCTTTAAAGAGAAAACTTTGATATATTATTGAAACAAATAAGGCGGCTGAATTCTTCATAATAAAGAACTTTGATGCTCCATCTATATTGGGTTTTTAAGAAATACAAAGATTCTAATGCCCTTAACTTTGAGTGCAAGATAAGCAAATGCAACTTTGGATGCAGGATCAAACAAACATAACTTAAGCTCATAATATAATCTAATTACTAGTATTATTTTCCAATACTTGCCATTGTTTGGTCTGTCATCTTCGTATTTAACATAGAAAGTATATTTCCTTCTTGCGGATGTGTAGCTCTATGTACACAGCCAATATCTGCTGGAGTCATTTTGATACGATCCAACATGGGTATCAAGTTTTTATCATCAGTTTTCTTATCCGAGTGAAATTTGACCTGAATGACTGGTGTAATTTGTTTTGAATTTGACATGCACTTGCAAAAAATTTATAAAACATAAGCTAATTTTGTTACCACCACAAGCACAACTTGTTCGAATCTCTCAGTGTTGTTATATGCTTCAAAAAAGACAAATTGACGTAATTATATGGGGCCTATTGATGCAGGTCCTTTCACCAGCCATGGAAGGATCTTTCTGTGGAACTGACTGAGTTACAGAGAATGGAGGAATATCATTCTCGTCTCACTTTATTGGTGATCATTTCAAATGTGATTTGTTGAAAGAAATTGGAGTGGAATATTAGTTTATCATCTCCAGATATAGAGAGCTCGGGTGTATTTGAATGGGAAAGAAGTCTTTTGCAAACAGGCTGTTAATATGAAGTCTGCTTTCATGGCATGTTGGACGTACTGCATTATGGCGGTCATGTGTAGCAAATGTGCCACTTTATTCTCTATTATTTATATTTTTGTGTTAGATTTTGAGAGACATTGTGGTTGCGATGGAAGATGGGAAAGCTAATTAATGCACAGAAGAGCTTTAATACGCATTCATAAGCTTGGCTATACATGATCAGAATGTAAAGAAATATTCGTTGATTACCTAATTTTAATAAAATTTTTAATTACTATTAGATTATAATTACATTTCTGCCATATTATCTTGCATGCCTCAAATAATGACTATTTTTACCTTCGTATTGAACCCCCGGATAATTTGTACTTCTTTTTTGGGGGTCAAAGTAAATAGTACCATGCACCAAATTGAGAAATATCTGGGTCACAGAGAGTTGAGCAATCTTTGGCTAATTCGTACCTAAAACTAACAATTTGGTGGTTTTAATAACAAGAAAAGAAAACCCAATATCCAGGCATATTAAGTGCTATAGGAAAATTAAAGTAGTTTACTTAAGACATGTTTATACATTCTAATATACGTTGTTAGATATAACTGGCAAAAAATTTGCAAGAAATAAATAAGGAGGCAAGACAATATATTTATATGGATAAACCCTTAAATGAGAGTAAAAACAATGAAATCTAATCTAGGAAAATATTTCATTAAACAATAATTTACAAATACGCACCAAAGTTTTTAGTAAATATAATACGAGAAATCAAACACAATCAAACCTCTCCACAGAGCAAGTCAAATACAATTAAACAATGAAATTAACTCACTGTTAAAACACAACCGAAGATGAAAGATGCAGAATCAAGAACATCACGCACATATTTTCTTAAGACTGTACCCCGTTTGCCATCTGTTCTTCTGGTTGAAAAATCATTAGCTTGTGTTTTTCTTCGTCTGCCTCTATTATGTACGATTTCCCCCACTCAAATCACACCAAAGGCAGCAATCCTAGGCTTTTTGAAAGTAAGCATATGTCAGTGGTAATTAGATTAAAGGAAATAAATAGGTTTCAATACGTGAGACACGGCGAATCATCCAAAATACTAAATAATTGAATTTTAACAGAGGTATATCTTATAGTTAGACAATGAAGTTTTATAAATCAACAAGTAAGTTAAAAAATGTCCCGGGAATTGGCTAATGACCTAATAGTTAAACCCTTTGAGGAAATAAACTAATGATAAATATCAAGTGGATTGAGCACATATTTATATATACTTGTAGAGAAATTTTGAAAATTTTGTATACTCCAATTATATCATGCATCTTTAGTCATCACTAATATATGAAGAGCATTTGTCAATTTTGTGGGATTTTACACATTAAAAATATGATTTTTTTTTCAATTTCCAGTGTCTTGGAAATTATAGAAGTTGACAAATTTATTTCATTTATTGATTATGATTAAGGATACGTGATATAATTGAAATATATAAGAATTTGTCATATTTGTAATCACTGAAATATGAAGATCTATATTTAGCATCACTATCTTTTTAATAAATTCCAATAGAAATTTAGGAGTTCATCACTTTGATAAACCAATTCCGTCCCTTGAACTTCCTGTTCACCAATACATTATATTAAGTAATTTCACCGATACATTATATGACCAAAAGAAATATTTGTGGAATTTAACAATGGGAAAAGATATATATTACAGACTTTTATGTTCAATGGCTGTCATCAATGTTACCAATAGAATTTGACAAATGCCATGTAAAGATTTTCTATTAAAAATACTTCAAATTAAAACATTGAACTTTTACTATATTTAAAATGAAAATGAACATTGCTATAAACTGCTTGTAAAAAAACCAGTTTTAATTTCAATAGAAATGAAAAAGAGAGATATGAGGAGCAAAGCGAGGGAGGAGATAGTAACTTACAGTGTTGAGCGTTAAAGAACATGATGGTCGTATGTAGAGCTTGGGTGTAGTTATCTAGTGCAGGGACACGGTCATGGTGGCGGCAGCGGAGCACAGAGGACTTGGCCATGATGACGATAAGGATCACAAATATGGTAAATGGAAGTGAGAACCACACTTTTCACAAAGAGTAATAGCTTTGCCTAACTTGCATATTTAGCTTTTCAACCTCTGTGAAGTTTGGCAAACCCTCCAATTTAAGTTCTTTCAGTTTTGGAAGAGCTAGCTGCCGCTCTCCGTGACGATCACTATTTTCATCATCAACGACTTCAACAGGTTTGAAATGAAAAACTCTCTCCAGTTCAGGGCATTCCTGTATTTTTATATAAGACAATTCAGGGAGATTGCAGATCACAGAGCCGGAGAAAAGGCATTTCAACTTGTTGCATTCTTTCATGTTCAGAGAATACAGTCGAGGAAAATCACAGCCTATTGAGGCAGAGAGAAGGCATTTTAACTTGTGGCATTTATTGACTTCAATCTTTCTCAATTTCGGCAAGCATATGACTTTTAAATCTGGTGGCATGATGATTATATCCTCCAATTCCTCACAGTTGCTTATATAAAGAGATTTCAAGTTCTGCAGGGATTCAACAATACCCGGGGGGAAGATAGTCTTCAATTTAGAACACCCTTCCACATATACAGCCTCAAGTTCATGAAATCCCAAAATCGATATGGGATCGCTCCAAATAAATCTCAACTTGGGCAGATTTATTAACCATAACAACTGTAAGTTTGAGTACAAAGAGTTTTGTGCAACATGGAGAACTCCTTCAACTCTGATTTTGAGAATGCCAGCTAGTTCTACTCCACAACTGTCCTGAAGGAAAAGGAATTCCATGTTTAGGAAAGATTGGAGGGCAAGCATTTGTTGTTGGGACAATTGGTTTGAGCTTGTATTAATCTCCCATAATATTACTCCTTCCTGCAATCAAGCCATTGTTAATCAGTCTTGAATCATCAAATTTCCCGAGTTAGTAAATAATAACTCAAAATCTGTATGTAAATAACTTCTACAAAGTATAGTCAGAATAGATATTGCCTTGAGAATGACAATATGGTAATCCATATTTCCTTGTCACGAGGTATTTTTTTTCCTTTAAAAACAAGATTAGAGTTGTTCTGTATTGGCCAAAATATTTATTTGTAGTGCAAGATAGTGTTTTATTAGATATATCTTAGACAAATACAAATGTAATTCCATTATATAATTATATTTCCTGCTTTATTACTTTATGCTCATTTTATTTTATATTTCTTTTCCATTTTAGTAAGATAATCATATTTCTATAATAAAACAGAAGAAAATTATAATCAATAAGCTATAAGGAAACCAGAGAAACATTTAAAAACAGTTTTAAGAATTCATAAAGTTGCTATATGGAATGTAAGATAAAGAATTAGTAAAATAATTCATAGATAATTCAGTAATTAGTACCTCTGTGATATAGTCGAGAGGAACCACTTGAGTTGCTCCTAAAGAAAAGTTGGGGCATCCTTGTATCGATAAACGTTGCAGTTGCATAAGTGTGTGCAACACAAAACCTTGGCAAATATCAACCAACGTCGGCAATCCATGCAGTGTTATCGAACTCAAGTTTGGAAGCACAATTTTCTCTTCGTTAGCAGTGCACCTAAAAATCTCTTTTAATTGAGCACACTCTTGTACACATAGAGATTTTAATTGGGGTAATGTTTTGGCCATGGCAAAAGAGAATAGGCTTTTCAACTTGGTACAATGAAAAATGTATAAATCCTTTAATTTAGGGAGACACACTTGAGCATTGGAGTGATTTTGAGGTTCTTCTCCATTGTTTGCAATGATTTCTTCCAGTTCATCACAGCCTGCTATACTTAAAGATGTTAACTCTGGTAGATTTATTTGGATGGCCCTTGGAAAGATATATTTTTGTCTTGAACAGTCTTTCACGTCCAAACTTTGAAGATATTGAAAACTCAGAATTTGTGGATTGAAGCATATCAACTTCAATTCAGTCAAACCTTTTGACCACAGACTCTCCAATTTAGAGACGAAGTGCTCTATATGGTCATCAGCAGAGGCAACTCCCTGGAAAAGTAATATTTGGTATGTATGTATTATGGAATATTTCAACTAAAAAAAACATACATTTTTCAACTAAAATTATATTTATGCTATACCATGCAGATACCTTAAAAAAGTCTTTGAACTTGAAACATATTCATGCTAATATTATATTTGCGGATGGCATTCTTAAGTACACACCAAACAATAATATAATCATAAAATTCATGATAACATACATATTATATATTAGGTAAAATTATTATGATATTCCTTATAGTTCCACTCATTAGAGTTTAAAATATTGGCATTCGATTCTTTGACTTAATTTTTATTTCTTGTTGGATACTTGTTAAGATTTTGTCAATAATTGGCATATGTGAACAGCTATCTGCTAACAATTTATAGATTGAGAGACATGTGATCTCCAATTTTCTTTTAACTAAAAACGAAATGAGTCTATAAAATGTCAATTTTTTAACATTGTTTGCAATTATAACATAAATGAAGATGGCATGTAAGATTTATATTAACAAATTTTAAGCTATATCAACAAATTGTTATTCACATATGCCAACCACCAATGCGATTTAACCAAAAAGTAACAAAAAGTATTCAATTAGAAATAAAAAATAAGTATAGTGACATAATTACAAAATTTCAAATTATAAGGATCTAATTAATAATTAAGTGAAATTATAAGGAGTGAGAAAATAATTTAACCGTTTTATTTTTACTGCAATTATTTGTTTATTGTTACTTGATTGTGAAGCTGCAGAGTATTAATTTGATCATATTATAATATTCTTATTACAATCATAGTAATTTTTTTTCCGATTTAAACCATGCTATAATATACCAGTTTTCTCAAATTTTCAAAACAAATAGCCATGGCCCATGCCATAAATTTGCAAATAAGTATTATATCAGAGAGAGGGTGTGTAAATACCACATTTTGGTGCTGTTCAGAACATATCCACGTTGCTGTGAATCTAGGACAACCATTCCAATATATTTTCCTTAGAGATGACCAGCTTGCATGACAGTTTTGCGGGCACATCCCAATCAGATTTCCAAGCCAATTCAGTTCAAATACTTGTAGAGAAGGAAGCATGATTTGGGTCTCATTCCGATCATGAAATGAATTATTCTGTTCATGGTCATGTGGACCAAATACATATTCTAGCTCATTACAACAACGTATTTTGATCTCTTGTAACTGCGGAAGGCCTTGTTGACCACAAGAGATTGGGAAGACAAATTGTAGCTTGTCACATTTACAAACATCCAGTTTCTTCAAGTTGGGGAAGATGGAATGAGAATTGTGGAGAGCTACTGATATTTCGCCTTCTTCACTTGTTATTATATGCCTCAGGTGTTCACATTCTTTTATACTTAGTTCTGCCAGTTGTTGCAGACTTGCGGCAACAGACATCGAGAAGAGTGTAACTGCTCCACATCCACACAAATTCAGGATTTTAAGATTGCACAATCGTGCTTCCTTCGGAAATATGTTTAGGACGTTCTGGCACTCAGATATTCTAAATTCTTCTAATTTCTCCAATAATCCAAGTACAGGCCGGCCTCGAGACACCTCTTTCGAGTTAGGGAGGGAAATGAGCTGTAAATGGAAAAAGTAATATTATCGTATGTATAATGGAAATATCCCAACTAAAACAAATATACAAACTATATCTATCCTAGAACAGGTATGTATGAAACTTTCAAATACACACTTAATATAATCAAAAAATTCATGGCAAGATATATTTTATAGTGCACATACACCAATTACTAATGAGATTTAACTGAAAAGTGACAGAAAGTATTCCATTAAAAACAAAAAAATAAGTATAATTGAAGGTTTGATCTCAAAATTTTAAATTATAAGGATTTTATTAAAAATTGAATAAAATTGTAAGTAAGTCAGAGAAAATTTCAACGGGTATACTTTTATTACAATTATTTCTTTATTGTAACTTGATTGAAAGTTGCAGATTTTTAATTTCAACAAATTATAATATTTTTATTACAATTACAGTAATTTTTACTATCCAGAACATGTTATATAATATACCCATATCCTCAGTTTTTTTTTTTTTTTAACCATGTCAACCATATCTTCGTATCTTAATATTTGATAAACTTGTGAGCTTGTGGCCGTGCAAAATTGTGATACTCAACAGATGGAATGGCCCACGGTATAAAGTAAAAACATATCTGATGTAAATACCCGAACCCATATATAATGGAAAGTGATAATATGTATTAAAGAGAGGATGTATACATACCACATTCTGATGCTGTTCAGAACAAATCCACCACGTTGTCAATCTCCGACAATACTTCCATCTTACGAACCTCAGAGATGGCCAGCTCACATGACAGTTTTGTGGGCACATCCCAATCAGATTTCCAAGAGAGGAGAGTTCAAATGTTTGTAGAGAAGGAAGCATGATTTGGATCTCATTCTGATCATGAGATGAATTATTCTGGTCATCGTCATATCCACCAAATACATATTTTAGCTCACCACCACCATTTATTTTTATCTCTTGCAATTGTGCAAGGCCTTGTTGAACACAAGAGATTGGGAAGATAAATTGTAACTTATAGCAAGAAGAAACATACAGTCTCTTCAACTTGGGGAAGATGGAATGAGAATTGTGTAGAGCTACAGATATTTCGCCTCTTTCACATGTTATTATATGCCTCAGGTGTTCACATTCACTTATTGTTAGTTCTGCCAGTTGCTGCAGACTTGCGGCAGCAGACAGGGACAAGAGTGTAACTACTCCACATCTATACAAATCCAGGACTTTAAGATTGCTCAATTGACCTTCCTTTGGAAATATGTTTAGGACGTTCCAACACCCAGACATCCTAAGTTTTTCTAATTTCTCCAATAATCCAAGCACAGGCCGGCCTCGACACAACTCTGTCAAGTCAGGGAGGGAAATAAGTTGTAAATTGACTAGCCTGGGCAATAAAGCATCTTCCTGAAATGAATCTGCATCAGTGAGGCATTCTATCTGTTCACATTCAGAAAGTCGGAGCATCCTTAATTCATTCATGCCTAGCATAGCTCTAACCATGTCGGGGATGACATTTTTAAAACCACCATGACCGCCATAGAAATGAACTTCCTCTGCATTTTGAAAAAGATTCTTTTTAGATCCAACTATGGTGGAGACATCAAAATCTTCTAATTTTAGTATTCTCTTACTGGAAACATCTTCTCGGTATCTTCTTGAATTCCCTCCAAATTGTAATTCATACCTCCGCAATTTAGTAGAAGCAAGATCGTTCACAAAACATATATCAGCTTTAGAAATATACAACTCTTCTAGTTGTGGACATCTTGCTATGCCTTCAAAATTGTAGTTTTCCATAACATCAGACTCTGTCAAATCTAAAAGCTTCAACTCATTCAAATTTTCAATTCCTTCGGGCACTTCCTTGAAGGAACAAGATTGCAAATCAAGAACCTCAAGTTTTCTTAAGCTCACAATAAAGGAGATGTCGCTTAGCTTCCATCCTCTCAAGCGCAAAGTTCGGAGATTGGATAGGGATTGAATTGACTGAGGTAATGATAAGGATGGAAAGCTAATTGACCGAGATACTGATAAGGATGGAAAGCCATCCTCATCTAATGAGAAGGTTGGAATCCAAAACTTTTCTTTATTGGTTATAGCCATAACTTTAAGTTTCTTCATGCCATCAAATGATGTACATGATAATCCCGAGGAATATTCAATATTTAGCATTAGAATCTCAAGATTTGGGGCCTCCCATTGGCATGAAATTTCACCTATATCTCCAAACCTTGAAAACACTGCAAAACAATTTTTTGTAACTCCTTTCCATATCAGCCAGTTTACACCTTTTTCAGTATTTACCATAATGGCTCTATCCTCCGTAGATGATATCCATAAAGCTGTGTCGCGAATTAAGTCATGCATCTGCACATGATGATAATTATTTCTCATCCCAAAGCAGCGCATCAGCAAACAAGAATCTACAAGCGTGTCTAAACCCACCTTAATCAGGTTCCTTGTAGAATCAAATGATTCAAATTCCCCACATACACCAAGACCAGCCCCATACCTGATCAATTCTTCAACAGGGATTTCATGATCTTCTGGAAACATAGCACACATCAATAAGAGCAACTTAGCCTCTTTATTTTCTAAAAAATCGTAACTTAATTTAATGCAATTGAAAGCATCTCCTCCTTCCCCATAAAGAGGTATTGAAGCCTTCAATTTTTTTAGAGCTACTTCCCAGTGATGAACTTTGGATTCCACCCCTTTTCCTTTCAAGGAAGATGCCACAGTTTTAATTGCAATCGGCAACCCCTTGCATTCCCTTGAAACTTTCCGGGGCTGATTTAATATCTCAGAGGCATATTGGTCCTCTATATTAGCATACTTTTTAAACAATGCCCAAGCTTCTTCTTCCGATAATAGTCCCAACAGAATTTCCATTTGACAGTCCATTGAAGTACATACGTCATAACAGCGCGTAGTTAACAGGACCTTGCAGCTTCGCTTCTGCTCCGGGTCAAAATCAATACCTAGAGCTTTCAATTCCATCTTCTTCCACACATCATCCAGTATTATCAGAACTCGCTTTTCTTCTTTTAGTCTCATGCTTAACTGTTGTTTTCTTCCCTCTTCGGTGTATTTGTCAAATTTCAAGTTTAAGAAGTCGGCCATTTCTTCATGAATTTTTCCGATATTCGGAGTTTGAGACAGTGTAACTTTGATAACCAAGTCAAAAAGATTCAATTCTTTAGCTTTTTCTCCCCACTTCTGTTGCAAGGGTTGTTTTGCCCGCCCCTGCCATCCCATATAACCCTATTGTATGGGTGTTATCATTTTTTAGTGCCTCCATGATTCGGTCATAAGCCTCCTTTGTAGAATTGAAGTAGGTAAAACCATCAGATGATTCATATTCAATGCCTGGGAGTGAGGCACGATGAGAGAATGGCTCAAATTCATTCTTCTTTATCAACTCTGTCATTTCCTCAATCTTCTTTGCCATTTGCTTGCAAAGACGGTATCTTTTCCGGGAAGGACAAAGACCATGAAAACACTTGTTGTTTGCTTCTGGTTCTTGTGTCATTTTTTCTGCCTCATCGAGCAGATTTTCCGCATCACTCAACCACTTTTCTACATGCTTCTCAATTATTTCAGTGTTCCTTTTTGCTTCTTCAGCACGATTTTGGATTGCATCTCTTTTCAATGTCAACTCGGTCATTGTATCCTTGAGATTTTTGATGAATTTTTTAATGCAGAACATGTATTGCCATTGACGATTTGTGCTATCCACTACATATTGTGCAGCTTTCGGCACAACAGAGGTAACAATATCTTCCATTTCTGCAGAGTTAACCCCAGGAAAGAGTTATTTGTATTGATTAATTAAAATATAGAGATGTTTTGTCTTGACTAATCTTAGAAAGTGATATTTTCACTTTCAACATTCATAGTGTTGTTTATTTACGTGGCACAATTTGAAATAGACCTTTGCTTCTAGCCTTCCTACACATTTAAAATAATTCATTTGGATACATAATTTGCAAGTTTTATTGGGGAAAAAAAAGTACCTTTTGTAACTTTTTCATGGCACGTTGTAATTTGTCATACAAAAAGGAAATTTTATATGCTGCAACTTTAAGGGATCTGGAATTAAAATTTTTTATACAGTCGCTACTTGTAAAGTACATTCAAGCTTTTGTACTAAGCTCCTTTAAAAAGTAAAGTGTATCATTATAACTTTTAATAAAAAAGTTAAAGATTCAGAATTAATAAATAATAATTAATTAATTTTTTTATAAACATTAGTAACTATTCACTTCCTTATTTTTTCATCAAAGGTTATGATCTTACATTTTATCCTTTAAAATGTGTCTTATATTTTAGAAAAGTTTAATCCCAAATCTTTATACGAAAAGTTTTAAAAATGCAAGCTTTTTCAAAGAAAAAATAACTAGCAAAAATAAATTAGTGGGAGTAAAACCACTTATAAAACTAGCTTAAATTGCTAAAAGAACAGATGTAATTAATTTTGATAATATGTATATATATATATATATATATATATATATATATATATATATATATATATATATATATATATATATATATATATATATATATATTATACATAAGGGTATGATATGATGATAGAGTAAATTACGAGTGATAATTATATAAATAGCATTTGCTTTAATTTAATACTAGTGACTAAGCCCATGCTTTACGTGAGCCAGTATTTAATAAAAAATCATAATAATTTTTTAAAAAGTATTATCATTTATTAAAATATTAAATATATTAATTAATTTGTATAAAATAATATAATTAAAAAATATAAATTATGTATTTTTTATTATTTTAAATTTCATTGTATGTAACTTATAGAACTAGATAATAGTAAAAAAAATAATAAAAGGAAAGAATATTTATATCATATTTGATATGATGAAATGAGAATAAGAACAAAAATAAAATAGAAAAGGATTTTCATAAATATGTTTTATATATGAAAATAATAGAGTATTGGAATGGAGAATGACTTTTTAATGAAAATAATATTCTTAACAAAAATATATAACTTTAATTTAAAGATATAATTTTAGTACTTAAGATGCAAATAGATTTTATCATAAAATAAATTCTATTTATTAAATTTATATTATTAAAAAATGCTTGAGTTGTAAATATTATAAGCGAAAAGAAAAAAAATACATTAAAAGCATGTGAAATAGTATATAAAGTATAAAACCTTGAAAAATTTCAATTGATATATATTTAATTTAATATATAGTACTTAAAAATTGTTATGAAGGAAATATTTATAAAATTTTAAATAAATAAAATTTATTTTATTTTTCAAATATTGTTATTAAAAATATAATATTTAATTAACTAACTCAATTAATAATTTTTATTCTAGAATATTGATTTAGTTAAAGTATTTATAAAAATAAAAAATAAAATAGATAATTTTATATCTATATTATTTAGTAATATTTATGTTTGAAATATTGTACATGAACAATTAAAAAACATAAAATAAAAAAAGAAAAAGGGAAACAATGTTTGAGTTATAAAATAATAAAATGTAAAAATAAAATATATATAGTAATGTGAATTGATTTAATTAATGAAAAAATTTATCTTATTTTAAATATTTTTACCATGAAAAATTTTCATTGTGTTAAATTTATATTATTTAATAGTTTTTAAGTTGTAAATAATATAAGTGAAAAGAAAGAAAAATGAAAAAATCATGTGAAATAGTACACGAAGTATAAAGTTTTAACAAAATTTTCAATTAATATATATTTAATTTGATATATAGTACTTATAAAAATTGATATGAAGGAAACATTTATAAAATTTAAATAAATAAATTTTATTTTAATCTTCAAATATTATTATTGAAAAATAGAATATTTAATTGATTAATCCAATTAATAATTTTTAAAATAAAATTTTATTTATTTAAATAATTCATAAAAATTTAAAAATAAAATATATAATGTTATCTTTGTACTATTTAGTAATATTAATATTTGAAGTATAAATAATAGCTGTGTGCACAAAAAAATAAAAAAATGGAATGAAAAAAGGGAAACAATGTCTAAATTATAAAATAATAAAAATAAAAGTAAAATATATAAAAAAATTGAGATCCATACCTCACTATCTTTTCAGATTTTAAATTGAACAGTGCCTCCTTTGAGAATGCTACAATAAAATTAATAAGGATTCAATGCAAACGAAGTTTAAGCACCAAAAATACCAACGGTCTATTACTCTATTCCTTCCTCATGTTTTATACTTCCATAATTTTTATCAAATAATTAATTGGTCTTTTCATAGTTATATGTCACCACATCTAACAAGATGAAAAAAATCATATAATAAAGATTATGCTTCAATACATACTAAAAAAATCATACCAATACCTATTGTTGAATTTTTTATTACAATATTTTAAATTTTTAAAAGAAGTTAGTATTTTTATAGAAGTATTAAAAATTTGTTTTTATATATAAAGTTGTTATTGTTATTTTATGAAAAATGAAAGGCTCCATTTCATGCAGGTAATTAATAAGTTAGTTAATAATTAATAAATTAGTCAAAAATTAATAAGTTAATTGACAGTCGATAGCTAATAAGTTAATTAATTATCTAAAATTATAAAATAATGTAAAAAATATATTAATAAAAATAAATATATAATTAAAATATTTCATATTTATTTAAATATCAAATTATATTAATACAATTAATATATTCAAAATAAAAATATAATATCTAATATTTAATTAATTATATTTTATGAATTTATATATTTATTTACATAGTTTTTATTTTTTATAACAAGATTATAATTACTTATAATTATAATTACATAATTATATTTTATGACATTAGATATTTATTTGTATATTTTTATATATTTGTAGTTTAAAATGAAGATATAATTACATTAAAATTGAATTGATTATATTTTATGAAAAAATAATATTTAGATTTATATTATAAAAGATATGAATTATATTAATAAAAAAATAGAAATAGACTTAGAAAAAAAATTGAAAAGATGGTAATTTATAAACTATAAGTAGGGGTGTAAATGGGTTTACAACTCATGAGTTTGGTGAACCGATCTATGAGCTTTTTACAAATTGAATTTATCAAAAATAGGCTTGCAAAAAAAAAGGGGGTTTAAACGAGCTTAGCTTGTGCAGACTAGATCTACATGGGTTATAAGACAAGCTCATTTATAAGGTAAAGCTTGTGGGCTTTACGAATTTTTATGTCGATCGAATTGGCCAAAATAGACCTGCTTAAAATATAAGCTTTAATGGATTGAGCCTAAATGAGCTCGGCCCATGTGAGCTTTGGCTTAATCTAATCTAGTTTGGTAGGTTTGTCTATAAGTTACTCAAGGTAATTTATCAACTTAAAACTTATTTTTTCAATATATGCACATAAGATTTTTATAGAAAAACTTATATTTTATTGACAAGTTTATAAGTCATAAATTAACTTATTTATTATGTAAAATGAAGTTAAAATATATCACAACTATTTATTATGTGAAATAAAGTTAAAATATATCATGCAATCTCACATATTGAATATAAATACACACTAATTTTAGCACTCAATCCTGCTATAAAAGGATATATGGCATCATTTATGCACTTTATTTGCTTTTTTTATATAAATTATGTACAAATTCTTCTATAGCTATATTTTGTTTATTATTCTAACCTATTTAGTTTAACTAGAATCCAATTCTTAGGGAATGCAAAATGTCCTCATTTTATGATGCCTCATGGGGGATTATCCTAATGAGATTTGAGCGTGGTATAGTTTTTTTGCTATACAAGATGAGGTTTGATACAAGTTTTTATCCAAAGCAAAATGTGAGGATGAAATAATAATACATTATCTTGCTTTGTAGGATTCATTATTTTAAAATTATTATATTTTTGCTCTATACACTGATATATATATACTTCTATAATTTTTTTGTTATTTCAATAATTTAATCATTTAAAAAAAAACTAAAAACACTCATATTTCATTAGACATGATAAAGGTAAAAAAATAGTATTTTGTTGAATATATATCAAATTGATAACTTTTTGTTAAAGTTTTATGTTGTTTAAATCAATTATGTATGGTTTTGGACATAATATCATAGGATCATGTTGATTATGTTTGATTTGCAATATTTAAATCTATTTTTCCCTTTTTTTGTTATTTATTTGCCTTTGAGATTATCTTATAATTACATATGAATTTTTGGCCCTTAATTTCAAAATTTGTATTTTTCTTAGTTTCTTTTATTTTTAATTATTCCCCAAAAGTATCCATGGAAATCTATTGTTTTGAAGATAGAGAGAATCTTGCCTAAAAAAAATGGGGTGTAAGATGAGTTAATATTTTGTTCTTAACAATGGGATGAGGTAAAAAATGGTAAATTTTCCACCCTACTTCATTGCCATCCCAGCAATTCTCACCTGTTTAATTCTATCATAATTTAAAACTATTTTTAATTAGCATATTTATATTTATTTTAATTCTTATTGTATATAACATGAACTCTTATTATATTTAAATAGCTAGATATGGAAATTAATTTTTAATCATATCAAATAATAAACACAATTGAATGTCATATCAATAATTAAATTTATAATTCATAAATTAGTTACTCAAAATATAGGCATGAATAATTCCTTTACTAAGTATTAGGAATGGAAGTAGTTCAAGTGAATTAAATTAAGCTTTAACTAAAACAGGATATGCTTGCATAAAAAAATTTGGTTTGCCATACTTAGAAGCCTACTCTACATTTTAAATTTGGCCTACCTGATTTGTACATAAATTATGCAAGGTCTAACATTTTTTATTATCCTATATAAGCTTACAAATTATTACTAAATATTCTCAAAAAATAATATTATGAATGAAATTGAGTCTAATTGAGTCAGATTTTAAGATTCTTGAACATCAACTTAACTAACATAAAAAGTTATTTGAACTCAAATTAATGCTAATATTTTAACTTGAACTCATTTTGACCCAACATTATAAAGTTCAAAGTTTGGCTTAATTTGATTGGAGATAAAAACTCAGTTTGAGTTTAATTCAAGTTTAATTTGATCTCAATAAATGGACTTAATTAAGCAATAATAAAACATAGTTTTGATAAAAAAAAGTTAGATTTAGCATAATTTTAAATACAATTAAATACTATATTAAAAGGGTAAAAATGAAAATCCAATTATATAATTAATGACTAAATAATGAAAAATTATAATTGAATTACTTACAAATCAAACAAGTCAAATAAAAAGAAAAAAAATTGTTTAATTCTTTGTTAAACAAGCTAACTTTCTTGCCCAAATTTAATGTGAACAAGTTATTATGAACTAAGTTGAATCAAGTAATTATTGAGTTAAGCAAATGGAATCCAAAAATATTTTTACACTTTTTTAAAAGGAAAGTGATCATTTATTTCCTTCTAATAAATATAAAATTTACAAAATTGTGAATTTTACAATTTATAAGAGAAGAATGAGTAGAAAGTAAATATATAAGAGCGAGAAAAATATTATTCAATGAAATCTCACTTAGGAATGCTATTAGTACCTATCATACACAAAGTTAGGATCGTGTTAATAATGAGAAGCCATGTGATTTTGCATAGGTGTCACAAGTTGATAGTTGTAATTAGTTTAATAGTCAAATATACTCAATTTTCGATGAAACTTGGTTTAAAAATAAAATATGATGTAGAAGTCCTATGAAGTGAATTTGAAAGCAAATTGTACTTATAGATTCTTTTCATTTTTAGGCTTGAAAGTATTTTGATAATTTTGATAAGATTTAAGAATCTGAAGACGATTCAAGAACCTAAGGAAATTTAGGAGTATTTATGGTTCTCACATTTTTATTTTTGTTTTAGCATATTATAGTGAGAATATATCTTCAAAATATGGTGAAAAAACATTATGACAACTTGAAGAAAGTGTATTTACTTTTGTTGAATAGGCTTTTGTTTGAAATATTTTTTACAGAGTGGAGTGTCGAAAGGCCTGAGAGGGCTCCTTAACACTAAGTTAGAGGCTAAGTATATTACTTTGTAATCATCTCCTATACACTTAAAATTATGAAATTATATATATATATATATATATATATATATATATATATATATATATATATATATAAAGCAAATAGAATATCTCTCTTTATTTAAAATTGTCCTCTTTCAGCTCATTGTGCTTAAAAACTCCTAGAGTGGGGCATCTTTGTGACTCGGCATACATTAGTGCTATCAATTAGAGTAGCAAGCATGCATTGTATAATTTCGACTAGAAGGTTATTGGCTCGTGATATTAGGCCTATTAATGAATCACGATCTACAAACTAGACCGATGCAGTCCATAAACTTGGATAGATTAAACTATTCAAAAATTTATCCATTTTAATTGCTAGTTTAAATGAATCAATCTGTGTGAATTATAGTTTGGACAAATGGTTTGAACCAAATCAATTTCTGGACTTACAGTGAGAGTCCATAAGCTTGCGAACTGAATCATACCATTTAAAGTTAATATATTTTTTAAATATATTTATACAAACCGATCCGTAGTTGTACGTTTTGTTGGTGTATGATCGCAGTCTTTGATATGGCTCAATTATTGGATAGTCCCGCCACTGATTCTTAATCTCTTGTTCCTACCATTTTCATGATCATTCTTAATTTTTATTAATATATAATTTAATAATATTTAATCTCCTTAGATATAATATTTAATTTTATTTTTATGTACAAATTAAACTAATTAAATTATATTTAAATTGGCAATTTGAATAAAATTAAAGATAAACTCCTAACTTACACAAAAATTTTCAACAAGATTTTAAATTAATCATTATCGAGAGAAAAATTAGTGAAACTTTAGTTTCATGAACAAGCAAATTACAAAAAACACTAACTCCTTGTTTATTCCATAGAAAATTGGCGGAAAAAAACTTAAAAAAAAATAAAAGAAGTAAAAGATAATGTTTTTCCTTATTTAATTATAAGGTAGAAATAGTATGGAAGACAAAAGGAGTTGAGCTTATCAAAAAATTTTCTTAGTATATATGGATGGAAAATGAATAAAAAACTAACTTATTATAATTTCATTCTTAATTTTATTTATCTTGAAAATTGACTTATTAATTGGAAAGTTAGATTTGTCATTCAAATTAATTGAGTTTTCTTTCTTCTCGTTTTTCTGCCAATATAAGTAATTTTCTTTTTTCTTCTTTTCTTTGTATCCAAGTAAGAAAAAAGAAAATATTTTTTATTATTTTCTTTCATCTTATTTTCTTTCTTCTTATCTTTCCTTTATTCAAAGGGTAAAGGTATGAGTGACATCTTTGATTGGCTATTACATTGAGTGACCAATTAATAACTTTGCTCCGGTTTGAAACCGTGTGATCTAAATTTTTAGTCTTTTAACTTAACAAAAAAATTACTAATATGATTACAGTTTGTTCTATTTTTAGGTCAAAATGATCACAATAGGATTTTATATTAAAAAAATGCCAAATTAAGAAAAACAAAATTATGCGGAGTAATTGGCAATTCAAAAGGAAATTATTGGTAGCTAATAATTTTTGCAATGAGAAGCTACAAATTGATTCAAAGGTTGTTGTCAAATCACTATTGGGAATATCTATTGGTCTTTAGAGAGATTTATCAATGTTTGATCCGATGAAATTTTTGGTTGAATCAGTATCCACTAATGTTTATCTTGCTTGGTATCTTAGATCTAGTAATGAGGTGGTTCATTGGACAGCTAAATAACTTGAACATGTAATTTGTAATGGGTCGATGAGTTTATAATTAGGTTTCACTTGTTTTCAAGAGTGTTTTTTTTTTAATGATTCTCATCATCTGTATTAATAATGGTGTGAAAAAGAAAAAAAAAATCTCTACTTTGAACTAATTGCCCTATATATTTAACATTCAATGTAATGAAAAGTAGTATTACCCAAAAGGACAAGGGTCACGTAAGTAATAAAGTATAGATATGAATTAGAGGAGGTATAGAAGGAAGAAAATTTCAATTATTTTCACCTCAATTTATGATTTCGCTGGTTCTCAAGTGGCAATAACACTGTTTCCGTTTGAGCATAAATCCTCCTTTAGATTTTGAAAACCAACTTCTCCCCCTTTTTCGATTGACTGCAAACAAAAAAATTAGAAATTAATATTTAAGTCCAGACTCATCTCACTGGATTGCTCACTTATATAGCTACAACACTATTTGAAAATTGCGATTTTACTAAAACGTTTCCTGCGGTTTTGATACCCCAAGAAGTTGTTGTAGAAAATTGTGGAATAGTGTGTGCAAAAAAAAAAAAAAACTTTTATTTTCGATACACATTTATTTCCCATGGCAGACGACCTTGAGAAATTTAAATTATATACATCCCATGGCAGTAAACCTTGGGAAGTTGAAGAAAAAAAAGAGATTGCACTATCGAAATCTACCATAGGAAATTTGAGATGCACTATTTCATTAAACTTGCCGACAACTATTTTTATAAGGAATGCTGTGGGAAATCTGATTATATTCATGTTCAACACAAAGGTTCCCCTTTCCTCTTTTCCTTTTCTCTTCTTTGGCGCTCCTTTGCCGCTCATCTGCGAACTCAATCACTGATCGAGGCATGTTTTAGCCCTTGATCACATTTCTATTGCTCTCTATAAAAAGAAAACCTAGTTTACCGATTGTTTTTTTTTTAATCTTTTACCTAAAATTTTAGGCTTTTCACTTTTAATATCGTGTGATGTATGTGTGTGTGAGTTTGTTATCTTGGTAAACATATTGTGCATATAATTTTCTTTTGTTGTGTGGATATGTATGCAATTTTCAGTGTATATGGTTTTGAATGTTTGCCCCAAAAAATTGAGTTTTTTTCACCTTTCTAATATCGTGTGATGTATATTACATGGTTATGTTGTTTTGGTGGTGACCATATGATATTCTTCTGTTGTATAGCTATGTGTGTAATATTTGGTGTATGTGGTTTTGAATGTTTCATACATATGGATATATTTATAAAAATGCACACATGCTTTTGGGTGTGTACGTACTATTTGTTGTATATGCATCGGATTTACATTAGTTTAATATGAGATTAGAATTTTTTTTAAAAAAATGATTATTCTTAAAATTATTAAATTTATTTCATGAACTAAATTATAGAACTTTTGTGTTTTTGGACATTGCACAATCTCAAAATGGTAGTATGATGGTGTCAAGATAGTGATCATCTTGAAGAAGCTTCTATTGATTAGATGAAGATGCTCTCTATTAGGAACTATTTATGTGATTGCATAATTAAAGAAGCCCAATTGATTAGAGAATTGTTAGAGTTATTCAACAAGCCCAACCAGTTCATTCGTGGATGGATTTGCACAAACCTAGCCCAAATGAATCGGATTAGACTAGACGGACCGCAAATTTTGTGGATCCAATGGGTAGGTCCATAGATTTTGCAATTTTTTATTTAAAAAAGTTTAAATTTCATCTCTTTTAAATTCATTTTTTGAAAAGGTCTATTTTCTACTTTTTTTTAAACAAATCATTTAAAACATTTCTTATTTGATCATTTTTATGCCTAAATTTCTAATTATAATATCTCTAATATAAAACAATTTAAAATTATAAAAATATGTATCCATTCATAAATTCATATAAAATTTTTAATTTTGATTGAGAGATGGAGTTGAACCTTAGATAATAAAGTGCTAGTCTTTTGTTAGATTATTATGTAGTAAAAAAAAAGATTTAATTGTCTATAGATCCATATGAACTTTTAGACTTTTCAAATCAAATCATATTGAGTCTACATTTAAATGGACTTTATTTTTAAGGATTATAGACCCATATGTAAACTCGAGTTCATTTCTAAGAATCGTACTAAAATTTTTCCCTTTGATCAAGAATGTGATTGAAGAACCCTATTGATCAAGATTGAGGTTGATACAATACGTGCTGATCAAGAGATGCGACTAAAAAATTTCCAAATTTCCACGTTGTAACTAAAGCATCACATACGGATCAAGAAAAGCATTCGAAAAAGCAAGCTTGCTCATTAGATAATAGCAACATGGAAAAGGATCTAGTGGTCAGAAAGAGCTGCATGATATAAGTTGAAGAAGTGATTAACAAAAGTTGAAAAAGAAGTCCATTTTAATCATGATTTGTTTCATATTCTTTTAAACCCTAAATAAATTGTAAACTAAAGACTTTGTCTAGAAAAAATAAAATTGTACATTTAGTATATTTTATTGAATTTTATTTTATTTTTATTAATTTTATTTTTGGCATTTTGTGTTTTTTAAAATTATTTCACGGAACATAATCGTGGAAGTAATCCTAACACCAAAATTTCATGGCAAATTAGCCGTGCAAAAAGCAATTTCATAAAGGAAAAAAATAAAAAAAATACTTATAAATTTTGTGGGAGTGGTCATGAAAAATATTTCCCCCACATATTTTTTTTCATGATTTCAAGATTTTGAAAAACACTACATGAAAATTATTTTTTTACAATAAGATAATTTTTTTTTTGCACAACCTAAGGAACGGAATTTTGAGCGTAACAAAAAATATGTCAATGCATAAAATATACTCCGACTTCGCAGATAATCTCATCACGTGTTTAACATATCACGGAACAAGAAATTCCTAAATTCTACGGCTATAAAATTTGTTTTTAATCTCATTTAATATATGGAACATAATTATTAATTTTATGATTTATTTGTTAATTTTATAAACTCCATATCCATTAAAAATCTCTTTCTACAATTTTTTAAAAAATTATAAAATTATAAAAGTAAAATTAAAATTTAATTCATTATTGGTATAAATTAATTTTATATTATTAGTCAATAATGTATTGTTATAAAAAATTATCAAAATTTTTTGTTACAATTAAAATTTTTTAATTATTATTACTATTTTAATAATATATGATTTTCTCATTCTTTTTTTTACTATAAAAATTAACTATATAACATTAATCATGAGCGATTTATAGATCAATAATATTATAAACATTCTTTTCTAAGGGAGGAACCTTATAAATAAAGCCCACCCCACTTCCTATCACTTTATACACCCATTTAATCCCTTTATGAATTGCAAAATTTACATTCCTATTAATCCAAACTATAGAGTAGAATCATGTAAATAAAATTTAATGTCTTCAACTACAATTGATAAATACCAATCACACTAAGTAAAGCCTAATATAGCATTTACTACTATCTAATAATCACTCTCTATAAATATAATAAGTTTGACAAATCCCATATCTCGAGTAACTTCACATGCTTTCAATATAACTTGAACTTTAGCTACTTTTGGAGAATTACACCTTAGTTTTTCAAATTAAAATTCTTTTACTTGAGCCAGTTCGTTTCATCCTATTACTGTTATTGCTGTCACATCATTTTTTCATGATACATTCACATCAAATTTTAGACATTCTATGGGGGGTGGCATTCATGTTGTAGTGATATCAACTAATAAGGATGTTACTTGAGTTTTGATTCAGTTTAGTATATTCCGAAAGAATTATTTTTTCTAAAGATCACATCGCATTCACTTTTTCTATAATTACACTTGTTCATTTTTCTATTTTAAAAAGTATATATTAACATTTCTTTTTGTATATCTTAGTTTTTCTTTTTTTTATGCACTCAGCTCCCTTATTTTTAAAAATTAAGAGAAGTATAAATTTTTTAAATTAAAAAATGTGTAAATGTAATTAAGTTAAATCTTAACGGTGTGAGTATAACTTATTCTTTTTTATTATTTAAAAATTTAAAAAACGAAATTGAATATAACTCTTTTGAAAGTACCTTTTACTCACCTTCTATGAAGACAAGAACCCTTTTTTATTTTTCCCCTTTTATAATATATACGGCACCCTTGGCAATGAGACTTATGCTATAGCCTCCTACGAATTACTCTCAAATGCTAGTGAATCCGGTTCCAGTGATGAGAACTGCTTCAAATCTACAAAATTAAAGAGTAGTAAATGAAGTACAAAAATGATTAAATTCTTTTTTTTTTATTTTTAATGATTTAAAACTATAGACAAACAAAAATGGAGGTAGATGCAACTCTTTTGAAGGCACCTTTCTCACTCACCTTCTACCAAAATAAGAACTTTTTTCTTTTCGTTTCCAATGTTGGCACTTGACCCTGTTTGTTATCCAACAGCTTCCTGCAGATTACTCTTAGTACTTGTCAATGTTGCAAATTAATATATTTTGTAATAATTTAAAATATAGTAAATATTTTAAAATCTAACTCGTAATTTTTTTCCTTTTAAATTCTAATTTTTTTCATGATTTTAAACTACGGTCAAAGAAACCAAAATATGGTCGCAGGAGGAACTTTTCTAAGACGCAAGATATATTTTAAAAGAATAAGATTGATTATTGAAATTGTTTGTGAAAGTTGAGGAAATGAATAATTATAAATTTAAAAATTAGTTATTTTCAGTAGCTCGTAATTTATCAAAAGTCGAACATTTAAATTTCCAATTATCTAATATAATTAATCATTTTATCCTTTAAATGTAACTTACAATTCAGTTGAACAAAATTTTCTTGTACTCGCCAGTCCAGAAAATAAGATTTTTTTTTTTTTTAAATGTTGACACTTGACACTAAAAGTTATCCTACAGCTTGCTGCAGATGAGTCCAAGCTGCAAGTCCATGTGAATCCGCTCCTGTTGGAAGGTAAGGAAGTGGTTTGAATCTGCAAAAGAGTAAAGTAGTGTTGTAAGTTGCAAAAGGAAAGAATTGACATGGTTAAGATGAAAATGAAAAAAATAAAATTAAAAGTTAATTAGAACGAAAAATATGAAAAAGAAAAAATTTAAAAATTTTGATGTGTAAAAATAATAAAAATTGTTTTTTCACCTTTTCTTTTTCATTAGATCCAAACAAGAAAAAAAATGAAATTTGAAATTTTCTATTATTTTTTTTCCTTTCATTACTACCAAACATGAGGAGAAAATGATATCAAAATCAATATTTAAGATTATGTTTGACTGTAAAGAAAGGAAAGGATAAGAGTAGAAAAATTTTAAATTCAAGATTTTTATTTGTTTGGTTGAAAAGAGAAAGAAACATAAATTTGCATTATTTTTATACATTAAATTCTTAAAAAAAATTTCCCTTATTTTCTGATCTTCCAAACATAGGACGAGTGCCATTTGGAGTAAAGAAAAGTTGATTTACCTCAGTCGCAGACACGGAGGGTATGATTTCAGTTGTCGAAGATGACAAAATCAGGCAGCGATTGCAGTATCTTTGATGTTTTGAGAAATGCAGAGAACAGATAATCAGAAAGTGAAAGTGGTTGTTTTCTTTCTTAAACAGCGGCCAAGGTGCCGTATGTAACCCGCCATTGACGACTCAAGTCGGGTCATTTTTCCACGTTACTTTTATAAAGTCATTTTTTTAAAAAAAGGAAAGTAACATTCGACTTAAAAATGTTATCTTTCAAACTTTATTTCATAGTGCTAAAATTCTATTCTTATCTCAGCAACACTTGGATTCACTTTGGCAATGCACGGGATGAAACCTCGGGATTACGTTGGTTGTATGAAGTCCGGTCCTGTCTTTGCTGAAAAAGTAAGACAAGATGTATTTCATAATTTTCAGTACTTAGTTAATTTAAATATGTTATCAATGGATATAATCTTAAATTTCTATGTAGTTCTGTTATATGTAGATCAGTTTGCATTTCTATTTGAATATAATATTCTTAATGCAGAATTTATAAGCTATGCCAATGGTCCAGTGTAGTTATTATTTTCTTGAATAGAACTAATAGTTATGATTTTATTTAGTGTTAGTTCAGAATTTATAAATTTCAGTCTTAAGATTATTGTTTAATTTTTTTTACTTGGACAGTTAATTTCAGTCTGTTAAAACGCAAGTCTGGAATCTTCGGATTTGATAGTCAAGCAGAATTTTGTATAGATATGTAATATGCTATCTATTTTGACGGTGAAAATGTGAGTTATTAGTTTTTTTCCAATGAAGAAAATAAAAATTATAAAATCTAGATTAGATTGGTTTTGATTTGTAGCAATACTGGTTTTGTTTTAAATTATGATAATATATAATTTTTGATTCAATCATAATGCTCAGGTTGACAAGATTATTTCCTTTCATGTCCGGAGGAGAACTGCAAATAATGAAGAAGTGGAATGTAATTAGTTTGAGTTTAGTACATGGAAGTATTGTTGTCCAACTACAGTGTTATCTAATTCTAGGAAAAGTAACTGCAACGAGTGAATTGAAATTAGTGGTATCGAAGACAATGACTACTGTTTTCATTTTTTTTAAAAGGACTCTGTTGAAATTTTAATTACTGATTGATCTATGAGAACAAGGGTGATTTTTCCAGTATGGCATGTAACAATTTACAAGTGTCTCATTATTTATAAAGTAGTATGTGATATATTGATGTCTCTATACCAGAGTAACTAACTTTGAATAGTCTTTAATGTTGTCAAAGCTATTTTAACTATAATGCAACTCACATTTCTTCATATTTATTATGATAAGAAATTGATCAAGTTATTTCTACTCCATTATTTTTAGAAAAGGAAGATATATAAGAATATTTTAATACTTTTATAGGTATATAAAATTTTTTTATAAATGATATGATTTATTAAATAATATATGATATTTTGGTGATGAAATAAAATAATTTTCTTTTTGAAAAGAATAAATATTTATTTTATATATGTGTTATAATAGTAAAAAAATAAATATTAGAAAATATTATTTTTTTTGTTAAAAATAAGAGGGAATATGATTTTTTTAAGTACATATACACATCTTTGATATATTTAAATTTATATAGGTAATTTAATTTTTTATCTTTCTAAATTAAAATAAATTATGACACATCAGTTCTATATTTAATATTTAGTTATTGTAGTCTTAATTTTCACAGTTAACTGATGTTATAAGTTAGAGACATAAAATTCATTTTTTAATTTTTATTTAAAAATTATTTTACTATTATATTTTCAACTAGTGAAATTATTACTTTATGGATATTTTGATCTCCCTATATGAAAGTAACTAACTTTGAATAGTCTTTAATGTTGTCAAAGCTATTTTGACTGTGATATAACTCACATATTTTTCAGATTTATTATGATAAAAAGTTGATAAAGAGTGTGTTTGTAAAACATGTTTTAAAAATAGTTCTCAAAAACAAGTAAAGAAAAGAATGTGTTTAGTAAGTTATTTTAAAAACAACCTTAAATTACAGAAATGCCATTAATGAAATGTATTTTGGAAAAAAAAATAAGAACAATTTAAAGTTGTTCTTATTTTCTTATTTTTAAAACATATTTTAAAAATAATTTTTAAAATTGAAGAGACAAAACACTTAAAAAAATAAGTTTTTTTGTTCTTTTATTTTTAAAAACATAAAACTGTTTTTAAAAACACAACCAAGCACACTCAAAATTATTTCTACTCCCTTATTTTCAAAATAAGATATATGTAAAAATATTTTGATACTTATATATAAGTATATAAAGTTTTTTATAGTATTTATATATCATATGATTTATAAAAATAATATATGATATTTTGATGGACAATTTTAATGACAACTTGTCATACCTAGCCTTCCACTAAAGACTTGAGTGATGTTTGGGCAGGTACAATGAGTCAAAGTCGCGGGTAACGAGAGAATTTTGTGATTATAGAATGGGTTGAAATTTTTATTTTTTATCGGTTAACACCGGTATGCATGCTCAAGTTTCAATTTGTGTGGATGTGTGAATTTGTCCACAAACTTATGCCTTTTCGTAATATTAAAATTTTTTATAATTTTTAAATATTTAATTTTTTTAATTTAACTCAATTTTCAATTTAATATATAATGGATTAATATAATTTTTTTAGTCTTACTAGACTAACTCATTATATTAAAAAAAAATATAATTACCTAATTATAATTAAATTTTTTAATATAATCTATTCCAACATATCTTGTAAATGCCTTTCTCCCTTTTCTATATTTAGAGTTCAATATCTGATTTTTAAATATACACATTTAATGATTTAATAACTCTTAATAGTCAAAAAGAATTTTAAGGGCTTGGCAATTTTTTCTATATTTTTTTTATGAATTTATACAAGTAATCTGCACAAGCATGGCCAGCCCCACTTTACACCCTTGATAATGTTACTTTTCACCTAACTTTAATAAAATCACATTTCAAAAGATCCAGAGAAAAATACCAATAAGCTTCCAAAAATATATGATCTAGTGTCATTTAATTTCTTTGGAATTATTTTTGGGATACAGGTGAAAATTAATAATTTCTTTAAACTTTCAAAAGCTATATATAATTACCCAAAACTTTTTAGAAAATGAAAATATTAGAAATTTAATTTAAAAAATATATATACAAGTCACTCATAACTGTTTTTAACTATTGTTAATATGAATTCAACTAGTTTTTCAATAGGGTTTCTTCTAAAATAAAATTTTAAAAACAGAATTAATTGTGTAATGTGTTTATAATATAACTCAAGGCAAGCATTTTAAATAAATTATTGTTGAAAATTGATTAAATTGCATTTGGGGAGGTAAAATATATATATCTTTTATTTTTTATTACTTCTTTGACTCTATTATATTAAAAAATAGTAAAAAAATCTTATATTTTTATTTTTATTTTTAATTGAATTTTCAATATTTTAAATTTTTTTATTTGATCATTTGATTCCATTTGATTTTATTTTCATTCCTTGTTTTACTCTTATTTCTGTTCTATTCCATTTTATCTACCAAATACAATAAGAGTTGGCATCTATAAACTAGAAAACAGAAAGAAATTAAACATATTTTGCTAGGCAGATTTCTTTCAACATTATCGTTGATCTATCCATAATTTCGAATATTATCAAAAACCAGCAAACCAATGTTACTAACTTCAAATTAAAACCAAAAAACAAAACAAAGAAAAACTCTAACAAGTTTCCGTCTTCACCGTATGAATTGAGGCATCCAATCATGATATCCAAATTGAATTCTGATAATTTTACCTTCTATATAAAAAAATTCAAATACACAAATAGAAAAATGTAAAGGTTGTGTTTGATAAAAGCAATTAAATTAGTTAATAATTAATAAATTAATTTATAACTGATAAATGAGTTAATTATATTAAAAATGTTCAATAAAATTATTTGTAAAACTAACTGAAAAATATAAAATGATATAAAAAGATATATTATATAAATAAGTTTACAAATTAAGTTAATTAATGTTTATTTTAAAATCAAATTATATTAATCCAATCAAAATACTTAAAATAAAAATATAATTATATCTAGAATTTAATTAATTAATTATATTAATGACATTATATATTAATTTGTTTATTATTATAAATAATAATATAATAAAAAAATCCAATTAATTATATTTTATGATATCATATATTTATTAATTCACTTATTTATTTTTTATTTATATTAAATTAATAACAATATATCAAATATTTATTAATATAACTATGATACATATTATCATTTAATAACTGTGAAATTTATTAAATAAAAATTTATTTTTTAAATAAATTAAATATTTTTAAAAATTAATTTATAATTTATTTATCAAATTAATTAATTACAAATTATCTTATTTATTGCGCTCAATTAGACACAAAGTTGTTGTGGGACTCGATTGAAGCCTTCTATTTTCTTGAAGAGAGGTCTTCTTTTCCCTCTCTATTTTTTATTTTCGAAGCCACCGATGCAATCTTCATTCGTTTGCTTTTCTTTTTCCTCGGTCTAAATGCTCCTCGGATTCCCTTGTCGAAGGAAAAAATTTGCTTTCCATCGTTCCACCCCCCCCCCCCCTTTCATCCGGTCCATCCCGTTAAAAAAGAGAAGCCCACCATGTGAGCATTCACTTTCCAACCACTCCCCACTAATGTTTAGATTGTATATATTAAATTAGGGTAAATTATTGTGTATTTAAATTAGGATAAATTATTCCTTCCTCCCTTAAAGTAAGAGGTTATATTGCCACCCTTCCAATTTTGAAAAATGCCTAAAATCCCTTTCTAAGAAATGGAGGAAGACGGTATTTGTTGTCTAAAATTTACTGTAAAAAACGCCCATTCTTTTGATATCTAAAAGAGCAGCTGCTCTTATATTATCAAAAATATGATTCCAAATTCTCTAAAATTTAAAGAAAGCTCTCTTGCAATTTCATTTATAGAAAGAGTGAAGTGCAACGATGTCCCCTCTTTCAAACAAAGGTGAGTTTTTTCCTAATAAAACCACTTATCTGATGACGTTAAATGGCGATGTCGAAAGGTTGAAAAATAGACAGTTGGCAAAGCTTTAGAAATCATTTGGTTTGCCTCAATATCAGGAGAAGTTTTATTTTTTAAAAAATAAAAAATTGATAAATTGTGTGGTTGGCTATTATTATATAAATTGAGAGAAATAAAATTTTTTGAGAAGTTCTACTTCTCATAAAATATGAAAAATTACTTATTCACCTCTCTTAAGTAAATTCTATTTTTTATATAATTTAGAGATATAATGATAAAATTATCTTCATTAAATTTAATTAATAATAACTAAAATTTTTTACTTCATATTATAATAATATTGAAGATATAGTAGTCATTTTATTAATACTTCCTAAAATATTTAAAGTTGAACTAAACAAGACATAAGAAGTTACTTTTTAGGAAGGATCACTTCTTATGTATCAATTGAATAACTTGCAATATTTCTTAAAAAATTCATATAGTAAATTTTTTTCTAAAAAGTTTAATTTTTTATGAAAAATTATTTTTTGTACGAATTAAATGACTTCTTAATATAAAGGAATTCTGGATGAAGAATTGGGTGATAACGGGAGAAGATGAATTTTGTTTGAAATTGAAGGGACCGAACAAAGTAAAAATGATGGTGGTTGTAAATAGAAACTTAACTGAGAAAGAGGGGAAACAAATGAAAAGAAGGTAAAGATGAAAGGAAGTAAAAATGGTGATAGTTTCTAGGCAGAGGCTTACTAAGAAAGGGGAAATGAACGTAGTCTGACAACCCATAAAATATTTTTAGTAAAAAGAAAGAAAAATTAAGATATAATAGAATAAAAAATTTAAAATAAATATAATTTTACTTTTAAAAAGAATACTAATTTTAGTACTATTAATATCATAAAATAAATTATCAATCATCATTAAAATGATAGTTATGATATTTCGAAAAATTTAACGCAAGTTAATTAATCAATAAGAAGAATGATGGGATTATTTTCTAAGAGATACATTTAGATATATTTCTCCTATATAGATTGGGTTCCACAAAAGTGCATGACATACTTTGCATGAGAGGGATTATTTTATGTATTTGGTTGTTTAATTTTTTATTGTAGTTTAAAGTATATATAAAAATTACTTTACCCAATTTAGTTTCAAGTTTTGACTTAATAAAATTTATATATATTTTTAATTTTATATATTGACATAAATTTCAAATGTGTATATGTGTTTTACACATTTAGTTTTTAAATTTGATGAAAAATTATATTTTCATTAGTTAATTACTTAAATTTTTAGTTTTATGCATAGTATATTGATAAAATTTTGTATTTTATTTAATTTAATTGTAATTTTATGCATAATGTATTTAATTTAATTTTATTAATGGTTATGTTGAATTTTGACATTAAACTCACCTTGCACATTTACCTGTTTTGTGTTCAAGTTAAAACTTGTATGACGTACATCAAATGTTGGTCCACATTTCATTCTTTAATTTGTTTGTTATATCAATAAGAATTTTAGAAAGTTTTAGTAAGGAAATTATAATGAATTTGAAATAAAATTAATATTAATTTAGTGCTATCTTAAAACATAATTTATTGCTATGTTGTTGATTTAGGACCTTGGAAAGTGAGTTTATGAAAAAAAATTATATTTTAATTGTAATTAATATTAAAAAACTATACTTTATAACATAATTTATTGCTATGCTACCTTTAGATTTTGTTTCACTTAACAAATAAGTTAACCTATAACTTATTAACTTAATCAATAAGTTATTAATAAATTATAAGTTAGTTTTTAAATATATTTTTTACACTAATTGAAAAAATTAAGTTCTAATTTAATAAGTTACCTGCAATAACTTATAACTTATAAATTACTATCTCTTCAAATATTTCTTAAGTCTATCCTTATTCTTTTAGTTAATTTACAACCCATGTCCTTTATAATATAAATCTAATTATTTTTTTCATAAAATATAATTAATTTAATTTTAACATAATTATATCCTAATTTTAGATTATAAATATATAAAAATATATATGTAAATAAATAATATCATAAAATATAAATTATATTTTAAGTAACTATAATTTTATTATAAATAATAGAATAAAAATTATGTAAGTAAATAAATATATAAGTTTATAAAATATAATTAATTAAATATTAAATACTATATTTTTATTTTAAACTTCTTAATTGCAGTTAATGTAATTTAATTTTATATAAATATAAATTATTTTAATTATATATCTATTTCTATTATCATATCCTTTTATGTTATTTTATAATTTTAGTTAGTTTAACAACTAATTTGGTGAAATAATTTAATTAACTTATCAACTATTAGTTATTAGTTATAAGTTATTGGCTTCATTTCACACAAGAAATAACTTAATTTAAAATTTATTAACCTAGTCAATAAGGTATAAACTAATCTCTAAAGATATTTTTTACACTATCTTATTAGAAAATATAAACATTTGATTTAATAAGTTACTTAGAATAGTTTATAACTTATAAGTTATTACCTCTTTAATTTCTTTTTAAATATATCTTTATTCTTTTTATTAATTTACAATCCATACCTTTTATAGTATAAATTTAAATATTTTTTCATAAAAATATAATTAAATTAATTTTAACATAATTATATCCTAATTTTAAATTATAAATTTATAAAAATATGTATGTAAATAAACAAATAATGTCATAAAATATAATTAATTATATTTAAGTAATTGTATTTATTATAAATAATAAAACAAAAATTATGTAAGTAAATAAATATATAAGTTTATATAATATAATTAATTAAATATTAAATATTATATTTTTATTTTAAAATTTTTAATTAATTTAATGTAATTTAATTTTGAGATAAATATGTATTATTTAAATTATGTATCTATTTCTATTAATATATCTTTTTACGTCATTTTACAATTTTAACTAATTCAATAACTAATTTTGTGAAATACTTCTTAAATAATTAGGTAGCTTATTAATTATGAGTTAATTTATTAATTAAATTATTAGTTATTAGTTAATTTGTCAACTATTTGTACAAAATGTAACCATTAGTTATCAATTAGCTTATCAACTATTAACTAACTTATCAGTTATCAGATAACTTATCAACTATTTGTGCGAAACATAGTCTTAATTTGTTTGTTATATTAGCAATATTTTTAGAAATTTTAAGTAATGAAATTGAAATAAAATTAGTATTAATTTAATATTATCTTTATAACACAATTTATTGCTATGTTGTTGATGTAGGATTTTAGGGAGTGAGTTTATGTAAAAAAAATTATATTCTAATTGAAATTATAATTGATGTAATTTATGTTTTAAATATTTAATTTATTCATTTTTCTCAAATAAAAATATTTTAAGTAATTAAAAAAATAACATGAACAAAATAATAAAATTTTATAATTGTAATTGAAGACTTTATTTGTAATTAAAATATTTTAATTAACTAAAAAATCCATTTATTATTGAAATCTATAAATGAAATAATATAATTTGTTAATTTTAAATAATATAATGTTTTAGTTTTTTACTCTTAATTAACTAAGGTAGAATAAAATAAAATTATTATAATGTAATATTATTTTCTTTTTAAAATTAAAAATTAATGGTATTATTTTTAGTATTATATTATTAGAATTAATCATTTATTATAACATATGGATGAGGGTGAAATGATCTTTTAACATTTAGAAAAATATTAAAAAATGGTTAATTTTCTCTTCTATTAAGTTGACTAATGGAAAGTTAGTGTCAAGGAAGGGGAGTGCAAAAAAATTAGATATATTAAGTGAGATTTAAAATATTTCTCAAATAAGAGGGAAACGCAGTGTAATTAGTAATTTGCCCTTTAAATTATGTGAGAGATACTGATTTTTGCATCATTTTTATTCATATTTTTGAAGAATTTTTAAAATAATTTTATTTCTAATTTTTAGTAAGCACGTAAACTTTCTTATATCCATAATTCTGTTAATTTTGATTTTTATTCATTGTTACTAAAAATTAAAAAAAATTAAAAGAGAATTAATTGAGAAATTAATTATTTCATTATGAAATAAAGCAATAATAAGATGATAATTTTTTTATTTTTTATTTTGCAATAAGGGGCACATAACTTGTATGGCACTGGACACAGAAATTTCTTTGCGTGCTCCTAAAAGAAGCAAGTCTCACCTTGCGAGGCATAAAATCTAGCCATCCATTAAACACTACATTACAAAAATAAAGGAATCTTAGAGGCGGTTCTGTTGGTTTTAGAGGCGATTTCAACCACCTCTAGTAGGTCTAGCAGTAGTTAAATTAACAACTAAAAATGCACCTGTTGACAGAGTTTCGAGGTGGCTTCTGTAATTGCTGCAGAGCTGAACCATTGCTTTAGTGCGGTTTGTAACTGCTTTTATGTTTTCCACATCGTTTGTTTGTCTACTAAGGAGATGTTTGGATATCAGCTGATTGGGTAATTTTTAATTGATTAGATTAAAATTAATTGATTAATTTGTTAAATTAGATAATTTTAATTTCTGACAATCAATTGATTGAATCAATTAATTGTCTTCTAAAATACCATTTTCAAAAAGTTAAGAAGAATAACATTTTGAATTTGACTGATTCAAGAAAAGATAAAATTACTTTTGATTAATTTTTATATTTTTTATTTTATTCTTCCAAAAAATTTTATTTATATATAATATTTATTTTATATGAAAATTAATATTTATTTTTACATAAAAATTATAATATTTATTTTTACATAAAAATTAAATTTTTGTATTTTCTATAGATGTGGTTTTTAACCCTCTTTTAACTTTTTCTAAAAAAGTTTGAAATTACCTCTTAGATTTTATTGTAATCAATGTCATTCAAATGTATTATGCCTATGATTTTATTGTAATTTTTTCTTTTATATATATATATATATATATATATATATATATATATATATATATATATATATATATTCTTTTTATTGATCTTCTATCTGATTTTACATTGATTTTTTATTTTGATATTTTGGGTTATTTTTCAAATTTACTTATTGAGTTAAGAGATAATTAAGTATTTTTTTTCTAAAGTAAATATGATAATTTTCTCTCTTTTTATCTTTTTTTTACTCTTCTTCTTGGTAAATTGGAGCAAAAGTTTATAACATATATAAGTTTTTGTCCTCGTATACGAGTAAATCTTGTAACATCATTTTAACATAATAAATCTATAATTTGGTACTCACTTCAAATCATTTTAGCAATATTTTCATCTAAATAAATCATATATTTAAATTCTAAATTCTAACCTGCATGACACATGAAATAAGAGTATAAGATTAATAATATTAAGAAGCTATTTGGTATAACATGATATATATTATTTTATTTCTATTTTCTTTTTTTATATTTATTCTTTTCATTTACAATTCCTATACTAATAATAATATAGATATAACATTATACATATTATTTTTAATAAAAATATATTAAATAAATTAAAAAATTAATATAAAAATTATTAATTAAGTTATTTATTTACTCATTTTCATATATAAAAGGCATTAAAAATAAATTCAAATATATTTATTTTAAATTTTCTTTATTCTTTTATATAAGTGTTCAAGTTCATATTTGAAATCGAATATATCACCCAAACTCTGGTGGTGAATTTGAACTTCATGATAAATGCAATAACAAAAACAAATAATAATAATTATAATATATTATACATAATCCATATAATGTTATATATAATACATGATATAAAACTAATTTAATTTTTATTTTTTCTCTTTTATCAATATATTAAAATGCAAATTTATAATATATGTAAATTTTGTCTTCATATATATATGCATGAAGTTGTAGGTGTTCCTTGTCATGCAAATTCTTTATATCTTATTTTTATTTCTCTTTATTTCCATCGTTCTACATTCTTTTTATATGACACAAACAAAAATAAATAATATAATAATAATTAAAAAACAATAATAATTATATTATATGTATGCCATATAATATATATATATATATATATATATATATATATATATATATATATATATATATATATATATATATATAATTAGGGAAATTCAACTGAATTTATGTATATAGTTTTACTATATTTTCTAACTTTATTTTTTAATTTCAAATATACACAATATGCATGTAAATATGGATTTGAAAACATTAAATATAAACATATTAATAACATCAATTGAAATGTAAGTTGAATATTTATTTATTCTGTATAAATTTCTTATTACCCACCGAAAATATAACTTAATTAACAGAAGTTTTTCCACATGAGTATGATTTTTTCCTCCTTTATTTTCTATACTCCATTTATAAACATACATATATGTTCGCTGAAAGAGAATTCGTCTAAAATTATAGTATAAAGTATAATTAATTATAATTTCTCATAAATAATAATATGATAGCAAAAAAATATTAAAAAATAATTTATAGGTTATATTTGATTTTAACAATAAATAAGTTAATCATATTCAAAGTTACTAAACAATTTTAAACATTGTGAATCTTTAATATAAAAGTAAATTTTAACTCCTTTTCCATAAAATTCTCAATTAACTTAATTTTATAAGTTTAATTTGCTACTTGAATTTAGTTTTCTTTTTTTTTCAAAATTAACATATTGGAAATATATTTTCTCTTATGTTTCTTATAAATTTTTAATTTTAAGTTTATGGAGTTAAATTATATACTTAATAAATAGTTGAAATAATAACTTTTTGTTCTAGCCCTAGCATAGGATAAAACTAGTTAAATATAAGTCTTTTGAAAGTAACTTTTCACTCTCCGCAAAAGTAAAAATCTTTTTCCTTTTTTTTTTAAGAATTATTTAACATATCCATGTTTTATCCACTAATAGGTCCGCACGAACTCAATCCAAAAGGACCAGTTCAAATGGATTCGTAAATTTTACAAACTTCATAATATGAAATCTTAATCCTAGTCCTAAAGTGCTCAATCAATGGACCCACTAGACCAATCCATGGACTATGTAATTTTTTTCCCTAGATTTCATCTTAAAAAAGGTTTAGTTTCTAACTTTTTTTAAAAAAATTATTTAAAACCTTTTTATTTGCTTAATTTTATCCTTAAATTTCTAATTATAACATCTTTATGTAAAAAAATTTGAAAAACTTATAAAAACTTGTATCCAACCATAAATTCATACAAGACCTTTAGTTTTAGTTGAGAGATAGGGTTGGGCCCTAGAGAATAATGAATGAATTTTTTGTTGAGTCATTATATGGTAAAAAAAAAGTTAAATTGGGGATGGGTCCGTAGACAGTCCGGTCCACACAAACTTGTTGGAACAAATTGTATCAGATCCGCATTTAAACGAATCCTATCTTCAAAGGCCATACATAATCGGCAATTTTTTGCAAACTTGCTTATCCACCTATACAAACTCGAGTCTATTTCAACTGCTCTAATTCCCCTTCCCCACCCCTACCCCCCCCCCCCCCCAACTGTGACACTCGACGCTGGAAGTTATCGTGCAGCTTACTGCAAATTACTCAAATTCTTATGGATCCGCTTCCTGTGGAACAAAAACTGCTCTGAATTTACAAAAGAGAAATGTTGAATGCTAAGATTTAAAAAAGGGTCCGCAACCACGATATTGCTCGCAATACTGCGGTTTTGGTCTTGACTGCATCTGCGATTTTCCTCAATTTAGGCTGTTATGGCCGCATTTTCCCACATCACAATGCATTGCAATGATACTGCAACCGCGACCACAACTGCAATTTAAATCCCTGATTGAACGTTGAAGAAGGAAAAAATCTGAAGGAATGTACAAATCAATTGAGTTATATATATATATATATATATATTTGGAGAGCGGAGAGCAGAGAGGTCCATTTGCATCAGTCAGTCGCAGAGTGTATGATTTGCAAGTCTCCACCGTCACCGATCAGCAGATCAGCCGCCGCTCACAGAATCTTCGATCTATTGTGATGGAAATTGCAGAGAGCGAAAGGGTGATCAATAGAAGAGAGAAATAGGCAGGTCAAAGACCAAGAACACCACAATGTGAAAGGGAAAGCAGCTGTAATTTTCTTTCACAAACAGTGGCCAAGTCTTTTGGAATATATTATGTCCTGAATCCTTGCATTTAGATTATAACATTGCGCAAAAGAACGGGAGGAGCGTATCTTATGTGTTGAATATTTCTATCGTTCTTTTTTAATGCATCAATCGTGTTGTTAGCTGTGTAATGAAAAACACTCTTCAATGTGTTGGCAGAATGAGGAAAAGTTTGAAAAGTTTCAACTGTTTTGCAATCAGACTCTTTACGGAAGCTTATGGCCGAAGATTCTCATGTCTTTTCCACAAAGGAGTTAAGGGAAGAGTGGGAGGCTCATGAGAATCTTTTGGTATCGAAACTTTTACGTTGGTTGACTGCTTCTGTAATTATTGGGAAGCTCTATAAAAAAAAACCAGTGATATGGATTTTGAATCTCCGCAAGCACATAACTCAAAGTGCCTTCATTTTGGAGCATGTTGAGAATGTCTAACAAACAGATGAGATAAAAATTGGGGCCGAAAAGTTTCTACCTCCAACTCTTTCTTGGTCACGATTGCAGTGTGCTGCCATCAGTTGTATTTTCTCTTTGTCTACTCATTTTTGGTTCACCTGGTTCTGTTGGTAAGTTATTATTTTAGCTACTTTTCCATGGTTCAAGTGCTAAATCTGTTAGATTACTTTCACAGCCACCGAGACTATTAAATATATATATTGTCTCATACCAAAACGATGAATGCATTTAGTTCGTGTAAAGTGCACCTATTATAATTGATAGGATCTGAACAAGTGGGGTTATTGAATAAGTGAGGCCAGTTTGTATTAAATTTTGTCCATGAGTGACACAATTTGCAAGAGAAAACAGTGAGTGTATCATTACTCTCTTATCCATATTGATTCTAGATTGGTCCGAGAAGATTTTAGTCCCCAAGAAAGTGTGTTTGTGTGAATTACCAAAATAGGAAAAAATAATTCTATTGTTGTCATTGAGATACTGACAATGATAAATTGATAATTGGTTTTGTGTACCAAAATTTTGATAGTGTTTTAGTTAATTTTTTACGTGCCCTGAACATCATGCAGCTGATTATGTAAGTACTTATCCTTACTCAAAATTTTCGTATTTATGTAGCACAAAGACAAGACTTAATGGAAGGCCACGATGCTTCTGTATCTTCACTTTGTCAGAGGGTACGGCGTCCTCCAGAGGCCAATCCTTCTTGGAGATGGTAATTTAATTCCTTGTTCTGCTTCCTCATTTCTCCCTTATGCATATTTTTGAGAAACTAGATAGGTTTAGAGGAAGGCAAGAAGCAGAGAGAGGCTGGATCGTGACAGGACGCCAAATGAATTGCTCCTTTTTTTTTTAACTCCTCAGAGTACTGACTTTCCTTTCTTTTTTTTAGAGAAAACTTTGATATATTATTGAAACAAAAAAAGCGGCTAAATTCTTCATAATAAAGAACTTTGATGCTTTATTTATATTGAGTTTCTAAGAAATACAAAGATTCTGATGCCCTTAACTTTGGTGCAAGACAAAGAAACATAACTTTGGATGCAAGATCAAGTAAACATAATTTAAGCTCATAATATAATCTAATTACTAGAATTATTTTCCAATACTTATACTTGTTTTGTCTGTCATCTTTGTATTTAACATTGAAAATATATTTCCTTCTTGCGGAGGTGTAGCTCTCAATTACACAGCCAATATCTCCTGGAGTCATTTTGATATGATCCAACATGGGTGTCAAGTTTTTACCATCAATCTTCTTATCCAAGTGAAATTTGACCTGAATGACTGGGGAAATTTGAATTTGATATGCACTTGCAAAAAATTTATAAAACAAAGTATAAGCAAATTTTATTACCAAAACAAGCACAACTTGTTCGAATCTTTCAGTGTTGTATATGCTTCAAAAAGAAAAATTGACGTAATTATATATGGCCTATTGATGCAGGTCCTTTTACTAGCCATGGAAGGATCCTTCTGCGGAGCTGACCGAGTTAAAGAGAATGGAAGAATATCAGTTTATTAGTGATTATCTCAAATGTGATTTGCCGAAAGAAATTAGAGTAGAATATCAGTTAATGATCTCTAGATATAAAGAGCTCGAGTGTATTTGAATGGGAAAGAAGTCTTTTGCAAACAGGATGCTAATATGAAGTCAGCTTTCATTGTATGTTGGACGTACTACATTATGGTTATTATGTAATATAACAATCTAAGTATAGAAATTGTGAAAAATTTTGCCATCAAGACACTATTCTCTGTAATAATATATTTGTTTTTTAGATTTTGAGATACATTATGAATGCAATGGAAGATGGGAAAGCTAATCAACGCACAAAAGAGCTTTGATACACATCCATAGAGTTGGCTATAAATGTAGAGTAATATTCGTAGTTTACCTAATTCCAATGAAATTTTTAATTACTATTAAATTATAATTACATTTCTGCCATATTGTTTTGCATGCCTCAAATAATATGAGATTAAAGAAAAAGATAACAATGACAATTTTTACCTTCGGATTAAACCTTTGGTTAACTTGTACTTTTATTTTGGGTCAAATAATACAATAGTAACAAGCACCAAATTGAGAAATACCTGGGTCGTAAATATAGAGTCGAGAAATCTTTGGCTAATTTGTACCTAAAACTAATAATTTGGTGATTTTAATAATAAGAAAAGAAAACCCAATGTTCAGACATATTTAAGACATGTTTATATTATCTGACATATGTGGAGAGATATTACTAGGAAAAAAATTAGCAATAAATAAATAAGAAGGCAAGACAATTTTTATTTTTAATTAGCAAGAAATAAATAAAAGGCAAGACAATTTTTTATGTAGAAAAACTCTCAAATGAGAGTTAAAATAATGGGATCTAATCCGGTAAAAATATTTCATTAAACAATAATTTACAAATGCACACCAAAGTTTTAGTAAATATAATACAGGACATCTAACACAATCAAACCTCTCAACAGAGCAAGTCAAATACAATCAACAAACAATAAAATTAACTCATAGTTACAACACAACTAAAGAAGAAGGATGCAGAATCAAGAAAATCATGCACAAAATTTCCCAAGACTGGACCACGTTTGCCATTTGTTCTTCTGGTTGAAAAATCATAAGATCGTATTTTTCTTCGGCTGCCACTATTATGAACGATTTCCCACACTCAAATCACACGAAAGCCAGCAATCCTAGACCTTTTGAAAGCAAACATATGTCAGTGGTAACTAGATCAAAGGAAACAAATAGGTTTCAATAAGTGCATGGAAAGACAATGAGAGTCATCCAAAATACTAAATAATGGAATTTTAACAGATATATCTTATAGTTAGATAATGAAATGTTATAAATCAACAAGTGAATTAAAAAATGTCCCGAGAATAAGCTAATGACCTTATAATTTAATCCTTGGAGGAAATAAAAATAATGATAAATATCAAATGTATTGAGTATATTTATATATATACTTGTAGAGAAACCCTTATATGCTCCAATTATACTATGTGTCTTTAGTCATGACTAACAAATAAAGAACATTTGTATGTTTTATTGGGTGTAATACATTAAAAATATGAATTTTCAATTTCCAATGTCTTGAAAATCATGAAAGTTGACAAATTTCTTTTATTTATTGATCATAATTGGAACATATAAAGATTTCTCATACTTGTAATCACTAAAATACAAGATCTATATTTGGCATCACTATCTTTTTAATAAATTCCAATAGAAATCTAGAAGTTCATCACTTTGATAAACCAATTCCGTCTATTGAGCTTCCTATTCACCAATACATTATATTTGGCAATCTCACCGACACGTATATGACCAAAAGAAGTATTTGTAGAATTTAACAATGGGAAAAGATATGTATTAGACTTTTATGTTCAATGGCTGTCGTCAATGTTACCAATAGAATTTGACAAATGCCACGTGAGGATTTTCTATTAAAAATACTTCAACATTGAACTTCTATTTTTAAAAACACAATCAACATTGCAATAAACTGCTTATAAAAAACCCAGTTTTAATTTCAATAGGAATGAAAAAGAAAGATATGAGGAGCAAAGCAGGGGAGAACTTACAGTGTTGAGCGTTAAAGAACATGATGGCCGCACGTAGGGCTTAGGTGGAGTTGTCTAGTTCAAGGACACGGTCATGGTGGCGACAGCGGAGCACAGAGGACCTGGCCATGATGACGATAAGGATCAGAAATATGGTAATCCCAATAATGGAAGTGACAACCATACTATTCATAAACCCTGCACATTTTTTCTTCCTCTTCAGTAATAGCCTTGCCTAACTTGCATATTTAACATTTCAACCTCAGTGAAGTTTGGCAAACTCTCCAATTTAAGTTTTTTCAGTTTTGGAAGAACTAGCTGCTGCTCTCCATGATGATCACTATCTTCATCATCACCGACTTCAATAGGTTTGAAAAGAAAAACTCTCTCCACTTCAGAGCATTCCTGTATTTTTATATTGTACAGTCCAGGAAGATTGCAGATCATCGAGCCGGAGAAAAGGCATTCCAACTTGTTGCATTCCTTTATGTTTAGAGATAATAGTCGTGGAAAATCACAACCCATTGAAGCAGAGAGAAGGCATTTTAACTCATGGCATTTATTGACTTCAATCTTTCCCAACTTCAGCAAGCATATGACTTTTAAATCTGGTGGCATGATGATTATATCCTCCAATTCCTCACAGTTGCTTATATGAAGAGATTCCAAGTTCTGTATGGATCCAACAATACCAGGAGGGAAGATAGTTTTCAATTTAGAACACCATTCCACATATAGGTCCTTAAGTCTATGAAATCCCAAAATTGATATGGGATCGCTCCAAATAAATCTCAACTTGGGCAGATTTATTAAGCATAACCGCTGCAAATTTGAGTGCAAAGAGTGTTGTGCAACATGGGGAACTCCTTCAACTTTGATTTTGAGAATGCCAGCTAGTTCTACTTCTCAACTGTCCTGAAGGATAACGCATTCCTTGTTTAGGAAAGATAGGAGGGCAAGAGGAAGCATTTGTTGTTGGGACAATTGGTTTGAACATGTATTAATCTCCCATAATATTACTCCCTCCTGCAATCAAGCCATTGTTAGTCAATCTTGAATCATCAAATTTCCTGAGTTAATAATTAATAACTCAAAATCTATATGAAAATAACTTTTACAAAGATTGGTCGGAATAGATATTGACTTGAGAATGGGAATATGGTAATCCATATTTGCCTGCCACGAGGTAGGTTCTTTTCCTTTAAAAAAAATTGGAGTTGTTTTGTATTGGCCAAAATATTTGTAGTGCAAGATAGTCTTTTATTAGATATATCTTAGACAAATAAAAACATAATTCCATTATTGAATTATATTTATTGCTTTATTACTTTATGCTCATTTTATTTTATTCTTCTTTATGTTTCTTTTCCATTTTAGTAAGATAATCATATTCCTATAATAAAACAGATAAAAATTATAATCAATAACCTGAAGGGAAACCAGAAGAACATTTAAAACAGTTCAAAGAATTCATAAAGTTGCTATATGGAATGTAAGATAAAGAATTGTTAAAATAATCCATAGATAACTTAGTAATTAGTACCTCTGTTATGTTGTGGAGAGGAACCACCTGAGTTGCTCCTAAAGAAAAGTTGGGGCATCCTTGTATCCATAAATCTTGCAGTTGCATTAGTGTGTGCAACACAACCTTGGCAAATATCAACTAACCTTGGTAATCCATGCAGTGTTACCGAACTCAAGTTTGGAAGCACAATTTTGTCTTTATTAGCAGTGCATCTAAAAATCTCTTTTAATTGAGCACACTCTTGTACACATAAAGATCTTAATTGTGGTAATTTTTTGGCCATGGCAAAAAAGAATAGGCTTTTCAACTTGTTACAATGAAAAATGTATAAATTCTTTAATTTAGGCAGGCACACTTGAGCATTGGAATGATTTTGAGGTTCTTCTTCATTCTTTGCGATGATTTCTTCCGGTTCATCACAACCTGCTATCCTTAAAGATGTTAACTCTGGTAGATTTATTTGGATGGCCCTTGGAAAGATATATTTCTGTCTTGAACAGTCTTTCACGTCCAGATTTTGAAGATATTGAAAACTCAGAATTTGTGGGTTGAAGCATATCAACCTTAATTCAGACAAACCTTTTGACCACAGACTTTCCAATTTAAAGATGAAATGCTTTATATGATCATCAGCAGAGGTAACACCCTGAAAAAGTAATATTTGGTATGTACTATTATGGAATATTTCATTTTAAAAAATTGCATTTTCCAACTAAAATTATATTTATGCTATACCATGCAGATACCTAAAAAATGTCTTTGCACTTGAAACATATTCATACTAATATTATATTTGGGGATGGCATTCTTAAGTACACAACAAACAATAATATAATCATAAAATTCATGACAACATATATATTATATGTTTGGTAAAATTATTATGCTATTCCTTATGGTTCCACTCATTTTATAATTAGAGTCCTATAGTTTAAAATATTGGCATTCAATTCTTGGACTTACTTTTAATTTATTGTTGGACAGTTGTTACTTATCAATTAAGATTTTGTCAATAATTGGCACATATGAACAACTATTTGCTAACAATTTATGGATTGAGAGGCATGTGATCCCAAATTTTCTTCTAACTAAAAACAAAATGAGTTTGTAAAATGTCAACTTTTTAACATTTTTTGCAATTATAACATAAACGAAGATGGTATGTAAGATTTATATTAACAAATTTTAAGCTATATTGACAAATTGTTATTCACATATGCCGATCACCAATGTGATTTAACCAAAAAGCAGCAAAAAGTATTCAATTAGAAATAAAAAAAGTATAATGACATAATCACAAAAATTTTAAATTATGAGGATCAAATTAATAATTATGTGAAATTATAAGGAGTGAGAAAATAGTTTAATCATTGTATTTTTATTGCAATTATTTGTTTATTGTAACTCGATTGTAAAGCTGCAGAGTATTAATTTGATCATATTATAATATTCTTATTACAATCATAGTAATTTTTTCTATTTATACCATGCTATATTATACTCGTTTTCTCAAATTCTCAAAACAAATAGCCATGTCCATGCCATAAAGAAATTTGCAAATAAGTATTATATTAAAAAGAGGATGTGTAAATACCACATTTTGGGGCTGGTCAGAACATATCGGCGATGCTGCGAATCTAGGACAACCATACCAATATATTTTCTTTAGAGATGGCCAGCTTGCATGACAGTTTCGTGGGCACATCCCAGTCAGATTTCCAAGGCAATTGAGTTCAAATAGTTGCAGAGAAGGAAGCATGATTTGGATCTCATTCTGATCATGAGATGAATTATTCTGCTCATGGTCATGTGGACCAAATACATATTCTAGCTCATTACAATAATATTTTTTGATCTCTTGCAACTGCGCAAGGCCTTGTTGACCACGAGAGATTGGGAAGACAAATTGTAGCTTGTGACATTTACAGACATCCAGTTTCTTCAAGTTGGGGAAGATGGAATGAGAATTGTGTAGAGCTACAGATAATTCGCCTCCTTCACATGTTATTATATGCCTCAGGTGTTCACATTCACTTATTGTTAGTTCTGCCAGTTGCTGCAGACTTGCGGCAACAGACAGGGAGAAGAGTGTAACTACTCCACATCTATACAAATCCAGGACTTTAAGATTGCTCAATTGACCTTCCTTTGGAAATATTTTTAGGACGTTCCAACACTCAGATATCCTAAGTTCTTCTAATTTCTCCAATAATCCAAGTACAGGCCAACCTCGACACCACTCTGTCAAGTCAGGGAGGGAAATAAGTTGTAAATTGACTAGCCTGGGCAATAAAGCATCTTCCTGAAATGAATCTGCATCAGTGAGGCATTCTATCTGTTCACATTTAGAAAGTTGGAGCGTCCTTAATTCATTCATGCCTAGCATAGCTCTAACCATGTCTGGGATGACATTTTTAAAACCACCATGACCGCGATAGAAATGAACTTCATCCGCATTTTGAAAAAGATTCTTTTTAGATCCAACTATGGTGGAGACATCAAAATCTTCTATTTCTAGTATTCTCTTGCTGGGAACATCATATTCTCTAAATCTTCTTGGAGCTCCTCCAAATTGTAATTCATAGCTCTGCAAATTAGTAGAAGCAAGATCGTTCAGCAAACATACATCAGCTTTAGAAATATACAACTCTTCTAGTTGTGGACATCTTGCTATGCCCTCAAACTTAGAGTTTTCCATGACATCAGACCCTGTCAAATCTAAAAGCTTCAACTCATTCAAATTGACTGAGGTAATGATAAGGATGGAAAGCTAATTGACTGAAGTAATGATGAGGATGGAAAGCTATACTTATCATTAAAGGGTGAAAACCTAATCATTTCTTTATTGGTTATAGCCATAACTTTAAGTTCTTTCATACCATCAAATGATGCACACGATAATCCCGAGGAATATTCACTATTTAGTATCAGAATCTCAAGTTTTGGCGCATCCCAATGGCAAGAAATTTCACCTATATCTTCAAACCTTGAAAACACCGCAAAGCAATTTTTTGCAACTCCATTCCATATCAATGATTTTAGACCTTTTTCAGTATTAACCATAATGGCTCTATCCTCCGTAGATGATATCCATAAAGCTGTGTCGCGAATTAAGTCATGCATCTGCACATGATGATAATCATTTCTCATCCCAAAGCAGCGCATCAGCAAACAAGAATCTATAAGCGTGTCTAAACCCACCTTAATTAGGTTCCTTGTAGAATCAAATGATTCAAATTCCCCTCAAACACCAAGACCAGCCCCATACCTAATCAATTCTTCAACAGGGATTTCATGATCTTCTGGAAACATAGCACACATCAACAAGAGCAACTTAGCCTCCTTATTTTCTAAAAAATTGTAACTTAATTTAATGCAATTGAAAGCATCTCCTCCTTCTCCATAAAGAGGTATTGAAGCCTTCAATTTTTTCAAAGCTACCTCCCAGTGATGAACTTTGGATTCCACCCATTTTCCTTTCAAGGAAGATCCCCTTGCACTCCCTTGAAACTTTCCGAGGCACATTTAATATCTCGGAGGCATATTGATCCTCTATATTAGCATACTTTTTAAACAATGCCCAAGCTTCTTCTTCAGATAACAGTCCCAACAGAATTTCCATTTGACAATCCATTGAAGTACATACGTCATAACAGCGTTTAGTTAACAGGACCTTGCAGCTTCGCTTCTGCTCCGGGTCAAAATCAATACCTATGGCTTTCAAGTCCATCTTCTTCCACACATCATCCAGTATTATCAGAACTCGCTTTTCTTGCTTTAGTCTCGTGCATAACTGTTGTTTTCTTCCCTCTTCCGTGTATTTGTCATATTTCAAGTTTAAGAAGTTGGCCATTTCTTCATGAATTTTTCCGATATTCGGAGTTTGAGACACTGTAACTTTGATAACCAAGTAGAAAATATTCAATTCTTTAGCCTTTTTCCCCACTTCTGTTGCAAGGGTTGTTTTGCCCGCCCCTGCCATCCCATTTAACCCTATTGTATGGGTGTTATCATTTTTTAGTGCCTCCATGATTTGGTCATAAGCCACCTTTGTAGAATTGAAGTAGGTAAAACCATCAGATGATTCATATTGAATGCCGGGGAGCGAGGCACGGTGAGAGAATGGCTCAAATTCATTCTTGTTTATCTACTTTGTCATTTCTTCAATCTTCTTTGCCATTTGCTTGCAAAGCCGGTATCTTTTCCGGGTAGGTCAATAACCATGACAGCACTTGTTATTTGCTTCCAGTTCTTGTTTCATTTTTTCTGCCTCATCCAGTAGATTTTCCACATCATTCAACCACTTTTCTACACGCTTCTCAATTATTTCAGTGTTCCTCTTTGCTTCTTCAGCACGATTTTGGATTGCAACACTTTTCAATGTTAACTCAGTCTTTGTTTCCTCAAAATTTTTGATGAATTTTTTAATGCAGAACATGCATTGCCATTGACGAATTGTGGGATCCACTAAATATTCTGCAGCTTTTGGTACAACAGAGGCAACAATGTCTTCCATTTCTGCAAAGTTAATCCCAAGAAAGAGCTATTTGTATTGATTAATTAGAAAATAGAGATATTTTGTCTTGACTAATTTGGAAAAGTGATATTTCCACTTTCAACATTCATGGTTGTGTTTATTTATGTGGCACAATTTGAAACAGACTTTTGCTTCCAGCCTTTCCATACACATGTGAAATAATTCATTTGGATACATAATGGATATGGAATTTAAACCTTTTAGACGCTTGCTACTTGTAAAGTTCATACAAACTTCCATATCAAAAAGTTGTATAAGGTATGAAAAGTTTTAAAAATGCAAGTTTTCTGAAAGAAAGAAAAACTCACAAAAATAAAGTGTTATTAACGGAAGTAAAACCCACTTAATAAAACCAACCTAAATTGCTAAAAAAACAGATGTAATTAATATGAATAATATGTATTACATATAAGGATAAGATATGATGATAAAATAAATTATGAGTGATAATTATATAAATAGCATTTTCTTTAATTTAATACTACTAATATGCTTTCAATTCAATGTGTGAAAGAAATAATTACCAAAAACAAAAAATTATAGTGTGAAAGGAATAGAGATCCGTACCTCACTATCTTTTCATATTATAAATTGAACGGTTCCTCCTTTGTGAATATTGACTCTCTTATCCCTTCGTAGAATGCTACAATAAAATTAACAGAGATTCAGTACAACCGAAATTTAAGCAACAAAAATACCAACGGTCTATTCCCTCACCAAGTTCATACTTCCATAATTTTTATCAAATAATTAATTGGACTTTCATAGTTATATTACTACATCTAATAAGATGTAAGAGAAAAAAATTCATATAATAAATATTATGCTTCAATACATACTAAAAAATCATACCAATACCCGTTTTTGAATTTTTATAAAAATATTTTAAAATTTTAAAAGAAGTTAGTTTTTCCATAACAAGTATTAATTTTCTTTTATATATAAAGTTGTTATTTTTTTAAAAAATGACGCAATCTCGTATACTGAATGTAAATATTAAAATACGCACTATTTTTTCTGTATATAAATTATGTACTATTTCTTCTTTAGGTATATTTTGTTTATTATTCTTACCTATTTAGTTCAACTAGAATCCAACTCCTAGGGAATGCAAGATACCCCATTTTATAATGCCCCCGTAGAGATTATCCCTATAAGACTTGGAGATGGTACAATTTTTTGCCTTATAAGATAAGACATGTGACAAATTTTCACCCAAAACAAAATGTCCAAGATTGGAGAATAATACTTTACCTTACCCCATGAGGCCATCATTATGAAATCACTATATTTTTAAAACACATCCTTATATAATATTTTTGGTCATTTCAATAATTTATTCATTTAGAAAAACTAAAAATGCATTAAAATTTCATTAGGTGATAAAAGTACAAAAGAATAATATATTTTGTAAATAAGTATTTCAACTTGTGCAATGCATGGATGTCTATTATTTCTTCTACCATAAGAATAAAACTAATAAATATATAATAGTCAAATTAAAAAGTTTTAAAATTTAATTTATTATGTTTATTTTGTAATTATATATTTAAATTTATAAATAATAAAATTTTGAAATGTAATATAAAGGTTAAAAAAATATGATATGCAGTTAAGTAATTCAATTAAATTAGATTTTTTACTTATTTAAAATAATTTTATAAAAAATTTGTTACATTCATATTATTTAATGATATTAATATCTAAATTGTAATGAATAACAATGAGTAGGAAAACAAAGAAAATATATATAATGAAGTAAATAAAAAAAATAGAAATAGCATGTGAACAATAAAAAATATATTTAATTTACAATATGGTACTTGAAAATTGATAAAAAGAAAGTATTGATAAATTTTAATAAATAGATTTAATTTTAATTTATTAATATTTTTAATTATATAATTTGATTGATATTTCTAAACATTTTATAATAAAATAAATTATATCCTATTATATTTATATTATTTAGTAATATTAATGTATCAAAAATATGTTTAAGAAATATACAATAAGGTAAATAATATATATATATATATATATATATATATATATATATATATATATTGGAGTAATAGTATCAATGACAAAAAATAAAATAAAATAACACCCTATTTTAATTGTTTAGTATTAATAATATATATCATGTCATATTGAAATTTATAAAGTGTATTATTATTGTGAGAATACTGTATATAAATAAAATAAAAAATTAAATATATCATATCTATTTTATAATTATATATTTAAATATATAAGTAATATTTTTTTTTGAAAATGCAACATAAAAATTTTAAAAATTAATTAATCTATTCAATCAAATTATATCTTTTGCTTATTTAAAATAATCATATAATATAAAAATATTTTGTCTTATATTCATTTTACTTAGTAATGCCAATGTTTAAATTATAAATAATATGAATAAATAATAGAATAAATAAAAATGCAATAAAATTAAAAAAAGAACAAAAATAGTGGGTGAATTATAAAATCAGAATAAAATTTAAAAAATATATGTATAAAATTTAACAAATAAATTTAATTTTTATTTTTATTAAAAATATAATTGCATAATTTAATTGATACTTTCTATATTAAATTTCTTTGTAATATTTGACTCATAAATAATAAGAATGAATATAAATAAAAAAAAATATGCAATGAAGTGAATGAAAAGAAGAGGGCATGGTTCTAATGTTAAGTAATATAAAAGCAAAAAATAAAATATATGATTAAGTAATTTAATAAAATTAAAATATATTTATTTAAATGCACTATTTTATAATGTGACCATCCAAGTTGTAAACAGTAATAGTGGACATAAAAAAATATAATGTAGCAAATTAAAAAAAAAAGGAAACAAAAGATGAGTTGTAAAGTAATAAAAATATAAATTATAATTAACTAACTTAATGAAATCAAATCTTTTAATTTATTTAAATTATTTTTATAATAAAAATAGAATGTATATATATACATACTTCTTAATAATAATATTAATATATCAACTATAAATAATAAAAGTAAATATAAAAAGAAGAAGAAAAGCACGTCATGAAGCAAATAAAAAAGAATAATGCCATGCGGAACTATTAGTTTATATTTAATGTATTGAAATTTGTATTTTTAACTTTACTTTTCTTACTTTGATGTTTGAAAAAAAAAGTAATCTAATGATAAAACATTCAATCAATTAAGAAGTTGAACTCCTAATAGCATTTTCTAATAAAAAAATAATAGTATAGTGGTTTAGTAGTAAAGTAATTTAAAAATTATAATAGAATATATAATTAAATAATTTAATTAAACTAAGTTTTTAATTTATTTAAAAAAATTTATCATAAAAATTAAATATATCATATTATATATATTATTAAGTGATATTCACATTTGAATTACAAATAATATGAGTGAATATGAAAAAAAAATACAATTATAAGATAGAAAAAATACTATGCATATAATTTAACAGAATAATAGAGTAAATAAAAAAAGAAAAAGAAACTATGTAATTATTTGAAAGTAATAAAAATATTAAAGAAATTAAATCTTTAATTTAATTAAAATACTTTGATAATAAAAATAAAATATATCATGTTATATATATTACTATGTGATAATAGTATTTGAGATATAAATAATAGGAGTAAAGATAAAAAATAAATTAAATAAAAATAATATGTATACAATGTAATGGACTAACATAATAAATAAAAAGAAAAAAAATAAAATAATTAAATAGAAGATAAATTATGTAAAAATTTGAAGGTAATAAATTGGAAATAAAAAGAGGTTCTAGTTTTTGGAGGGAAAATGAAATTTCAAGGACAGAGAATGTCACATATGTTAATGGCATTGAAGAAGTAAAAGCTTCTTAGAATAGAAGATTTAGTAATATAGAATAGAAGAATTGATAATGTATCAACTTTTGTTTAGTTTTAAATTATTTAAATCAATTATGTGTGGTTTTAAACATATTATTATAGTATTATATTGAGTATATATAATTTGTAATATTTAAATTTAAAATTTTTTATTTATTTATATTTCACATTATTTTGCAACTACATGTGAATTTGCGGCCTTTAATTTCAAATTTTGTATTTTTTTCTTAATTTCTTTTATATTTTATCATTCTCTTGAAAATATCCGTGGAGGTCTATTATCCCATGAGGCATGGAGATGAAGAGAATTCCACCCTCCCCGCTCAATAAAAAAAGAAAAGAGAAAAAAAAGTATGAGACAAATTAATATTTTGTCCTCAATAATAATATAGGGTAAGATATGATTGATTTGCTCCACTCTATTCTGATGCCATTCCTACGAATTCTCACCTATTTAATTCTATCATAATTTAAATTTGTTTTTAATTATCATATTTGTATGTGTTCAATTCTCAATGTCTATACAGGGAACTTCTATTATATTTAAATGTTAAAATTTGAAATAAGATGTAAAAATAACATAACTATTCTTACTCCCACGACAATAGAAAGAACTCAGATGACAACTGGAAAACTTTGTTGCCAAACCCTGGGTTCATTTGGCATTAACATTTTCAAGATTTGATTTTATTTTATTTTAATAGGAATGATTTCAATTTGTTTATAAATTAATTTTATTATTTGAAAATTTTTACAAAAATAATTATTTTAATTCATTTACAAATAAGTTTCTTTATTTGGAATTTGTGAAAAAGTGCATATAATTCAATTAAAAATAAATTTTGTTGGTATCATGATAAATAAAATATTAGAAAGAAGATAACTTTTTTATTTAATATACATTTTAAGTTAAATGAAATAAATTCTAATAAAATTCTTATTAATTAAATTTAATGAATTTCATAATAATATAATTGTAATTAAAATAAAAATTATAAATAAAATATTGTTTTAGTCAAAGTCAAACACTACCTTTGAAAAAAAATTTTTGAAAACGAAGTAAAATTTTATTTTTAAGTATGTCCACATCTCTTATCATCAACTCGCCATCTGAAGACATACTCATATTGTATCTAAGCAAACGAAGTAACAAAAATCTATGGGTGAGGTTCTTGTACTAATTTTATTGTAACGTGTTTTTTTTTTTTTTTTTTTGGGGGGGGGGGGGGGGAGGGTTAAAACTGACTGGCGGTTTTTCTCTCCAAAATTAAGAGGATTTTGGATGTTAAAATTTTTTTATATTATTCTTTTGCTATTATTTTTCTCGCTGCGCGCACACCCCATTTCCAATATTTAGCCTACTTTGGAAAGAATCTTTTTTATTCAAAGAAAAGTCTAAAAAATGAAATTAAATATAATTATTGTGAAAGCAACTTCTCACTCACCTTCTGCGAAAATAAGAATTTCTTTTACAGCTTCTTCCAAATTCTTGTGGATCCGCTTCCTGTTGAGTGTAGACGAAAGCTGCTTTGAGTCTACAAGAGTGCCTAAGTGTTGTAAGTTGCAAAACGAAAGAACTGAGGCAATATATATATATGGAGAGAAGCTCGATTTACCTGAGTCAGAGTGTCAGGCTCCAGCGTCTCGGATGAGCAAATCAGCCGCCGGTCACAGGGTCTTCGATCTTTCTTGATAGGGAAAATGTAGAGGGTGAATCCACTTCTAGTGATGAGAAGTGCTTCGAATCTGCAAAAGGAAACGAGTGAGGGAAAATGGATGGTACAATTAATATATTTGGAGAGAAGAGAGCTCCATTTTCCTGAGTGGATGATGTGCAAGGCTCCACCGTCTCCAATGATCAAATCAGCCGCCGGTCACAGAGTCTTCGATCTTGATTCTTTTGGAAAATGCAGAGAGTGAAACAGAGTGGGCAACCGAAGAGGGAATCAAATGTAAAGACCAACAAGACCACAACGTGAAAGTGGAAGTAGCTGTAATTTTCTCTCAAAATCAGGGGCAAAGTCTTTTGGACGGATCCCAGACAATGCCAACGCGCCCTACCGCGCCAATCCGTAGAAAGAAATATATAACTATCATGGATGCTAACACTTGACTTCTATAAAGCTACTTTTTATCCTCCATTATTTCATGGATTCTAATCGATCACTATATATATATATATATATATATATAACTAATGTTAAAATATATTCAATATAGCATTTTGTGATAATAAATTTGTACTTCACTATGTTAGGGTTTTAAATAATTATCTATTTAAAAAAAATAACATTCCAATTCACCCTTCATTCATAAATATTCTCGTCAGCCAAATTTCGTTAAAATAAACATAGAGAGAGACCCAAAAATTAAGGGATTGGAGGATTGAGATTATAGTTGGTGAAAAAAAAAAGTGTAAATGAAACTACAAATGTAACAAGAAAATTGATACAAATGAAACTATCAGTTTTTAAGGCAATTCATTGGATAATATTGAATAGGATGATATCACGGAACTTAACTTTAAGAATATGAATATTTTTATTATTGAATTATATTCAATATATTTATATTTTAAATTTTCATAGTTAAGCTTTTATTGTCATTATCCTATAAAATATATGAAAACAGGACCAAATTACGAATAAAAAGTGTAAAGAGGAAGTGGAACTTAACTTGAAATTGAGGTGTCAATTTTTAATATAATATGATAATTTAACACAAACTCGAAACCTTTACACAATTTGAGTTAAATTTATACGATTCAAATTGTAAATAAATTGATATATTTAGCATAAATAATAAATGAGTTGAATTAAAATTATAAATTATATGTCAATTCATTTAAAAATTTATATTAAAATTTTAATATTATTTAAAAAATAATTAATAATTAAATTATAAATACTTATATATAATAAAAAAATACAAAATTTATATTTTAATTAAATGATAATAAAAATTTTAAAAATATTTTCTCAATGATTAAAATATTTCTATGTTTATTAATAAATAATTAAATTTAATAAATAATTTTATAATATAAATTTCATTAATGAAAATTATTGAATAAATTAAAAAATTTGATCTGTTTTAATATTTTTTATAAATAAATTAATCATATATAATATAATTATTATTTAAATTATGTTCAAATTAAAGTTATTTAAATTATTATTAATTTTTTATACCAGAGGAATCTTGGATGTATGAGAGACAAAATATGGTGCCACAGCCCCGCACCACGCTAATTAACTTTGGGGATAATACACAAGCACATTATGGGTTAGACCGCAATGTCCAAGCACATATTCAAAGCAACCAACTCTACTTTTTTTCTCCAATAAAACGTTGACATCTGCTTTGTCAATGTTTTATGGGCAACCATTTTCTATTATTATCTCTGAGGCCAATTAGTCCTACCGAAAATTTTATTGTCATTTGCTATGCAATTTTATTCCCCCTGTTCGATATGGAGGCTTCGTACAGTGCAAGTAGGGGTAGGGAATGGTGACTGAAGCCAGTAGTAGGGGTGGGGAATGGTGACTGAAGCAAGACAACCGTGGCTGGTGGCTAGATGATCGTACTGGTTGCTTGTATCTGAGATTGACTCATGGGATGGCATGTTTATGATCCAAGCGGAAAAAGTTAAAATCCGAGTTATGTTAAATATATACTCCTGCTATTTGTTATTATTAACTAATTTCACACCTATTAAGAAAATAGTTTAATTTTTTTATTTTTAGTAAATTTTACAAGATTACTCTTTATACATAAAATTTAAGATAATTAAAAATAGAGAGAAAAATATAAAAGAATAAATGTAAGTTAGTTTATAGTATAAAATAATAAAATATTTATTAATGAAAAAGAAGGGTAAGTTTGAAAAAAGAATATTTAGTACTTCATTGAAATTCTAAAATGATAGATAAAAAAGAACAATTTTTTTTTCAAAATACAACAAATAAAAAAGAACGAAAGAAGTATTTGTTATGCTAACACATTGCTTCCACATTATTTTATCATATGAAAAAATTTTCCAAGGAAACTTTGGTTGTTTGAAATAAAAAACAAAACAAGAAAAAAAACACATATGAGGAAGGAAAACAAATGAGTAAAACTAATTTGATTTTACACGAAGAAGCGAAAATGAGCAGGAAAAAAAAGGCAAATTAAGTTTGTTTGAGCATGCATGTTTATTGATGATTTTTCATGGTTCTTTAATTTCAATATCAACAATCAAAATAGCAAACAAATAGAAAGGTAACAATTGCAGCAATAAATTAAAGCAGAGGATCCTTTCAAGCTTGTCACTTCCATTCACATGATGGATTCCAAAGTTGAAAAGGAACACAATATTAATTAAATGTAGCATATAATTAAATCGAATACTGTCTTCCACAAAAATCAAACATGCATGTATTCTGATTTAAAGCTACTAGATAATTGACAATATGATCAATTAATTATTCTAAATCAAGAGAGGTTTTCTTTCCCTATAAATAATTATGGAAATAGAAATAGTAAAAGCAATATTAGCTATATATTTTGAGTGTTATTACATATAGTAAATGGTTAAGGGCTTAGTAATATACTCACAAGATGTAACTTTAAGAGATAATTCTTCAACCATACAGCTTGACGAGAAGTTTCATAATAGACGACATATTCTACTTCTATGGTAGAAGTTGTAACAATTGATTGCTTGATACTTTTCCACAACATAGCACCCCTAGCCATCATGAAAATATACCCAGATGTAGACTTTGAATCATTTGGACAATTAGCATAGTCCGAGTCTAAGTAGCATATAATGCTAAGATCTTCCAATCTTTTATAGATCAAGATGAAGTCTTTTATACCTTGAAGGTACCTCAAAACTCTCTTTATAACAATCTAGTATCTCTGACCTAGATTACTTAGGTATCTTTCAAGTGCACTAACAACAAATGCAATATCAGATCGTGTATATACCTAAGCATACATTAGGCTACCCACAATTAACACATATAAGGCTTTTTCTGTCTTTTCTTTCTCTTCATCAGTTTAAGGACAGTAAGCTTTTGTAATAGTTCACCCTTCTGAATGGGTGAAGTAACTTAAAAGCAAGTAGACATATTAAATTTTTTCAAAATTTTCTCAACATATGACTTTCAAGATAAGCCAAGAATACTTTAGGACCTATCATGAAGTATTTCAATTCCTTGAATAAATTAGGCATTTCTTAGGTTTCTTATTCTAAAATGAAGTGATAGTAATTGCTTTGTCTCAGTCAGCAAGCTTAAGTCATCATTTACTAGGAGAATGTCATCCTTGTATAGAACCAAAATTATAAATTTGCTAGCATTTTTCATTATATAAATATACTGATCTACATTGTTCTCCCTAAATCCGAGAGAGGTAATTGTTTTATGAAACTTAAGATACCATTGTTAAGAAACTTGCTTCAAACCATATATAGATTTCTTCAATTTGTATACCAAGTACTCTTTACCCTTCTCTTAAAATCCATTTAGCAGCTCCATGTACATGGTTTTAGACAAATCGCGTTCAAGAATGATGTTTTCACATGCATCTGGTGCAACTTTAGATTAAAATGAGCAACAAAAGCTATAATCATTCTAAAAGAATCTTTCATTGATATGTGTGATAAAGTCTTTTTACAATCCACTCCTTCTTTTAAGTATAGCCTTTAGCTATAAGCTTGGCCTTATGTCTCTTAATTACCCTATAAGTGTCACACTTGATCTTGAAAGCCCATTTATATCCAACTGACTTATAATTTATAGGCAATTCCATAAGATTCGACACTTGATTTTTATTAACTGAAGTTAATTCATCCTTTATTATAGTGATCTATTAAGGAGAATCAGAACTAGACATTGCTTAAGAGAATGTAATGAGATTACTATTTTCATTTGGATCATACTTGTATTCTTATAAACATACCATATAGTCATTTAATATCATTGGTCTATGCTACCTAAATGATCTTCTCAACTGAACTTTAATATCAAAATCCTAATCTTCCTCCAAAGCCTATGTTAAATTATGTTGTAGAGGATAGAAGATGAAGAATTAGTGGATTAAAACATTAAAGGAATGACTACTCTTTATCTTCTAAAGTTTGTAATTTGCAGTGTTTGACTTCTATTGTCCAACTCATCCTCAAAATAAATTACTTTATCATATTTAATAATAAGTGTAATGTGAGTTGAACAATAAAATTTACTACCTTTGGAACTAACACAATAACTAATAAAGAACTCAGATATTCTTTTGAAATTAAATTTCTTAGTAGTAAGAATGTATGGCTTTACATCTGCTTTACAACCTTAAATGCAAAAATGACTCAAAGTTAGTTTTTTACCATTTAATAGTTCATATAGAGTCATAAGTATAAATTTGCTTGGTACTTAATTTAATATGTAGCCTCCAATCTTCAATGCTTCTCCTTATAAAAAATCTGGAAGCATAGAATGAGAAAGCAAATATCTAATCATATCAAGAAGTATTTTGTTTCTCTTTTTGGCTATCCTATTTTGTTCTAGTGTACTAATCATAGTGTAACTAGCCTTAATGCCACATTCTTATAGATACTTGGAAAAAGGACTTAGGTTCCTCTCAGTTTCATTATATCTACCATAATACTCTTTTCCTCGATCAGAATTAACACTTTAATTTTCTTGTTGCACTTAAGTTTGATTGTTACCTTGAATGTCTTGAATACATTTAAGAACTTTGACTTTTTAATTAGTACCTCTATCCAACCAAAACACAAATAATTGTCAATAAAAGTAATAAAGTGCCTTTGACTTCTTTTGGCTACAAGTGTAATGGGATTGCAAATATTAGTATGGATAAGTTCCGACACCTCTTGTTTTCTAACTCTTTTTCCCTTTCTAGCCTTAGTAGTATGAGCTTCCTTTTGACACAGTCTATATAAGTATTTAGATTAGAGAAGTCAAGATTATGTAAAAACCCTTTTTAATCAATCTTTAAATTCAATCTTTAGAAATATAACCCAAATGCTAGTCCTATAGCATCAAGGAGTTGTATTCAATTCTATTTATTTTCTTCCCTATAATTGTGTTAATAGTGTTGAGGAAACTTAGATCCAAATTAATTTTGTACAAGCCATATACCAATTGAGCAATCCCTATCACAGTTAAGCATTGAAACAAATTCACTTTCTTACCTGCAAAATTCAAAGAATACCTTTGGAGATCCAACACTACAATTGATAATAGGTTCCTTCTCATGAAAGGTACAAAGACCACATCTTTTAGTATCAGTTCACATCTAGTAGATAACTATAGAGACACATCCCTAATTAACTTTACTTCCACTTTCTCACCATTTCTTAATATGACAATTAATTCATTATTGTGTAGTATTCTAGAATTTCTTAATGATTGGAAAGAATTGGTGATATGGATTGTGGAACTAGTATTTAGTCACCATGTATCTAACGGTACATCCACTAGATTGGATTCAAAACAAACATTGGCCCAGCCCTCTTTCATTATCTTATTCAATGTCTTTTTGGAGTTTGGTTGGATAACTACAGAGGAAAAACACATTAAACATTAATGTTTGTGAAATGTATTCATGCTATTATTTTCCTCACAACGTTTAACTATGCAACTTTACACAATATCATGTTATAAAATCAAATACCAAAGAGCATTTTAAGCTTTATAACGCAATATAAGAATAAAATGTCATGTCCTTAAAACACTAACTCAAAAAGCATTTGAGTATTTTAGATGTACAACACCCAAGTCTACACTTATATTATAGTTAACAAACTACATCAATATAATGTCGAAAGGCATTCATGTCATTAATATAGTCTTTCCCTTGTAAATAATTTTTTCTATTAAAAACAAACTAAAACTTAAGCAATTTACCCACAAAACCAGGTGCGCAATTACACAAATTTTCATGGCATACTGCAAGTTACTAGTAAATTTTCTTTTAACAAATATAACTTTGAAAATTATTAAAATACATAAACAATGTCCAAAAATTCCATAAAAATTTCAGAAGATGGCTAATATGTTAGGAAATACATAGGAAAATTTTAGGCCTAATATAAGCCTTATTGGATATTCAAATAAAATGGGCAAAAATTAATTCAAATTATTTCTATTCTAAAAAATTTTGAAAAAAATACTCATAAAAAAGTGCTTAGAGAATAGAGCATAATTATATGTGCACCATTGCCAAAAGTTATTGGCAGGTGGTATGTGGCTCCACACATTGACTACATGATTGACTGTGCACCCACATGCACTATTCACCTTCTTTCCTAGCAAATTGAAGCTTGCAAGTTTAATTTCTAACTCAAATTGGACTAACCATGAAGCCCATCGATTTTAATGCAATTTATCCATGATTTTGTAATTTTTCTACCTAGAATCATCCAACCTTCCTTTTACAAACAAATTAGATAGTTTTATCACAAAATTTTTAATAGTTTTGGGTTTCAAAAAACTCCATTTTACAATTATGGAAGGGAGTTTTTTGGCTTCTAGATGTTTGAAAAAAATCAGGGAAGAACTCACTATAATTTTATGATTTCAAAACTCCAATATCCCCATATAACTTGATGTTGTCCACTTATATTCCATTCTCTCAAATTCATAAAAGTTCATCCATGCTTCGAGCATAGTTCTAGATTTTTAATTTTTAAGACTACTAATATTTTCATCTTCTGGTTAAGGACTAATGTGTTTTATAAAAGTCCATTAATAGCTTCCTTGTACTGACTAAAGACATACACATGTAATATGTATACAAAGTCATGAATAGAAATAGTAAGGTTTTTGAATTTCCTTTATGATTTTATATAGTAATTTATGCTATGTTATCTTCTGCTGAATCCTATGCCATTCTTACATAGTTTCTATGATTCTGGAAAATGTAGCATGAATAGTATTGCAAAAATGTACACAACATGCCTAAGAACAATATAGCATAAGTAGTATACACACTCATAATCATATATGTCTATGCAAACAATGAGTAATTTTAATCATTGGCATAAGTATTCTATAAGAAGGCTAATAATTTTCATTCAAATTCCTCAAAACCAGCTGCAATAGAAAGCTAAAATCAAACTCTAATACCAATTGATGGAAATTTTTTGTGAAAAATTCATTCATCATGATTTTCACTTTCAATTATAGTATAATAGTGATGAAACAAATACAAATTAAATTAATTCTATTAATTTAATAGATTACAAATATTTATCATTCATAGAACAAGCTTTCTCACTAATGTATTAGGAATCTTTCCTTCAGTAATCTCTCAATCCCCGTGCAATAGGTTTTACCAATGGAGTAGACAACCTCAGACCTTTGAGAGATGTGAAGTAGGGACCCCATATATATACAAAAATCAATTTGAGTTTTAGATCCTATCCATCATAGGATCCCAACCCATTTTACTAGTGTTAGGCCTAAGTACTCATTTGTTTATTCAATTATGTCACACATAACTTAATTAATAATAATTCTTTTCTTAATGAATTATGTATAGTCCACAAAAATATTAACACATTTATCATAATACTATAACTTAACTATAAAGATTAAAAATTCTACTTCCATTATATTAATTTGCTAAAAAAGTGAATTATTTGTACACATTTATTTTTCATATTATTATCACACAATTGAAAAAAAAAATAGCATTATTTTTATCCCTGGTTAGTTTTCTATATTCCTACTCTATTAGCAAGAAAAGTATAAATAGTAAGGGCCAAACATGCTTATAAAAAGGAGATCTGTAAATTAATTAAGGATTTAAAATTATTAACAGATGATTTGGTAGGTCGATTTATAAACTTTAATGATGGTTTTTCACACAAGCTTTTATTATTCCTTAATCATATAAGAAGCTTAAGTAATTAAGGTTGTATTAATTTTCTATTTTTTATATGGAAGAATTGCCTTTCAATATAAGTTTAGATTAGATGCTTTAGCAATTGTTATTGGTTTCCTTTTTGCACTCATTCATTTGAGGGTTTTTTCGCTAACCTTTTCATTACCCTTCAATTTTGAGTTTCCATATTGCTTTATAACTTTTTTTTGGTAACATTTGAAAATGAAATAACCTTAGACACACTATATATTAAAATTAGATTGATATCAAATTGGACACATTAAAAATTATACAAGCTTATAATTATCATTTTAACAATTGAAGCACACTTGAGTATTACACAACTTGTCATCGACATTAGCTGCTTGCATGACTCTAAAATCAAGATCCTTTCTATTTCATTTTTCTTTATTAATTTATAATGGATAAAGATATAATTTTCTTTATTATAAAGTTTATAATTTTTTTAATTGAAACTCATAATTTCTTCTTTGTATGAGTCTTTCTTAAATTTACAAGAAAAGGGAGAAACCCAAATTTATGGTTGTACCACCATTTACTACCACATGATTACTTTTAATACTAATATCGAGTGGTTTTGAATTCTATTAACAAATTTTGTTAAGGTTTGATCCAAATTTTAATGATTGCTAATGCTAATAGGTGATTATTTCTTATTTTAATTACTTTTTTTATTAAAATTAGAATTGCTATTGATTATTTCCTAATTTGAACTATTCTTCTATTTTTTTTGGCCTGAGATAATCTGACAAACAAAGGAAGAAAATAAGAGAGAAATAATAGATGCAGAATAAACATAATAAATTAGACTAAGGAGGGATAGTTTCCTGATCATGAGCTAAGATTAATTTCAGGGGGGAAAGGGGATTATTAACCTAATCCAATGGACATTTCCCCTTAAACAAATTCTTAGCTAGCAAATTGGCAGCTTTGTTAGCATGTCAAGAAATGTATTTGAAGGTGAGAGATGTCGTTCTAGGGAGCAAGTGTAGAATATCACCAACTATCTGTCAGAACTCCCAAGCCAGAATTGCAGTTGGAGAGGTGAGAGAATTAACAACTTGCAAAGCATTAGATTCCACTACTATAGGCCTATCAAATATGGAAATAGCCACCTCAACTCCAAGAAAAATAGCTTAGGCTTTTACTACTGTAGGCGAGAAATAAACCCAGATTAATAAAATTAAACCATAACTTATCAGATGAATCCTTTATAATGGCTACCATGGCTAACCTCCCTGAGTCTAGATAATAACTTGCATTTACATTAATCTTTAAATAGCCAGTAACTAGAGGATGTCATTAATGGAAAGGAAATTGGATGGAATGAGGATTATGAGAATGGCATTGTTGACAACTTATCTATTTATTATAAGAAGCTAAAGTATTTGCTAAAACAAATCATGCATTAATCTCCTTGTTTCTGAAAAATGAACTTATTGTGAGCCTTCCATATGAACCAAATAGTATAGCTCATTAAGGATATGGTCTTTATTTTGTCTATATAATTACTACAAGAGTCATTAAAAGAAAAAAGTTTAACCAATCACTAAAGGAGAATTGAACCTAGTTTAGTCTTAACTTAAAGGAAGACTAAACCATACCTTTGTTATCTAAGGCCAACCAAATAGAAGATGATTTACATCCTCTATTTTTTAATAGCATATAAGGAAAATAGGAAAATAGGTATTAACTCTTTTATGAATGTTAGCAACTGTAAGCAAAAAATTAGAAAGAACTCTCCATATAAAATGCCTTACTTTTGGAAGAACCTTAAGCCTCTAATTAGAATACTAGAATGAAGAAGGAAATTAAGTTAAATTAGAAAATTTTGACCCTAAAGCAGAGGAAGAATTATTCTATAGCATGAAATAGCCAAATTTCATTATGTAAGCTCCATTAGAGTTACCATGCCACACCAGAGAATTTTCTTGATCACGACTTGGAATGTACATTTTTTGAGTGGCTTATTTCTCTAAAGGAGAAAGCCATTAATTTATGGGAGAAATATTCCACTTCTTATGGACATGATCAATTAAATCAGATATCAAAGTCACCATATTATTAAATGAAGGAGGAAGAGTTAGGAGTGAGAAACCATATAGATCAAGAATCCACTTCTCTTGCTAAATTTTAATATAGCTACCATTACCAATTTTCCAGAAAGACCTTTATTTGATGACATTTACCTCTTCAAGAAGACTTGACCACCTCTAAAATGGTTTACTTCCTTTCCTTGTTGTCAAAATAGAAGAATTAGGGAAGTACCATAATTTAAGAATTTTACCCTAAAAAGCATTGGGATTATGAATAATCCTTCAAACTTGCTTGGCTAGAAAAGCCAAATTTAAAAATTCAAAAATTTTAAAATTGAGACCACCATTTCTCTTACTTCCAATTATAGTACTTCAAGATTTCCAATAAATCTTCTACTCTTAGTTATTCTAGTGCTATTAAAACTTGATCTGATTACATGAAGATTTAGAAAATTTAAAGCAAGTTATTAGATATGTAATAATGGCAAGTGCGCACCTCCTTTTTTACTTGAGACAGCAACTTCTATTTCCACCTTTGGAGCTTTAATGCAATCTTGTCTTTCACAAATGCCAAAGTTTGTTGTTTGGATCCTCCCCAAATCAAAGGAATCCCTGAATGGGACCCTAGGTTTTGGACGATTTAGATCTTGAGGATAGAAGTTATTCTAGCAATGGATTGTGAATTAGCATTAGCACTTAAAAACATTAATGATTTCCTAAAATTTATACGTTGCCCAAATACATGATTGTAGATCTCAAGAATTTTGACCAACTCTAAAAGTGATTAGGAAGAAGCCTCTATAAAAATAAGGATTCATCCGTAAATAAGAAGTGTGAGAGAGATGGGCAAGACCATGCAATCTAGATTCCTTAGAGATTGCCTCTAGCTTCTAATTTCTAAAAAAGTTTGAAGAGCACCTTAATGACTAAAATAAAAAGATAAGGTGACATAGGATCCCCTTGTCTGAGTCCTCTAAAGGGATAGAACTTCATTGTAGATTTGCCTCCCAAAATGATATTATATTTTATCTTTTTGACACATTCCATAACTTTGTCAACCTATTTAGAGTAGAGCCCTAGCCTCTACAGCACCTTTTCTAAAAAGCTATTTTTCACACAATTATAGGCTTTATTTATATTTACTTCTATCGCCATATCCACCTTTTCCCCTACTTTTTATGCTTGATATAATGGAAATACTCATCAGCAATTAATAAATTATTTTGAATTTACCTTCCAGGTATAAAGACTCCTTGAAATGGAAAAATACAAGAAGGAAAGACTTCTTTCATTCTATTAGTCATGATCTTGGTAATAACTTTGAAATAGAAGTTACACACACTAGTTGGTTAGAAATGACTTACCTCTTTTGGGATTTTGTTCTTTAGGATGAAAACTAAATTAGTAGAACTAAATGAGGGGTGAAGATTCCTATGAGTAAAAAAAATATTAAACTACCATGCAAATTGTATCTTTAACTATATTCTAATATTTCTGATAGATAATACTTGAAAACCTATCTAACCTTGGCACTTTGAGAGCACCTAAACTAAAGATAGCATTTTTAATTTTAGTTGGGGAAACTAGGGCCATTAAACTATGGTTTATTTTTGGGGATATGACCTTATGTAGGATATCTAAGATATCTTCATTCTAATCTAGGGCTTCTATCATTAATAGGTTTTTGAATAATTTTGCAATATGGCCGAAAATAGATTTGTCATCTTCTAACCAAGAGCCATTTTCCCCTTTTAATTTGAGAATTTTATTCTATTAGCACCACTGGATAGTAGTGTTATGAAAAAAAAATGTATTTTGATCTCCTGCCCATAACCATTTAATTCTTAAGTGTTGGAGCCAATACATTTCCTCTTGAAGCCATAATTTATCTAATTGAGATGTGAGGAATTATTTTATAGAGATGACATCCAATGATTGAGGTAATCAATTGAGCTCTTGAAGTTTAAAAAGGATAAAGTACACTTCTTTGCTAGAGTTAGACAAGATGTCTTTACTCTATCTAATTAAAGATTTTTAGCATGCTTTCAAATTCTAAGAAAGAAAGGCATAAGAATAAGAGATATTATCATTCCAACTTTCTTAAATAACTTGGTTGCAAGAATCTTTAGTAGTCCATTTTAGTTTAAAATGAAAAGGTTTAAGGCCTTTTCTCTTATTTTGTTCCAAGTTTAGCAAAATGGGAACATGGTCTGAACTAACATGAGGGAAGACAAAGACCTAAGAGCTTGGAAATAGGAGTCTCCAATCAAAATTGTATAAAGTACTATCCAATCTTTGCCTAACATTAGTTATCCCAACTTTGTTATTATTCCAAATGAAAAATTCTCCTTTAGCCTTCAAATCAATTATGTGACAACTATTCAATAACTCTTGAAAATTTTTAATATTGAAGCTTGCTTTTAGAGCACCTCTAAGCTTTTCTTTGAAAGTCAAAATCTTATTAAAATCCCTTAACCACACCTAAGGACTTCTACATATACCCTAATGTTACAAGAAATCCTATAAATTTTATCTTAAGCTATAAATTGATGAAACCTAAATAAAAGTTATTCTAAATGAACACCTCATATGAAAGATAGAAATCTCAACATTAATAAAGTGATTGCTTAAGGAAACAATGGCTATACTTACCTGTTTAGTCCACTAAAAAGCAAAAGCTCCACTTTTACTGATAGGATTAACATAAAAGACATTCATAAAATCAAAATTCCTCCTTAGCTTCTCAATCTTACTCAAATCTTATTTAGTTTTCATAAGAAAGTTAGCTTTTGAGGGCTCCAATTGTCAAGGCAAAACCTAAACCTTAATAGTACCAAGCTAAGAAACTCATTGCTCTCGTGTGGTTATTGTAAGCCAACCACCACCACCTATTGCAAAGGAATTCAATATACATAAAGAATTAGTTGCCACAATAAGGACCTAAAAGAATAAAGATAGAAGTTCATGAATTGGTATATTTCTAGACTTTAAATGGAACCTTTTAAAAGAATTCCTCCCACTATGAGATTGACATTAATCTTTATTAGTAGGATTTACTTTCACTTTCTTGTTAAGGTAAAGGAAATTGGAAAATTTTGCCTCCCTTTTAATATGCAACCATGTCAAATTAGCTAAAATTTCACTTTCCTTTCTTGGACAAGTTGTTGTCAAGAAAACTAGAGTTTCCTTAAAGGAACTACCTAGTGTTTCCTTATCAAGAAACTTAATAACATATAAGTTAGATTGGGAAAGTAAAATCTACTACTTGCATTTATTAATAAGAGATAGACTAAGAGAAATATCCAAAGACAAACTTCGAGGCTCAGATTCATTGACAGGTTTATAAATATTTAGGGCACGTACATTTGGGCTTTGCACATTAATAATAACCATTGGATGTTCCAATTTAATATATTTCTTTTTAATGGCCAAAAGATTAATTAAAGAAGGCCTAAGACTTGGTCTTGCTTATTTCCTCCTAGTGAAATCATTTCAAGGCTTAAATTATTAATATAAAGAAGCGGATTGGGCCTAAAAGATCGACAACCTAGGTTGGAAAGTACCCCATCTTCTTCTGGCCCTAGGTTTTAAGCCTATGCTAATACTCTCTAGCTGGAAAGGTTGATGCTAAGGCTGCCCTACCTTCTTATATCTTAACCCATAGCCCTCTAAAAATCTAAAAAGGTATGTTGGCAGGTGGAAGGACTAACTTCCTACTAGTTATTCTACAACAAAATTTGTCCCTTTTTACTTGTACCAATTTTAGCATTATCTGTCAAAAAGTATTGAAGATAGTGCATCATAAAAGAACGTGATGTTCGAGGATGATCCTTGTTAAGTGAGAAGCAATTCCACTAGGCTCATTAAACCTTCCATGTGCTTTTAGTTCATGTAGCACTATCTCTAACCTAAGCATGGTCAATGATTGTACTTGAGAACCTTTAAAGTTAACTAAGTTATGACTTTTACAGGAAATAACTTATAAATTCTAGGAGCGTCGGGCTTTAGTTTGATTTTAAACAGATATGGCTTTAACTTTATTGTAAAGTTTTTTATCAAGGCTAATAATGCCACCATTGAAGCAAATGTCATTAAGTTTTTCATACTTCAATGTAACCCAAGATCAATTATAATTCTACTTTAGAATCTAAAACCTTGTGGAAAAAGGTTTAGAAATATCCACTAGGACTATGATGTGTAAAAATCCCTAATTATGACTATTGTAAGTCAAAGGATCTTTTACCCCTAGAACTTTCCCAATGTAGGCTCCAATAAGAAGGGCATTCTGTGGGTTAATGAATTCGAAAGGAAGTTTATGAATTTGAATCCAAAAAGGACTTTTAAAGAAATCCAATTCATGAATTGCAATTGAGGCTGCCAAGGTTACAAGCACATTAATGACATGCCATAAAGCATCTTGAAGGATTTTCTTAGGTAAATTTGGATTGGGAAAGTTGAAAATAAAGGTGTAGGTGCCAAGTTCCCCAATAATTAGCCCCTAAAGGCTTCCTCAGCCCCTTTTTATCATATTTAAAGCTCTGAATTTATTGAAATGCTTTATTGTTAGGATCCTGCATACAAGTGTAGTTTTAGAGAAAAGACTTGCTTGAGGGGAGTTTACTGTGAGTGGAAGAATTTCATTATACAAGAAGGGAGGAAAAGCTTTCTAATAGTGTTGAAGTGTAAAAGGTGGTGATATTATGTTTCAATCTTACTAGACTAGACACATCGCTAAGGGAATGAAATAAACCTGCACTAGGAAATGAAAGTGAAAATGATAAAATCTTTGCAAAGAGCAAAAAATGTGAGAAGGTTGGGAAAACGATGAGAAAGATAGGGAATCAATTAGGAAGAAAAACCAAAAGCTAAAACAAGTTTAAGGGAATGCTCCTTTAGAAAGGAAAGAGAGCTCTTACAAGGAGAGGAGAGATTATAGGCTTCTCTAACACTAATTATTCTTCTATTCAAATTAGGTATATTTTTATAATCTTTTAACATATAAATATCTTATATTTGAACATGATCAAATTGTTAAAAAGATCAAAGAGATTTTATTTTTGTAATCCTATGGGAATTCATTTTAGATCCATAGTTTACTCTTACTCTTTTTAATAAAATTATTTGTATTAAATGAATAGTATATAAACTATTTGAAGAATATCAATTGGTTACGCTGAGGTATTTTAAGTGTATTGGAGGTACGAGTTTGAGACTAATCAACACTTTGCAATCTCTCTCTTAATTTCTCTTAATGAATTTTAAGTTAATGGGCAAATTCATCCCTAAAAGATTATATTGATATCAAATTAGTCAAAAATTTTATTATAGTATCAATTTAGTTAAATTTTGTTAGATTGACATCAAATTAGACTTGAAAGATTATATTGATATTAAATTAGTCTTAACTTTTATTTTGACATCAAATTAGTGCTATCATTAGTATTCCTATTAAAAAATTTAAGTTGCAGTCTTCCTTTGTCTAATTATAGAGAAATTAAAAATATAAAATACTAAATTAATTTAAAAATAATTTTTTAAAAAATATTATGTTTGCTCTCAAAGAAAAAAATTCAAGCATCTAATAGTGATATTTACTTTAAAAAAATTAACCAATGAACTAAACAATGAATAAATTCATCATAAAATAAAACAAATATTTGATCAAAATGAATTAACTTTTGAGTCCTTAGAATATAATAAACTAATATAGAAAAACTAAGATTCTAAGCAAAATATCTTAAACATTAGTAGTAGTAACAAATAATGTTAACCCAAAAAATAATAATATAAAATGCTAAAATGAGTTGCAATCCAAACAATCAAATTAAAGTTTATATTGAAATTATTAACTAAATAAAAAATTTTCAAACTTTGCATTATTTATAAATGAGAAATGTAAAAAAATTAAAAATCTTTAAAGTAAAATGTTGCTTTATATGTTGCAACTGCATTGTCAAGAGTAATAAACATATTTTAAAAGTTCTTTTTTTTATTTTTATCACTCCTTTTTATGTTTTCTTTTTTTATTTTTTTATTTTTTATTTTTTTATTTTTTATTTTTTCCTTTTTTGTTTGTTTTTTATTTTTTATATTTTTTTAGTGTATAAGTTTAATACTATTATTTTTTAACAAGAAAATAACTCACTTTTAAAACTTTTTATCATCTAGTTGGTAAATTTGGTTGTTTAGAATTCAATCCATGTTGACATTTGGTGTTCTTATTTTTTAAGTTGATGTTATTTGCTACTACTACTAAGATTTAAGGCATCTTGCTTGAAATTCCAATTTTTCTTAGTTAGGTTATTATACTATAAGAACATAAAATCTAGCCCAATTTTATCAAGTACTTGTTTCATCTTTTGATGAATTTACTCATTGTTTACTTTGTTGGTTGATTTTTTTAAAGCAAGTATCACTATTAAATGTTGAAGGTTTAATCTTTTTTTCAAGACCAAAATAGAATACTGTTACTTAAAAATTAAATTTTCAACTCAACTCAACTTAGTATTTTATATTTTTTATTGGTCCATAATTAGAGAAGTGAAAATTTAATGATAACTTAAGTTTGCTAATGGAAGTACTAACAATAAAACTCATTTGATATCAAAATAAAAGTTAGAGCTAATCTGACATCAATATAATCTTTCAATACTAATTTTATGTCAATTTAATGGTAGGACCAATTTGATGTCCTATTAAAATTAGACTAAATTGATTTTATAATAAGTTTAGGACTAATTTGATATCAATATAATCTTTTATGTATGAATTTGCCTATTTACTCATGAATTTTATTTATCATCTTTGCTTGTGAAGTATGCTATAAGCTTAATCATGTTAAATATTTGTGTCATATTAATTTATTGATGAAGCAAATTGATGCATGTGTAAAGCACTAGTGTTGTAAAGTTTTGAAGATGTTTGTAATTTTTGAAGAAAATGATTCAAGCTTTAGGGCTTGAAAACTTTTGATGTTAAAATTTGTATCAAGATGGAAATTATTAGAATTTGACCTAGATTCTTATAATTGCTCAGTGATTATTTCTTATTTTAATTATTTTTCTATTAAAATTAGGATTATTTTCAATTTGTGGTCATTTTTTATTTTGAATTATTCTACTATCCAAATTAGGATTCCTTTATTTAGTCTTTTAATATATAAATATCTTGTGTTTTGGCATGATATCAAATTATCTAAGAGACCGATATGTAAAACAAGGAAATTTGTTTGTGTCACCCCCATGAAATGTTGCTTGAGATTCATAATTTGTTCTTACTTCTTTTTTTATGAAATTATTTGTATTAAGTGAAAAGTATATATACCATTTTTGAGAATATGTACTATCGACTAGAGAAAGATTATGAGATACTTTGGATATATTTAAGATTTGAGTTAATGGTTAAAAACTGTATAATCTCTCTCTCTCTCTCTCTCTCTTTGTGAATTTTGTTTATCATCTTAGCTTGTGAATTTTTTTTAATTATGTTAAATACGAGTCTAATTTATATTCTACCTTTTTAATATTGATTTATGTCAATGTGTTATATCATTGTATGAAAATTTTTCCTAACAAACTTAAAACTTTGCTTGTTTGAAATTAAAAATGAAATGGAAAAGAAAAACACATTTCAGGAATGAAAACAAATGAATAAAATTATTTTGATTTTACATGAAGAGTGAAAAAGGAAAAAGCAAATTAAGTTTGTTTGAGCATGCATATTTATTGATGATTTCTTATGCTTCTCTCATTTCAATATTTTCAATATTTATTAGATTAGATGATACATATCGATTTTAATTTTTCATAATTTTTAAAATTTTATAACGCCAAAAAGATATTTAGAAAGAAATATAAAGTAATTTTTTTCACATAAATCTTGGGTCTTCTCTTTACCTGTAATCAAACTATATTTTACATAAATCTGCAATTAGTTGGATTTTCTCTCCGGTTAATCGACTTGTAATGTTAGCTGTTTGATAAATACAATAATATACACTACTTAAGTGAGTGTGACTTTCCTACCACTAAAGAAACTGAAGATGATTAATTGCAATTGGTTAATTATTCTGATTAAGTTTGCTGATCTGTATGTTAAACCGGTAAGTTATGCATGTCCTCTTACTAAGTTGTGTATGTCCTAACGACAAAAGTCAATGGTTTCTAAATTGTAATTATATTGTTACAATTAAAAAAATTGTAAATAAATACCAGAAAAACGTGATCAATGTATAAAAATAATTGTAAAATATTGAAATTATTGACAACAATTTAAAGCTATAAATGGAATGAGGCTCTAGAATTTTTTCCCCCTTGCCACAGGACTTGGCATTGACAGAAGAGTAAATTGGAAGGATCCTATAAATTCCATGGGTCGAATTTTTCCACTATTTTTGCTTAATGAATCACTCTTGTCATCAACTGTGTAACTGCTTTGATATTCTTGCCCAAGATTTTCTTCAATAAGGCCTCAAATAATATGACAAGAAAGAAGACCCTGAGATTGTTTAGTTGTAGATAATTAATTAAATTAACAAAACCAAACAATGTCACATTTTATTCTTGTTTTTTTACATTGAGGTGATCTAATCCTAAACAAATTAATAGTGATCCCAATAGAATAAAGAGAATCCAAAATTTAATCCTGTTATTTTTTTTGTCGCAAAAATAAAGTAATAATTTATTCAAGTTCAACTCTTCCTTTTGTAATAAACGATTTTGAAGAAAATAAAGGAAAACAAAATGAGAAAATAATTTTTAATATGAAGAAACTCTAGAAAGTGGGAGTAAAAATCACTAGACCTCCTTGATCAAAATCTTTCACTGATTAACAAATTATAAATACACCAAATCTGCCTAGATATTATATCATAAAAAATCAAACACCGGCAAAATCAACAAATCATAAATAAATGGTCCCAATAATAAGAGTTAAACATAATTCACCATGCAAACCAACGCACGCTTAAAGGTGAGTTTTAGTTTCTCAAATTCAACAAACAGAGTAGCCAACAGATAGAAGTAACAATTGTGGCAACAAGTAAGACCAGAGGCAGTCCAACATAATCCTCTCCCATCCAAGCTTATCACTTCCATTAACATAATCCAATTCTGAAAAACAACACAACATTAATTAAATGTAGCTTATAACGGATTAGAATATCATTAATTAATAACATAAAAATCGGCATGTATTTTGTCAATACCATCAATGGTGCCGTGATAACGTGACATTCGATATCATTTTAAAATTTTTCTCCTGTCATATTTTGAACCCAATACTTTACATGTGTGCTTTAATTACCTGCTGCACCTACTATTACTAAAAAAAATTGAACATATATTTTTAACAAGTCATTTAATATGCCCACAACATTTTAAGTTCAAACTCTGGATATTGAAGGATAAGAAAAACTCAAAACAACATTAAATACTATTCTGCTACTAAAAATGCTTGTAATTTGAATTTTGAGGGTGTTTTTTTCCCAACAAATAACTATGAAAATAGAAATAATAAAATCAACATTGACAGAGGTGAACAGCTAATGTTTTTATTTGAAAAAAATAAAATAGACAATAGTACTCTTAAATATTTTTTCTTTTTTCTTCCTTTTCTTTTATTTGATGGGATGAATAAAAAATTGTCCCTGGAAATATTGGTTTAACAGAGTTTTAATTATATATGAATGGAAGATTTTATTTGCACTATAAAATCAAAGTGCCTCCTTTTTCTCTTTTTCTTTTTTTTCTTTTACACATGACATTATATTTAAGGAATTTATTGCAATTTATTTGCACTAAATGAAAATTTTCCCATTTTATATAGATAGTTGATATAAATAAAATTGAACAAAGACTGGGTGCATACGCATACCTGAAATCAGCTAAAATGGGAATTTACTGGTTCCCTAAATAAATTCGCGGGTGTATTTGGGGCAGTCATCCACTCTGTAACGAAAAATCGGTCTCTCCTGTAACCGAATCGCATGGCCAATCTCAGTGAAGTTTGGCAATCTCCTCAACTTAAGAGCTTCGAGTTCTATTAGCACTGGAGCATCATCTTCATCAGCCACTCTTGTCCGACCAAAAATCCTCTCTATTTCACTGCACTCCTCTATCTCTATGTCTACCCACTTGGGACGAAAATGACGAGGCATGTAATCAGAGAAAATGCATTTTAACTTTTCACATTTCCTGATAGTAAGTCTCAGTGTTGGAAAGCGCATTTGCTGTAAATCTGAAGGCCCTAGAGCATCATCTTCATCAGTCAATCTTGTCCGACCAAAAATCCTTTCTATTTCACTGCACTCTTCTATTTCTACCTTGGAGAGTTGAGCAAAACGAGGAGACATGTAATCAGAGAAAATGCATTTTAACTTTTCACATTTCTTGATGGTAAAATTGCGTAGCTTTGGAAAGCACATTTGCTGTAAATCTGAAGACGCTATGATTTCCTCCAATTCCTGGCATTCACTTATCACTAGAGCATGATCTCCATCAGTCACTCTTGTCCGACCAAAAATCCTTTCTATTTCTCTGCACTCTTCTATTTCTACCTCGGAGAGTTGAGGAAAACGAGGAGGCATGTAATCAGAGAAAATGCATTTTAACTTGTCACATTTCTTGATGGTAAACCTTTCTAGCTTTGGAAAGCACATTTGCTGTAAATCTGATGGCGCTATGATTTCCTCCAATTCCTGGCATTCAGTTACGTAAAAAAATACCAAATTTTGTAGGAAGCCAACACTACCCAACGGGAAGATAGTTTTCAATTTGGGGCAATTACTCACTTCTACAAATGCAAGTCTATGAAATTTCAGAACTGTTATGTCGCCGCCCCAAATGAATCTCAATTCAGGTAATTGCCGTAGACGTAAATCAATCAAGTTAGAGTTCAAAGAGTTCTGTCCTGCATTTTTACTTCCCACCTGGAGTTGGAGAATGCCTTCCACTCTGCTTTCCTTAAAATCCAACCGTTCTATGTTTAGGAAAGCTTGCAAGGCTGCAGGCACCATTTCTTGTCGGTCCAATTGGTTGACAGTAATATCACACACTATTACTTTCTCCTACAATCAGCAGTTACCGTTACCACTCAAGTTGCAGAGTTTTAACCAAAAAGAAAAAAATAAGGCAGAATCTGAACAGTCTATACAGTTAACAAGCAAGAACAATTTAAATCATAATTACGATACGCGTATAGTTAAACCCCACCGATGCCAAACAAGTGTCTAGCATTGGTAACGATAACGCCAACGACTTAATGCCCACAACAGTAAATGTATATGATCCTCATGAAGTCTGTCACTTGTAAGGGGGTATAATACAATAGAAGTGTCAAAGGAAATATGCACTTTGGACAAAAAAAAATGTAATAGTCAATCCCTATTAAGTTTGATTACAGTTCAATAATAATCCCAAAATAAGCTACGATCTCTCATCTGTTATGGTTCTCCAGGAACCAAAAAAGGATGAGAGCTCATTATTAATTCTAGAAGCACTATGATGAACTACTTTTTTTTCCTCCATTTATTGTTTCATTCTTATAATGTTTAAGAATGATTTTCAATAAATTTTTTTGGTATCAAAGTCTATCAGGAAAAGTGCAAAAGAAATTATCAGAAGAACATATTGTAGTACCTCTGTCCGAGGATGAAGAGAAATCGTTTGAGTTGCTCCTAAAATTGGAACAAATTCAGGGCATCCGTTCATGATAACTACCTCCAATTTTTTTTTGTGAAACATAAATCCTCGGCAAATGTCAACAAAATTTGGCAATTCCACCAATCTTATCGAACTCAAGTTTGGCAGCACGCTCTCCCCTTCAATGACAATGTCAAGACAGAAGAAGCTTTTCAATTTGTTACACTGCCTTATTTCTAACTGGTCTAGTCTAGGGAGGCACACTCCGGTAAGATCTGAATGCTCTTCATTATCAGAAATGATTTCTACCAATTCATCACAATTGCATATGATCAATTCTTTCAACTCTGATAGGCTACTGAGAGTGACCCTAGAGAAGATGGATTTCAGTGTGGTAAGGCCATCCAGCTCTAGACTTTGAAGATATTGAAAACTCAAAGCACTTGATTCTGGTGCTTGGAATTTAGTGGTTAAGTGCCTTTGGTGACCGACTTCCTGAAATTTGAAAATTTTCATACAGGGTTGAGCAACAACATATTTTTTATACAGTTGTAAAGGAAAATATACATACAACTACCCAAGCTGGAAGATACTTGTCTGATTTTAAAGTTACATACAACCAGATAAAGATATATATACTGGTGGTAAAATAAGGAAACTGGTCAGAGACAGGCAATTCAAAACTATTATTAGGCTTTCATCTATATTTATCTAATACCTTTTAAAAATGAAGGTAGCATTAATTAAAAAATAATAGATTTTTTTTGTTTTATAATAGCATGCTCAGAGCCAGAATCAATCCTGGAATACACAAAAATAAAGATAAAATCATAAAAATAATAACGAATATCATTTGCATTACTAATTTTTGACAAAATTATGAGTTTTTATGAAAATACAGTATAACAATTAATAACTTTCATATAAGATTTTATAATTATTTGTAAAAATTATAATTATAAATATGTATAAATATTATGTGTACTTCGTGCAATAAGTACATTAAAACTTATAACTGTATTATTTAAAGTTACAATAAAAATTTTTAAGTCTTTTAGTTTTTAAGAAAAAATCTAATATTTGATAAAAAAATTTAAAATAATATCTTATACAAAATAATATAAATTTTAACAAAAATGTAAAAGGAAAAAAAAAGAGGAACGTGTGTACAATTTTTTTCAAAAAGTTGTAAAAGAAAATATACATACAACTAGCTATTTAACCTGTGCGATCCACAGGTTTTATTAAAGATATAGTATATAAAAATTGTTTTAGAATTAAATAATATGTTAGTAATAGGAATGTTTAGATATAAAATTTATGTATATAAATTTATAATGTTAGCATTTGCAAAGTAATCATATATATATGCTTATTATTTTCATATTATTAACATCAATATAATACGCATATAAGAAAAGAAAAATATGTCATAGCAATATTAAAATCTAATTTGTTATATTTATTTTGCAATCATACATCAAAGTTTGCAAATAATAAACATTTAACAAATATATTACTTTCTTTTAAGTAAAAATATACATAATCAATTGATTTTCCTCATAGATTCTTTACAATCGAAAGTCATAGTTAAATTAAAATCAATCTTCAATATAAAAAATAATGTACAGCAGAAAATATAAATGGAAATAGTCCCCACCAATTTTACTCTGCATTTATTTTTTGTAATTTTTATTTGAAGAAGAATTTAGTTTAAACAGGCTTTTCTAATGAATGTAAAAAACTACTTATAGTATTGACCTACTTTTAATAAACTGCATTTTTGTAATATATATATAGTATAAGACAAAAACTAACCATAATTTTATATTATTTAAGTCATATTTAATATTAGAAACATTTGTACTTGTAAAAGAAAGGAAAATTTTTCTTCTTATAAAGATCTAAATGGAAAATTAAATTCAAACTTATAAAAATTTTCAAATATTTTTTATGTTTCTAAAATAGATTAATTAAATAGTATTTAATCACTAATTTCTTAAATAATTGTATAATATATCTTTTTGGTAAAACATTAAATGGAGAAACCATTCCAAATATTAAAGCATTATTGGATTTTTCTCTCCCAAGGAAGGTCATTCCTGCGATTCAAATCCATATATATATTGACAGATAAAATTTGATGGAGACCAACATATTTTTCACAAAGTTTATAAGTATAGCCTAAATTTATATTTAAATGTAAGATTATTCTAGGTACAACATATTGTATGATACAAATTTAAGAATCAAGTAACAATCATAAACATATCTCTACTAATTATCCATATTTATTTCCAAAAGTAAGAGAAAAAAATTAAAATATTCTGTAAGGTATATTAAAATTTTAACAAAATACTAACTGAACACAATTTAATTTGAATTATAACATTTGTAAATTGATATTAAGAAGATATTGATAAAAAGTAAGTAAATAAAATTAATTTTAATTTAAAAATATTTTTATAAAAAATATAATCTATAATTAATTAATTTAACTAATGCTTATTAAATATTTTTGGAATAAAATAAATGAAATTTGATTTTTCACTTTAGAATGTTTTTATAAGAATAAAATATATAATTAATTCATATTTCTAAATTAAAATTTTAACTTATTTTTAATATATGTTAATGAAAAATAATTTAACACTTTCTATATCAAAGTCTTGTTAAAGTTTTAATTGATGATAATATACTTAATTTTTAATATAATATTTAAAAATTAATGTTAAGAAATTATTGATAAAAGTTAAATTAATAAAGAAAACAAAAATAGTTCATGAATTATAAAGTAATAAAACTTAAAAATAAGAAACATAAGTTAAAATAAAAAATGTGTATCAACTATAAAGCAATGTAAATAAAAAAAATGGAAAATATGCTTAGAATTGAACTAAGATATCTAAAATTTTAAGAAATACCTAAAAAATGAAATTTAATCTTAATTTTAAAATTTATTTCTTTTAATAAATGAGATATATAATAAATTCATATTTCTATATTGAATTTTTAACCTATTCTTTAAGTATATTAGTTAAAAATAAATTAATATGTTTTATATTAAATACTTGAAAATTGAAAAATTATAATTGATGTATATTTAAATTAAAATATAACATTTGAAAATTGATATAAAACATAAAAATTTTTAAAATAAATAAATAAAAAATTTATTTTCATATTTAAAAAATTAAATATATAATAAAATAATTCAATTAATAACTTCGAAAATAAAAATGAAATTTATAATTTATTTAAAACCTATTTATGAATTTATAATAAAAATAAAATATATGATCTCATGTATAAATTCCTTAGTGATATTGATATTTGAGGTGTGAGTAATAGGAGTGGAGTAATAATAGTAATATATAAATTTTAAAATAATATAACAGTTAAAAATAAATTTTGAAAAATGTAAATGAAGGGAAGTTAAGTAAATAAAGAAGCTAATTAGATAGGAGCATAGAATTTAAAAAAATAATTGAAAAATTGATAAAAAAGCTAATTTAAAAAAAGTAATAATGGGGTCTAATTGAAAAAAAATATAGAAAAATTTTAGAGGGTAAAATTTGTCTCATAAACTTACTCGTGTCCCAAAATAATAATTAAAAAAAGAAGAAGAAGAGCTTTAGTTGTTTAAAATATTGAATTGGTATTGATAATTCAATTAATACAATCAATAAAGAAAGTTAAAATTTTAAATTATTTAAAATGTTTTTATAATTTTATAAAAAATTATATGTATTACTTATTGATATTAATGTTTGAGCTATGAATAACAATATTGAACAAAAAACATAAAATATGCAATGACAAAATAAGAAAAAAGAAACAATGCTATAAACTGTAAAAATAATATGATAATTTAAAAATTAAAAAAACAAAATTTTAAAAAAATGCATGCAAAGAGAAATCATGTAAATAAAGAATCTAATTAAATAGGAGTATAGAATTAAGAAAAAGAATTTTAAATTTGATAAAGAAGCTAATCTGGAAAAAAAAGTACTGATAGGGGTATAATGGAGAAGAAGAAAAAATTTGGAGGGAAAAAAATTACTTAAAAGCTGACATGTGTCCCAAAATAATAATAAAAAAAAGAAGAAAAATTTTGTTTTAGTGGTTTGATACATTGATGATTGATATTAATATCGATATTGATATTGATATTGACTAGACACGCTAGAAGATACTGGATGTAATGCATACCGTCATGTGGTTACGCTGCCCTTGTTCCAAATTTATCCACGGAGTTACTAATTTGGGACAATTTACCCAACTTAGTTTCCTCATAGATGGCCACCTTGTAGTTGTATGATACTTGTCTGGGCAGATCCCAAGGAGATTTTTGAGATGCCTGAGGCTAAATACTTGCAGATGAGGAAGCATGATCTGGATCTCGTTCTCATAAGACGAATTATACCCACAGTCATATTCACCAAATACATATTTCATTTCATCAGCACCAATGACTTCAATCTCCTCAAGTTGCACAAGGCCATCCTGACCCACACAAGAGATTGGAAAAATAAATTCTAGATTGGGACATCCATAAACACTCAGTTTCTTCAGGCTGGGGAATATCCGATGAAAATTGCTTAGAGCAGGAGATATTTCTTCCCCGCTACTATGAATATCATCCGCTCCGACATTTGTTATTATATGTCTCAATTCTGGGCAGTACCCTACTGTTAGCTTTTCCAGCTGTTGCAGACTTTGGGCTACCGACATTGAGAACAGACCAACTGATGCGCAATTGCTATCTGCAACTAGATTTGGATCAGAAACATTAAGAATTTTGAGATTGCACAAGTTACATTGTAGTGGAAATATGCTGTGCAGTTGCCCGCACCCAGTTATATGGACTTCTTTTAAACTCTTGAAGAAGTCAGCGGGAGGTGCACCATGACACACTTCCTTTAAGTTTTCCATTCCCTTCAGCTCTAACTTAATTAATCTGTCAAACACAGCATTTCCTTGAAATGAATCGCCAAGCTCAGAAGTTGTATCTATGAGATATTCAATCGTAGATAATCCAAGGTAGAGCTCAGTCAAATCACCTAAACCTCCCACAAATTTTTCCATGTCTGGGACAATATTTTTGAAATCTCCAAGCTCAGACCGGAACTCAGAACCTTTTAAAGATAGAGTTCTCTTGGGGGAAGTTTCTGTGGCTATATATTCAAATTCAAACTTCTCTCTTAAGGGCACATCACATTTTAAGGGCACATCACATTTTAATATATACCTCTGCAAATTTGGGGCAGCGGTATAGTGCGCACAACATTGGGAAAAATTTATAAATGTATGGCCAAGAACATATAGTTCTTCTAGTTGCGGACATTTCTCTATTGTTTTTAGATTATAATTCTCCTCAATCTCACAGTCTGTCAAATCCAATAGCTTCAACTTACTCAGTTTCTCAATTTCATCTGGCACATCTTTGAAGCGACAACGTTGCAAGATGAGAACTTCTAATCTTCTTAGGCTTACGATGAAGGACATATCATCGAGCTCCCATCCACACAAGCGTAAAGTTCGGAGATTAGACAAGCTTCCAATTGATTGAGGAAACAATGAAATGGAAGAATCAGATTGATTGATGATAGCCAAAACCTTAAGCCCTTTCATACCTTCAAATGACGCATTTGATAAATGCATGGCCTTCTCGGTATTTAGTACTAGAAGTTCAAGTTTAGGAGCATCCAATTGATGATCTCTTTCTTGAAATTTTCTATACCGTAGAGATATAGTAAAACAGTTTTTCGCATCTCTCTTCCCCACCAAAGAGTTTATATCTTCAACGAGATTAAGCTTGATGGTATGCTCCTCCTCAGATGCCATCCACAAAGCTAAGTCACGAACCATGTCATGCATCTTCACGTGGCCTATTCCAAAGTGTTCTTTATATGAAGCCCATTCGTTAGAAGTTTCTTCCAACAGACAAGAATCTAGAAGCTTTTTTAAACTGACCCTAACATGCCTTCTTGACAAATCAAATGATTCAAACTCTCCACATACACCAAGGCCAACCGCATACCTAATCAAATCTTCAACAGGAATTTGATAATCTTCTGGAAACATAGCACACATGAAGAAGAGCAATTCAGCTTCTTTATCTTTCAAGTAATCATAGCTTAACTTGAGACAAGAGAAAGCATCTCCCACACCTTCTTCTACATCAATTGGTTTTGCATCCTTCAACTTTTGTAAAGCTACCTTCCACTCATCAAATTGGAAATCATTCAATTGTCCCTTCAAGGAGGATGCCACAGCTTTAATTCCAATTGGTAGTCCTTTACACTCCCCAGCAACTTCCTGTGCCACACTTTCTATTGCGCTGGAGTAAGACTGACCATCCATGCCAGCAAAACTTCTAAACAAGTTCCATGCTTCTTCTTTGGATAACAATTCCAATGTAATCTTCCATCCACAGTCCATTATTCTGCATACGTGTAGACGACGGGTTGTTAAAAGGACCTTGTGACTCCCCTTGTTACTTTCATTAAATTTGATTCCTATATCCTCCAAATTGAATTTTCCCCATACATCATCCACAATTATAAGAACTGATTTCTCATTTTGCAACTTCAGATGTAATCGTTGTGCTCTTCCCCCCGCAGTTTCTTCATCCAATTTCAAACCTAACATATCTGCCATTGTTCCTTGAATGCTTCGGATATCTGGAGTCTGAGACACGGTAACTAATAAAACCTGATTAAAAAATTCTCTTGCCTTTTTGCCCACCTCAGTTACGAGGGTTGTTTTGCCGCACCCTCCCATGCCATACAACCCTATCATGCAGGTGCTATCATCCCGTAGAGCCTCGAAGAGTTTATTGTAAGCCCTCTTTGTGGATTCAAAATAAATAAAATCTTTAGATGATTCATACTCGATGCCTGGAAGTGAAGCAAGGTGAGAAAATGGATTAAACTCGCTATTGTTTTTGAAATCTGTCATGATCTTGGTCTTTTCTACCATTTGTTTGCACAAACGATATCTCCTCCAGGTGGGACACCATCCCTGATAACAACATTTGTTTGCTTCCATTTTGCTCTCCAGGGTCGCCACCTCTTTTAGTACATTGCTCACGTCATCCATCCACGTCTTCACCTCGTCCTCAATCATTTCAGTCTTCTTCCTGGCTTCATCAATACGCCTTTGAATTCCATCCTTTTCCAACTCCAGCTCCTTTTTCTTTTGCAAGAGGTTTCTGGTAATCTTGTTGGCACAAAACAAGTATTCTCCCAGACGAATTGTTGGAAGCACCAAATTTTCTGCTACTTTAGCTGCAACAGAGATAACAATCTCCGCCATTTCAACCTGAGCAACAAAATAGTTTGCACTAGTTAATTCAATGTCCAGTACCAAAATGAATGCGGAGCCATGAAAAAGAAAGATTACTTCGTACCCGAATTAGCTTTCAGATTAATGATGCAATACTGCTTCTGTTGAGAACAATTCCTCCCGTTTTTTATTGACTGCAACCAAAAAAATGAAAATATTAATTAAGTGCAAACTCATCTTATTTGCTGCTCATATTGTATTTAAACACCGAAGTTCTATGGTGAGAGCAACTAATGAAAGTGTTTATCAGTTTGCATCAACATAATTTTTTTCCTTTTTTTTTAAGGATTGAGAAATAATCTCTCATTCAATAATTAATTGAATAAATGATTTGTGAATTCTTAGTAGCATAATTTTAAAAGGTAAACTGGCCATAGATCTAGTCTAATTTGAAGTATTGGACTGAAAATATATATGAACTGGCCAAATCCAATATAAATTGGTCAAAATCAGTGAACCAAATGATGAATTGGTTTATTACAAATTTTATATATATTATTTTGGGAAAAATAAAAATTTTATAATTTTACAACTATTAAGGCATCATAACTTCAAATTTTTATATCAATTGAATTTATGTTATCTTTTCCAATATTTTTAGTATAAATTTCTTTTATATCAATTATATTTTTTTACTTATTTATTTATATTATTAACTTATATTGTATTATTTTTTTTGTTTTATCATCACTTATCCTTATAAATATATAACACTATTATATATGTATATATATATGTGCATGTACATAATTAATATTTTTTAATATATATCATTTATATTTTTAATTCAAAATTGTTTCAATTAGTGAATTCGTAACTTATCCAATTCAATTATTGGTCTGATTTTAAAAACTATGCTTAGAAGTGGCTGAAAATTAATTAGGCCCCTAAAAATATAATGTTATCAAAAGTTCAGAGGCTAAATTTTCAGTTCACATCATGATTTTTATTTCAAAAAATAATTTTTAAAATCAACTATGTTCTTTAAATAAATCAATTATGAAAACAATGTTCTAAACTTACACTTTATATTTCATTATATTCATATAAATTTACACTTTTATCTTATAAACAGCTGAACACGCATTAGAAAAATCAATTCATATACAATAAAGGAAAATACGTTCACCTCCATTAAAGTATCGAAAATATACACAATTTTTTTCTTTATTTTCAAAACATACATCAAACTTCCTTGAACGATCAATTTTAATTACACTTTCTCCTGATTTAAAATTTTTAATTCACCAACCATTAAGTCTTCCGCTTGAAAATGACTTTTCTTTATTAATAAGATGTCAACTTTACCCTTGTTTCAATACATAAATATATAATCTGTTTTTAGAATTATTTTCTAATTTTTTTATCTATAACAAAATTTTGGTACTTCAATTAATAAAAAATAACATGTTTTAATAAAAAAATATTTTTTACATCAATATTATTCAATAATATTAATGTTTAAGTTACAAATAATAAAAGTAGATATGGAGAATAGAAAAACATGAAATAGAACAAACAAAAAGAAGAAAAATCATGTCTAAGCTACAAAGCAATAAGTGTTAAAAATAAAATATATAACAAAGTAAATTAATTTAATTTAATTTAATTAAATAAAAATTTTAAATAATTTAAAACATTTCTTCCAAAAAAATTATAATGTTAAATTTATAATATTAAATAATATTTGAATTATAAATATTATAAATAGTATAAGTGAAAAGAAAAAAAAAAGATACGAGAAATATAAGAAAAATGTTAGGTGGGAAATTTTTTCCTACATCCTAACATATACAACAATAACAAAAAAGTCTTGTCCCATTAAGTAAAGTCGGTTACATGAATCACACAACTTCATTGGACTCTATTCGAAATCAAGTTTTCAAAAATGTTATTCATTTAGATATCCTTTTTTACAATTTCCCTTAATGTCCTTTTGGCCTCCCTTTATACTTTTTAATAGGTTAAAAATCATGTAATCGACTATTCCCACTACTACCTCTAATAGCCTTTTTTGTATATGCTTAAACTACCTTAATTGATTTTCTACCATCTTCTTCTCAATAGATACTATACTAATATTCTTCTATATGCATTCATTTTACATTTTGTCCTTTCTCATATGACCACGTATCCATCTTAACATTATCATTTTTACTACCTCCATTTTTTTACTCTTGTTACCCTTTAAAACTCAACATTCACTACTAAAAAGTATAGTTGATCATATAATAATTCGATAAAATTTTTCTTTAAACTTGATAAGTATTTTGCAATCACAAATAACCATTGATGTCTTTCTTTATTTTAACTATTCAACTTACATTGTGTATATAATATCTCCATCAATTTTTTCATCACTTTATAATATTGATCCCAAATACTTCAATTTAAATACTTGTGCTATGATACTTTCCAATTTTTACCTCCAAATCATTTCTATCAGGCTTCTTGTTAAATTTATAATATATATACTTTGTCGTCGTCTTACTCAAACAAAAATTCTTTGATTCTAATACCTATCTCCAAAGCTTAAATTTATAATTAATCTCTTCTTTTGATTCCTTAATCAAAACTATACATCTGCTAATATACATTCAGGGCTAATCTTTTATATGTCCTTATTAAGAACATCTAAGATTAAATTAAATAAGGGCCCAAGGCTAAACCCTGATATAGATCTATTCTTATAAGAAAGTCCTTTGTTCCGCTTTCAAGAGTTTTAACATTTATAGTTATCCTATCATACATGTCCTATATAGCTTAAATATATGCCATACGAACTCTTCTATTTTTCACAACCTTCCACAATACTTCTCATGGTACTTAATCATTGGCTTTTTCCAAATCAATGAAAATTATATATAATTCTCTTTCTTTACTCCAATACATTTTCATCAACCCCCATAGAAGATAAATAACCTTTATTGTAAACTTTCCTAGCATAAATCCAAATTAATTCTCTATGATCCTAATCTCATCTCTTAGCCTATACTCAATCACTTTTTCCTATAATTTTATCGTGTAACTCATAATTTTTATCCCTTAATAATTTGCACAATTCTAGATATCTTCTTTATTCTTATATGTAGGCACCAAAATGCTCCTCTTCCTTTACTCCAATACATATATAAGTTTTCATATATAAGTTTTTTCTAAATCAATGAAAATAATATGAAAGTCTCTTTTTTTGCTCCAATATATTTTCATCAACCCGTATAGAAAATAAATAACTTTTATTGTAAACCTTCCTAATATAAATCCAAATTAATTCTCTATGATCTTAGACTCATCTCTTTGCGTTCAATCATTTTTTTCCATAATTTTATTGTGTGACTCATAAATTTTATCCTTCGATAGTTTGCACAATTCTAAATATCTTCTTTATTCTTATATATAGGCACTGGAATGCTCCTCTTTCACTTATCTACCATTTTCTTATAATTCAAAATCTAATTAAACAGCTTAATGAGCTAAAAAATACGCTACTCTCCTAAATATTTTCAAACTTCACTAGAAATACTATTAAGACTAACAACTTTATCATTATCCATCCTCATAAAATCTTCTTTTAGCTCTCTAACTCAAATCCTATAATAGTAAGTTAAATTTTATCCATCCTCTTGAATTTCTAATTCTTTCATATTTCTAATCGATCCTTCCTTATTATTGAAAAATTTATAAAAGTACTTCTTTTATCTTTCTTTGATAACTTCATTCGTAAGCAAAATTTATCCTTCTTCGTTCTTAATACACCTTACCTAGTCCAAATCTTTTAATTTCCTTTCCCTATTTTTAATAAACTTATAAATCTTTCATTCTCCATTCTTTATCCCCAAATCTTGGCAGAACTCTTCAAGAGCTTTAAATTATGCTTCATTCACTACCTTCTTAATCTCATTCCTGATCATCTAATATCTTTCCTAGTTTTGGGCATTACTGCACACAAATAAGGCCTTAAAACAATCTCAATTGATTTTGATCTTTTCCTATACACTTTTGTTCCATCATTAAAATTCTTTATTTTTCAATTCAAAACCTTTTAATTTACCCAAAACTATTTTATTAATCATCCTAACCTCTTTAGTCACCTTTTTCCAAATATGATTGGCACTTCCTTGTAGTTCTCAATTATTTTCCTCCAATAATACCGTTTTAAAATTCATCTGTTTCTTGCCCTTAATCTACCACCACTTGATCCTGAGATTTATAACTTGTTATCTTTTTTTGCTACAAATCTTAATATGAACATCAAGGATCATGATCTTATGCTATGTAATAAGGCTCTCCCTAGGAATAACTTTGCAATCCTTACAAACTCTTTTATTTGAGCTACTTACCAAAAGAAAATCAACTTGGAACCTTAAGGTTCTACTCTTGTTTGTGATTAAATGCTCCTCTCACTTAAAACAAGTGTTTGCAATCTCGAAATCATGTACTATCGAAAAATTAATAATAGATTGCCCCTCCACATTTAGTTTTTCAAAACTAAATCCTCCATGACCTCCCAAAAATTGTCTTGCCTCACTATTAATATGTCCATTTAGATCACCTCCAATAAAAATCTTTTCTTCTTATGGAATTCCTTGAACCAACCTTTCCAAATCTTTCTAAAACTTCTCCTTCAAATGTATCTTCGATCCTACTTATAGTGCATAACACTAATGATATTAATAGTCTCCCATGCAACTTAATGATAAAATCATATCCTCAATTCTTTTCACATCTAACCATATTCTTCTTCCAATTATTTTTTATAATAATAATAACTCCATTCTTTCCTCTAATTTTTTCTATGTACTATAGTTTAAATTTTGTAATATTTAAATCCTTTACTCTTTCTCCAACTTATTTAGTTTCTTGAAAATACATAATGTTAATCCTTCTCTAAATTATGGTGTCCATAAACTCCAAATATTTATATATCAATGTATCGATATTCCAAATATCAAACCTAATTATGCTATCCCAAACTAACTTCTTTGCCTATATCCATTTAGAAAAATGTAAAAATTCTTGCTCATTTAACATTAGATCTGGACACTGATACAACGATTGTAACTCATTTGACACTGTACTTGAGTCATACAATGCATTACTTTTGAATAACGACCTAGTATTAAATCATCGTATGTGATCCATAATTCAGGTTTCAATAAAATTTTATATTAACTGTCAAAAGTTTAACACAACTCAAAGGGAGAATTACCCCCACTTAAGTTACAAGGTAGTATTACCCAATTTGGCACATCCCAACACATGTCCAACAAAATAATAATAATAACAACAATAATCCCTCCACTAAAAAACCCTCTTTTCATGGCAAGTATATATATATATATATATAGATAGATAAAAGATTTTCAAATGAGAAAAAAATAAAAATCTTATAAAAGAGAAAAAGAGAGAGAGAAAGAAATTAAATGTAATGAATATTAATTCTTTTTTATCATTAAAGTTACTTATAATAATTAATTTGAATATTATATAATTCAAGATGAACCTATGATCAATAGTCAAGACTTGGTATAAAATTTGTAAAAAGAATTGTAACGTATCCAAAGTCAAACTCTAGGTGTTCATATTTTTGAACAATTGACAGAATGAAAGCCCTAGTATTTCTTCCTTCTAAAATGGGTGGCTAATATTTTTTTACCGAACACTTGCTTTTAAAATGCATAGCTAATATTCTTTAACCAGACATTTCCTTTATAAGTATGTTGGCAGTATGTTGGCCTTTGCAATTTTGCCTACCTATTAAATTTGTATAAATTGCTGGAGTTGACCGAGCCATAAATAGGTAATTAATAAAATTTACAATTCATAAAATGTGATGTTTATTTTTCTTTCAGGTAATGGTAAGAACAATCAAGTCATTATGCACACATATAAAATCCTAAATTCAAATTCAATATGTGAAAGAAGGTAAAACATTCAAGTCACATCATATATCAGTTGAGCTAAATGCTCTTAATCTAATATTTATTTTTTAATCCAACTATCAGTATTACTTTTTAAATGATTATTTACAATTACTTTTATAAATGTATGCAAATGATACATTTTAACCGGTATTAATTATAACCATGTGAATGACATTTTAACAATTAAATTGTATATATCATATCATTAATTTTGGAAGAAGATATATAATTTATAAAGGATTTAAATTTAATTTATTATCAATGTAAATCAACTTTATACGTATCTAAATATTTATTGTTATATCAATAAAAAATTATTAAAATTATTTTTCTATCATTAAAAATTCTTAATTATTATTTTTTTTAATAATATGTCTTCTTTTCATTCATTAATAGCATAAAATACGTTATACCAAAAGGCATGAAAATCCTTGGGAGCAAACAAATAATATATATATTTATTATATAACTATTAAAGATAATTATAAGAATAAAATTATCTAATTACTTGAAAATCAATTACTAGTGCACAAAATATATATATATATATTCATTTTTCAACGATTCAAAGTATAACTGATGTCACTATAACTTTTTATAAGCAAATAATTATTTTGAAATGTAAAATTTTCTTAACCAAATGATGATTGATTCACGTAACTAATATAATCAATAAAAAAATTTTTGATTTAACATCTAATAAGTTACAATATTATATATTGTCAAATCTTAATTATAAAGACTAGTTTTATTGTATAAATAATCACCTAATTGTTGGTTATACATTATTTCAGCCATCAAAATTTTTGGTTGATCGAGTTACAATCTATAAAACTCACTTGCTTCAAACTTTCAAGGAATATTTTAAATACCAGAACAATTAAGTTACAATAAAATAAATAATAATATCTTTGGTTGAAAATTATAATTTGAGAAGTATAAGAAACTTTTGTAAAAGAAAAATAATTTCTATTTGTGTGTAAAATGATTTGGTAGAAGGTGTTCATATGGCAAAGTGTTGTACATTTATCGGTGGATCAATCAAGATATACATACCAACTGTTACTATAAGTATGAAATTTAGAGTTACCCTAATATCTATTTCCATGCACAGTTAAAAATTATCATGACTATTCTTGCTTCCACCACACCAGAATGGACTCAGTTGTCAAATTTTTTTTTATGTGGGGATAAAAAAGTCAAAAACTTAAAGCAATGTTTACCCCGGTGTATGATTTCGCACGCTCCGAAAGGGCGATAATACAGCTTTTGTCATGAATAAATCCTCCCTTTTTTTGTTTTACAGCAAACGGGATACAGACTCGTTCTATTTGGTTGCCCAAGTTGGAAAAATATTAATTGTTCGCTTCTTTTTTTTAACAATTATTAATTTCTTAAAAACTAAAAAATAAAATTTTAATACACATAAATCTCACAAATCAACAATAAAATTAAATATTCTCTGCTTGTTCGTTTGTTGGATGGGGCAGATCTTGCTCATCAATTTCTCTCTTTGTATTAATTTTATTGTAATGTTATTATTATTTTTTTTGAAACTAAACAGCGGTTTTTCTCCCCAAAATTAAGAGGATTTTGGATGTTAAAAGATTTTGATATTATTCTTTTGCTGTTATTTTTCTCGCTGTGCGCACACTTTGTTTCCAATACTTAGCCTATTTTGAAAAGAATTATTTCTTATTCAAAGAAAGGTTTAAAAAATGAAATTAAATATAGGCTATAACTACCATACCTTTGAGAAAAAAGATGAGTATCAAAACCGTAAGCAAGTGGCACAACTCTAGATTACTACATGATAGAGGAACGGGAGACCTATTCATATATCATTTTTGTATCCAACATCTGTATATTTATATATTACTAAAGAGCCCTAATATGTTAGATTGGGCTTTCAATATATTTGGTTTGGGCTCGAAATTAATGGAATATGATTTCATATTATAATAAATAAGAAGGAATTAGTTAAAACACATGGCATAAGAACAAAATGATATCCTAATTATTATGCAATATTATTAGTAAGTGAACCCGTATTATCTACTACTAGTATTTAATTCATTATAAAATTAAAATATAATAATATTTATATACTATTATTATGTAATGATTATACAAATAAAATTATTTTTTTTATTATTTCTCATATTATTATGTAATGAATTAAAAAATTAATTTAATTCAACATTCATTTTTTATTTTATGTTTATTTATTGTTTTGACACACTAATGAATATTATAAAAAAATTAAATTATTACAAATTACACATAAATATAAATATAATGAATTTAGTAATTATCACAAGGCCTTCAAAAGAAAAGACAAAGATATGAGTAAACTAAAAAAGATAGAAGCTTCATAAATATAATTTTTTTATTTATCTATAAAATAATTATCTATTTAAATTTAACAGTAAATACATATTATTTATTATAATTTAAAGTTTTAAAATTACAATTTAAATAATTGATCATGGTAAAAAAAAATTTACATTAAAAATAATTAGTTTTTGTAATATATAATTATATTAATAAAAATAAATTTATATAGTTAGATGGGTTAAGGTAACCTATTTCCAACACACACACACACACACACACACACACACACACACACACACACACACACACACACACACACACACACACACACACACACACACACACACACACACACACACACACACACACACACACACACACACATATATATATATATATATATATACACACACCAATTTTTCATGAATGAAACTTAATTAATAGTAAATAAATTAATAAATAACTAATAAACTAACTAATTATATAAAAATATTTTTAAAAAATTAGCAATTTGATTTGCAAAATAATATATTAATAAAAATAGATATATAAATTTAGATAATTCATATTTATCTAAAAATTAAATTATATTAATGCACTTAAGAAGTTTAAAATGAAAATATAACATATAATATTTAATTAATAATATTTTATAACTTTACATATTTGTTTACTTAAACAAATTTTATTTTATTATTATTTATAATAGAAATATAATTATTTGAAATATAACTAATTATATTTTATAATATTATATATTTATTTATATATATATTTTATAAAAATATAATTACTTTAAAATTAAACTAATTATATCTTATGATATTTTAAATTAATAAAAAAATAAGAATAAATTTAAAAAAAATTAAAAGGCAGTAGATCATAAATTATTTGCTATTTAAAATAATTTGTTAAATCATAATTTATTTTTTAAAATAAATTAGTATGCAAAATAGCTCTAAAAATTAATTTATAAATTATTAATTAAATTAATAAATTATAAATTAATTTATTTATTATGTGAATCAAAGCCTTACTATTGGTACCAGGCACAACCTTCCAAATTTAAAAAATGATACTTGTTAAGATTTAATTCTTTATTTAGTTATGCAACTACTTAATGTGGGCGAATTTAATTCATGCACATATTAATTGAGGATTTTATGTTCACCTTTTCTCTTCACTTAAAATTGAAAATTTATTCCAAGTATTATTCTTTATGAAAAAAACTCATTTTTAAGTTGAATTAATTTCGAGGTCTTAAAATGTAAAAAAGTTGAAAATTAAGATTGAACGGGCAGCTATCTTAAGGGAAAAAATAAAAAAACTTATTTGTGTCTTTCTTAATTAAATTGCATAACTTAAGGAATTTAATTAATTATTCTATCGTTGATATATTAGTGTAAAATATTAACATATTTATTAAATAGTATTTATTAATTTATAAGGGGTAAAATCTATTTTATATAAAAATATGTATAATATTAATAAAAAAAAATTTGGTCAAAAATATAATTAAAATTTAATATGAATTTCAAAGAAATAAATACACAAATAAAAAAAATAAGAGCATTTAATATTGAAGATTAAAAATTTGCTATATATTATATAAATTGTTGATGCCAATTTAGGGTATCCAATAATATAGAAAATATCAAATGAAATGAGTATTTTCACATGAGAAGTGAAAAAAGTGAATCATAGTGATTAAATATTGTATTGATGGTCAAAATTAAAATATAATTCACAATTACATGATAACTAAAAACAAAATCACATAATTTTATATTTTAACTCTAACTCTTCAATCCTAAATTTAATAGTCACAATTCACTACTCTTACTCTCATGTGTAAACACACCTCTCATTTAATATGCTTTCATGAAGACATTTGATAAAAAAATATATATATCAAAATATTTTGAGTAATATTTTATATGAAAAAAATAATTGTAATTGTAAAATAGAAAATATTTTTAATGAAACTTTCCATCATATTTTAAATAAAATTAAAAACATTAAAAAAAGTTAGAAATTTTTTAATCGTAAAATAGGAAATTTATAAATAAATTTTTATTTTACGAATGACTAAAAAAAAGGAAGATGTATATTGTCTAAACTCTCAAATAAAGAATTACAAACAATATTTTGTACTATATATTTAAAACAAGAAATTTATTATAAAATTAAAAAATAAAATATTTAAAGTTGTCAAATGTGTTTTAATATAATTATTTAGTATGAAATTTTAAAAAAAAGTTAAATATTTTTTATCTAAAAATAATAAATTTAGAGACAACATTGTTTGATTTAAGTGGAGTGCATTTTCAAAATTGAAAGCTAATATCTAATAGTTATTTTCGCCCAAAAATGTTATATATATATATATATATGAAAATTATATAAATGTAAAAGAATTTTGTTATGTTCTAATATCTAATATTCTCTTGCATTTTAAAGGTAGAGTAATTTGCTTTAACTCTTTTTTTATATCTCTTATTTAATTTAATATATAATTTTATCGGTTTGATTTGAAATCGAGACAATATACAACAACAACTATCATGATAACTAGGACAACTCGATGTTTATGAACAAAATAAAATTCAGACTTTTATACACTGAATTTCTTGAATTTTGTCCACTGAATTTCACTTTTCCAAAGTGATATTAAATGACGCCATACTTTGCTTTCTACCAAGATAGATTTAACTGTATATTTATTCGATTTTAGCTACAAATTCTATCATAATATATACAATTAATTATTTATTACTTTTTTATCATTATTATGTCATCTAAATTTGTATAAATAAATTGAAATATCATTATTTATTAATACATTTAAATTTATATATCGTATGGTGACTGACTGTTAAAAATTAAATTTATTTATAATGATATTGCATATATTATCTTAAATTATTTATAATCAGTGTAGTTGTTTGACAATTTTTTTTCTGTGCTGGCAGGTAATTGTTTAACTTTTTAATGTTGAGTATAGATTTTAAAATGAATTTTTGTGTTTTATAATAACATACATAATATACACTAAATTTATTTAATTAGAAATTGCAAAATTCCTATTTTAAATATTTTGTAACAATAATGTTTAAAATAATTTTTATAATTCTAAAAAACAATTAAATAAAAATATTAACATTTAACATTTAATATAAAAAATTATATATTATATTTATCTGTACATGCACGGAGTTAAATTAGAAGAAGGATATGCACAAAAAATAATCCATACCTATTTATTTGTAAGAAATATTTCCCTCCCTCATTTTATGAAATTTATTTGTTAGAAATATTTTCCAAAAGGCATTTATTTGGGCCAATACACTCATCCAAAAAAGATTGTCACTGACCCAACTTCTCTCTTTATCTCTCATGTCATCATTTTTGCCCAATAGATGTATAAAAAAATTTGCCATTGACTCGGCTTAAAAAAAAAAAAAGACTTAGCTGATTTTACAAATTCCAATTCTTGCAAACAAATTAGCCATCCAAATTAAGAGGCTCTTCGGGTAAGCAACCCGTCATGTGTCCCCATGCTAATCGCAATTCAGTACACATGTTTTGGATTTTTTGGAGAGGTACGGAAGAACTCACCTTAAATATAACTCTTGTGAAAGTAACTTTAGCTTCCTCTAAATTACTCAATTACTTATGGATCAGCTTCCTGAATCTGAAAAAGAGAAGTGCCGTGAGTTGCAGAGGCGAAAAAGAAAAAAAACTGATATTGTGTTTGCATAAAGTAGTTAGAAAATATTAGAAATTTTGAAATTTTATAATTAAAAAGAATAATTTTGTTTAATTCTCATAAAGAATAAATAATAATTAATATAATATTTTTGCAGTAAATATGAAATTTATTTTAATTGAATTTAAAATGTTAAATTTAATAACTTAATTTTTATTTAAACTATTTAAATAATTTATATATTTTATTTTATTATTTCCAAACAAAATATTTTGACCTATACAATTAAAATTTCTTGAGAATTAGATTATTAACTCCAATTTTCAAATCCAGCACAGGAACATACGAAGCAGTTGAATTTATATATATTTGGAGAGAAGAAAGCTCCATTTACCTGAATCACAGTCAGAGAGTGTATGATTTGCAAGTCTCCACCGTCTCTGATAAACAGATCAGCCGCTGGTCACAGAGTTTTCGATCTCTTGTGATGGAAAATGAGTCGGCAACAGAGAAGAGAATCAGAGGCAAAGTACAAAAAGACCAGACGCCAATTTGAAAGTAGAAAAGGCTGCAATTTTCTTTCACAAACAGAGTCAAAGTATTTTGGACCGTTCTGAGACTTGCCGACGCGCTATACCCCACCGGCCACTAAAAACTCAAAGTGATGTTTTTTTGCCCCCTCTACTTTGATAAAGCCACTTTTTATCACAAATCATTTCGTAGATTTTTTTAAAAAAAAAAAAAGAGAAAGAATAGAAACATATTAATTATTTTTTAATATTATTTTAAAAGTATTCTTATGAAAAATTTTCAATTCAAATCATAACTATTACTAAAAACATAAAGTCCAACATTATAATTCTACTAAAATACTATAATTTTATATAATTATTTCATGGATTCCAAACATCCAATAGAAAATATAATTCATAAAAGCATTTTTTGAAAATAAGTTTGTACTTCACTATATTAGGGTTTTATATAATTTTACTTTTTCTTTTTAAAAAAATAACATTCCAATTCACCCTTCACTCTTAAATATTCTTGTAAGCTAGATTTGGTTACAATAAAAAATGGAGAGAGGTCCAAAAGTTAAGCTTACGCTTGTTTGAAAGAAAAATAAGAAAAAAAATTTAAATATGAAAAGAAAATTTTAAATTTTTTATATTTAAAAATAATAATATTTATATTTCTTTCCTTTTTAATTTATTTCAAAATAAATAAAAAATTTAAAATTTAAAATTTTCTATTATTTTTGGTTCCTTACTCGCCTAACAAATATGAAGTATTGGGGTAAGAGATTAGACGATTGAGATTATTGTTGATGATAAAAGAAAATGTATCAGAAAATTGATGCAAATGAAACCATCACTGTTGAAGGCAATTGAGTCTGGGGACTCGGAGAGAACTCTTGGATGGATGTGACACAAAGCCTGTTAATAAACCTAGACATATAAGTAGGATATGGAAGTCCTGCCCTTTGTTTTTCCTTTCCCAAAGTAATCTAACTCGGATTTTCTCCCGATGACAAAATGAAACGATGAAAAATAATTTGCTTCACATTGTTACGCTCGCCTTTCATTCACATTTTTGTCCAGGCTCAAGTTCAGTAAAATCAAAGGTAATATTATAAGTAATGAGTTAAGTGTTTTTAATATTAAATTGTATTTAATATATTAAAATTTATATTTTTAATTTTAATTATTTATTTTGTGATTAAAAAATAATCTAATAATAAATTATTCTAGCTTTCTAGAACATTCTCATAACATTACCTAAAAGTAAACCAATTTAAATTTAAATTAAGACTCGTTGAAATTTTAAAATTCATTCTCAAACTCAACTAAGCTTATTATAACATATTTTCTAAGTAAATAACAATTAAAAACTTTCCGATGGTTTCTAATACAAGTATCTTTTATAATGTATTTGAATATTTATATTAAATTAGTAGTATGTTTGTATAAAGATTTTTTTATTATTATATCATTAAACTAATACTATAATTTTTTATTCAAATAAAAAATTATTAAACCCGTCATATGAATGTTAAGGTTAACCATCCTCATATTTATATTTCTATTTAAAAGTTCCACAAGTCTGACACTTATGGTGTGTTTGGCTAGGAATGAACATCGAGGAGAAAGAAAATGGAGAGGAAAAAAGTTTAAAGTAAAGAAATTCTCATTAAAATTATTTGGAATGGGTGAAAATAGAAAATAAAGAAAATAAAAGTAAAATTAATTTTTTTTATTTGGAATGAGTAAAAATTGAAGGAAAAGAAAATAAGATTGAGTCACATGACTATAATGCTCTTATAATATAATCCCTTCATTCCTTTTTATTTGTCACATTTTGAAAAAAAAATTTATTCCTTTTTATCTGTCACTTTAAAATTCCAATAAAATATTAAATGTTCTTTTTCAAATCTACCCCTCTTTTTTATAAATTAATATTTTATTATTCTACACTATTAATCAATTTATATTTATTTTTTTACATTTCTCTTTCTATTTTCAACTATCTTGAATTTTGCATAAAGGGTAATTTTATAAAGTTTACTAAAAATAAATAAATTAAACTATTTTCTTAATATTTGTAAGTTAGTTAATAACGACAGATAAATAGAAACAAAAAAAATATTATGTATAGATAGTTATAATACTAATTCATCAAACTTAATTACAAACCAATGATATACTATAAAGGATAATCTTATAAAGTTCACTAAAAATAAATAAATTAAATTATTTTTTTAATATGTGTGAGTTAGTTAATAACGACATATAAATAGAAATAAAAGAAATATTATGTATAAATAATTATAATACTAATTCATCAAACTTAATTACAAACCAATGATATAGTAATAAAATATTATACAATTAATCAGAAATAGATTTTTATTGAACAACTTGAAATAACAATACTATTTTTATTACATATTGTAGCATTTAAATCTTTTCACATATTATCATTTTAATGGGAGACTTTCGCTTGTCATATCCAAACTTGATATTTAATAACTAATTATATTTAGTAACTAATTTTATTGAAACTCAATCTACCACGCTTTCTCATTAAAATGAAACGAAACATAAAATAAAAAAAGAAAGAAAGAGAGCTGGGATAAAGTGAAATAAAATGACTTTTTCAAAATTATGACTTTCATATAGTAGAGGTAATTAATAAATTAATTGATATTTAATAACTAATTATATTAAAAATATTTAATAAAATTAATTATTAAAAGAATATATTAATATAAGAATTAAAATAATCTAAATTTATTTTATATAATTATATTAATAGAATCAAAATATTTAAAATAAAATATAAATATTTAAATCTTAATTAATTATATTTTATAATATTATATATTTATTTTCTGATTTACTCGCTTAATTATTTTTACTCATTTAATAATTTAGAAAAAGAATATGTTGAATTAATTAAATTTTAATATAATATATTTTATAGCATTACATATTTATTTCTTTACATAAGTAATTTTATTTATATTAAATTAATAATTATGAGCTAATTATTTATTCAAATAATTAAAATATGGATTATCTTCTAATGAAAAGGAAATGAATAAATTTGGAACAATCTTCTGGTGGAAAACGGATAGAAAGGGCAAGTTTTGGAATACAAAAAAGGCAACCCCTCTTTCACCCAAACTTCTTCTCATTTATAGTAGGATTGTAATTTTGCTGGACCCTACACCTTCTTTCAATCCCATTTACCCCCTCCTTAATTTCACCAAACAGTCAAACAGATAAAAATTTCAATTTCCCCTTCATTTTCACCGCACCAATTCCCACCGCTTTTTATTTTGCCAATTCCAAACAATACATTAGTACCTACTTATTAAGTACATGCAAGGAAGGTTGACAATTGAATTCAATTTTTTATGACCAGATATAAAGGTTAAAATTTGAAGTAAGATGTAAAAATAACAAGATTATTCTTAATCTCACCACAACAGAATGAACGTAAGTGACTACTAGAAAACTTTGCTGCCAAAACCTGAGTTCATTTGCCATTAATATTTTTTTAAAATTGGTTTTATTTCATGATTTCAATTTATTTATATATAATTATCTTTTATAAATTTTATTAAAAATAATAATTTTCATTTATTTGTCAATAAATTTACATTGAAAAATTATAAAATTCAAGTAAAAATAAATTTTAATAATATTATGGTAAATAAAATATTACAAAAAAGATAAATTTTTATTCAATATGTATTTTAAGTTAGATAAAATGAATTACTAGATTCTTATTAATATTCATAAATTTAACAGCGATACAAAAATAATTAAAATAAAAATTATAAATAAAATAATTTTTTAAATGAAATTTTCTCTTACTTAAAATTAAATATTATTTTAAGAAGAAATTCATTTAAAAAATGATGATTTGAACTAAAATTTTCAAGACACTACCGCATCTCTTGTCATCAACTCGCCATCCAACGATTTACTCATTCTATCTAAGCATAAGAAGTAACAAAATTCTATGGATGAGAATATTAAGTGCCAGAGAAATACATCAATCCTACCTAAGAAATAAAGAAATACATCAATATTTTTTTTACCAATTTTATTGAACCTTATTTTTATTTTTTAAACCAGACTGGTGGTTTTTCTCTCCGAAATTAAGAGGATTTTCGTTGGATGTTAAAAATCCTTTATATTATTCTTTTGCTATTGTTCTTCTCTCTGTGCGCACACCCTGTTCCCAAATTTTAGCCTATTTTGAAAATAATTGTTTTTTAGGATGTATTTTTGGTGCGCTGATGTTACGGTGTGTCTTAAAATTTTCCTATTTTTTATTCGAAGAAAGGTTTACAAAATGAAATTAAATATAATAACTTCAGTTCTCGCTCACCTTCTACGAAAATAAGAGCTTTTTCTTCCCTCAATGCTGGCACTCGATATCAAGAGTCGTCCTACAGCTTGCTGCAAATTCTTATGGATCTGCTTCCTGAGGACCAAACAAAACTGCTCTGAATCTAAAAACGATAAGTGTTGTAGGTTGGAGAAGGAAAAAAAAAAGAAAAAAACTGAGGAAATATATATATATATGTATACGGAGAGAAGAATGCTCCATTTACTTGAGTGTATGATTTGCAAGGCTCCCCCGTCGCCGATCAGCCGCCGGTCACAGATTCTTCGATCTTTGTTGTTCTGGAAAATGCAGAGAGCGAAAGAGAGAAATAGACAGGTAAAGACCAAGAAGACTAAAATGTGAGAGTGAAACAGCCTGTAAAACAAAGGCAGAGTCCTTTTGGGAGAGTACTCCCACACCCCCTCTCTCTCTCTCGCTCTCTCTCTCTCTCTCTCTCTCTCTCTCTCACATCGCCCTGTTATTTAAAAAAATAATAAAATAACATTTTTGTTCTAATTATTACTTTTTCTATTACGATCCACAGATTGAAATAAAAAATTTATACCATTATATTTTGAGAAAAATACCTGACCTCCCAAGAATTATTAAAAATCTATACAGCGAGAGGAAGTCTGCGTAATTTTTTAATATTTTAGGGGAAGCTTATATATTTTATTTATTAATTTTAAAAATATGTGTAAATTTTGAAAACAGATAGGAGAAATAGATAAAATATCTGTGTAAATTTTAAAAGCTAGAATGTAGGTCAGAATAATTTTCTCCTTTATTTTTTATACGAGACTCTACCAACGTGCCATATCCAATCAAACCAACCCATAGTGATGTTAAGGGTGTTCAAATATTTTTTATTTTTATATTTTTAAAAATTATATTTAAAAAATTATTTTCTCAAAAAAATTTAAATAAAAAATTAAAATTAAAGAATAGTTAATATTGTAAATAAGAAGATATTTTATTTAATTATAAAATTAACATTCAAATTGGAAAAAGTAAATTTAATTAGTTATTTTTTAGTGTGTATGAATGTATTTTTATTTTTGTATTTTATTAAAAATTATTTTTGTGTATGAATGTATTTTTATTTTTGTATTTTATTAAAAATTATTCTCAAAAATAATTTTTAAAAAATAATTTTTGAATCAAAGGAAAACTATAAATAAACTGTAGTTGATATTGTAAATAAAAAATATTTTATTTAATTACAAAACTAACATTTATAATAAAAAATAAATTCAAAAAATAATTAAAAGTTATTTCTACATTTTATTTTTAATTTACACATTAAAAAATATTTTTTTAAAAAAAAATAAAAATAAGTTTACTAAACAAATTCTTCTATTTTTAAAAACTAAAAAATAAAAAAAATATTTTTAAAAACAAAAAACAAATAGACCTTTTGTTCTTTTATCTTTTAAGTTACGTATTTAAAAAAAATTAAAATAAATTCTAAGGAAAGATTAGCAAATAAGTTTTCCTATTTTTAAAAATAAAAAATAAAGAGCTATTTTTTAAAATAAAAATAAATAAACTTGTTATTTTCCCACTTAACTTTTTATAAAGCCAATTTTTATCCTCTCAATTATTTCATTGATTCTAATCAATTATTAAAAAATATAATTAATGTTAAAATATATTTGTAATAGCATTTTTTGGAAATAATTTTGTACTTTACCAAATAGATGTATATATATTGGAATTTTATATAATTTTATTTATGTTTCATAAAGAAATAATATTCCAATTCACCCTTCGTCTTGTAAGCCAAATTTTGTTAAAATAAAAAATAGAGGGAGATCCAAACTTTAAGGTAATGTTTGGTCCGTGAAACTATAAAATTTTAAAAATTTTATATTTTTAAAAATATAATTTTTAAGAATTTAATTTTCAAGAATATGATATTATTATATTTGATTCATAAAAAAATATGTTAAGGAGTATTTCAATATCATGTTTTAAATTAATTTTTATATTATTATATTAGCAAAAATATTATCATCAAAATTTAAATAATCAACGATGACATGTGGTAATAAAAAATGATCCATGTAGGGTTATTGGTTCATGGTAGATGATAATTAGTAAAAGTCATCAATAATAAGTGGTGAATGATATATTCTATTAGATATAGTCTTTCACATAAATTGTTTTCAATGGGCAATTTAATAATTTATTGATGTGGATATGATCTTAATCCTTATATACTTATTAATTAGTATACATGAGATACATTTCTTTAACTCATAAAAAAGAAATTATATGGATTGGATTAAAAAAATTATTTGTCCTAATAGATGGTGATTGGCAATAAGTGCTGATCAATGATAATAATTAATAATAAGTAATAATTAACAAAGTTTAACGGTGATGAATAGTAATAACAACAATTACTCATGATAAATAGTAAGCAATAATCAATGGTAGTTATTAATAATATATGATGATTAATAATAGTTATTGATAACGGATAATGATTGTAGCAACCACTTGTTATAAGTAATGTAAAAAGATTCATTGAATTAATCACGATAGGTTGTAATAAAATCTTAGTGGGGGGAGCAAAATAATGTTATTGTATTATTAAAATATTCTTATATCATTAAAATATAAGATACTCATTTCTCTTTGTAAAAATATTTTTAAAGAATATATGAAAAAAATATTTTTATAAATGTTCATATTTTTAAAAATATTTTTTAAAAATTTAAATCAAATATGAAAATCTTACATTTTTAAAAATATAAAAAAAGTTTGCAAACCAACTGTGATTTAGGGAGATTAAGATTATTGTTAATGATTAAAACAAAAGATGTAATCACAAAATTGATATAAAGGTGGTTTCCATCTCCTTCACTTATTTTTTACATATTAATATATAATAAATTTTTTTAAAATACTTAATTTAGTAAAAAAAATTAGCATTATTAAATACTTTTGAAAGAAATAATATTTATACATATTATATTCAATCAAAAGTTTAATATTCACCGATACTTTTGGAATAAATGATAATTACACATAATATTTTTCTAGCACATATTTGGAGTTTTCTAAACTTGTTTAAAATATATTAAGTAAATTTTATTTAAAAATTAAAGTGTGATGCATACACTTATAAATCTACCAAGATAGATTTAATTGTACATTTATTCGATACTAGCCACAAATTCTATCACAATATATACAATTAATTATTTACTATTTTTTGTCATTATTATGTCATCTAAATTTGCATAAATAAATTAAAATATCATTATTTATTAATATATTTTAATTTATATATCGTATGGCGACTGACTGTTAGAAATTAAATTTATTTATAATGATATTGTATATATTATCTTAAATTATTTATAATTCGTGTTGTTGTTTAACATTCTTTTTCTGTGATGGCAGGTAATTGTTTAATTTTTTAATGTTGAGTCTAGATTTTAAAATGAATTTTTGTGTTTTATAATAACATACATAATATACACTAAATTTATTTAATTAGAAATTAAGACTTTTTTTTAAATATTTTGCAATAATAATGCTTAAAATAATTTTTATAGTACTAAAAATTTTTTTATATTATCTTTATCATTTTACAAAATCCAATTCTTACAAACAAATTAGCCATCCCAATTAAGAGGCTCTTCGGGCAAGCAACCTGTCATGTGTCCCCATGCTAATCGCAATTCAGTACTGGTATCATGCTTTGAATTTTTTGGGATAGGTACGGAAGAACTCACCTTAAATATGACTCTTGTGAAAGTAACTTTAGCTTCCTCTAGATTACTCAAATACTCATGGATCAGCTTCGTCTGGAGGAAAACTGCTCTGAATCTGAAAAGGAGGAGTGTTGTAAGTTACAGAAGCAAAAAAACTGATATTGTGTTTGGACAAAGTAGTTAGAAAATATTAAAAATTTTGAAATTTTGTACTTAAAAAAAGAAAGCTTTCCTTAATTCTTATAAATGAAGAATGATAATTAATATGATATTTTAAGAGTAAATATAAAATTTATAAAATAATATATATTTTAATTAAATTTAAAATTCAAAATTTGATGATTTAAATTTTTTACTTAAAATATTTAAATAATTTATAAGTTTTATTTTATTATCTTCAAACAAAATATCTTGATATATAAAACTAAAATTTCATAATAATAAATTATCAATTTCTATTTCCAAAATCAAACACAGAAGATGCAAATACAAAAGCAATTGAATTTATATATATTTGGAGAGAAGAAAGCTCCATTTACCTGAATCGCAGTCAGAAAGTGTATCATTTGCAAGTCCCACTTTCTCCGATGAGCAGATAAGCCGCAGGTCATAAAGTCTTCCATCTGTTGTGTTGGATAATGAGTGGGCAACAGAAGACAGAATCAGAGACGAAGACCAACAACATGAAAAGGGCTGTTATTTTGATTTGCTTTTTTTTTTTCCCAAGCGGAATTCAAAGGCTTTTGGACAGTTCTGAGACTATGCCAACACGCCATACCCCACCCGCCACTAAAAACTCTGAGTGATGTTATTTTGCCACTCTATTTTTATAAAGCCACTTTTTATCGCGAATTATTTTGTGGATTATTTAAGAAAAAGAAAAAGGAGAGTAGAAGCACGTTGATTTTTTTTTTTTTGAGATATTATTATAAAAGTACTCTTCCACTATAGTTCGAATCATCACTGTTATTAAAAAGGTAAATCCAACATTATAACTCCACGAAAATACTATAATTTTATATAATTAATTCGTGAATTCTAATCAATCAGTAGAAAATATAATTAATGTTAAAATATGTTCATAAAAGCATTTTTTGAAAATAAGTTTGTACTTCACTATATTGAGGTTTTATATAATTTTTCTTTTTTTTTAAAAAAAAATAACATTCCAATTCACCGTTCACCCTTAAATCTTCTTGTAAGCTAAATTTGGTTACAATAAAAAAGTTAACCTCATGCTCGTTTGAAAGGAAAATAAGAAAAAAATATTAAAAATATGAAAATAAAATTTTTAAATTTTTAATATGTAAAAATAATAGTATTTATATTTCTTTTCTTTTTAATTTACTTCAAAATAAATAAAAATTTTAAAATTTAAAATTTCCGATTACTTTTCGCTCCTTTCTTGCCTAACAAATATGAGGTATGGAGTAAGGGATTAGAGGATTAAGATCATTGTTGATGATTAAGAAAAATGTATCAGAAAATTGATGCAAATGAAACAATCACTATTGAAGGTAGTTAAATCTGAGACTCAGACATGGAATGAACTGTGAAGACCTAAAAGGGAGTCGAGTCTTGGATGGATGTGAGACAAAGCTAACGTCCCCCAGCCTCACGCCAATTGTTTTTCCATTCCCAAAGTCTAAATCCTACTCGGATTCTCTGTCGATGATAGAATGAAACGAAATTGTTAAATGAAAAATAATCTGCTGCACATTGTTACACTCGCCTTTCTTTCACATTTTTGTTCGGGCTCAAGTTCAGTAAAATTAAAGATAATATTATAAGTAATGAATTGAGTATTTTTAATATTAAATTATATTTAATATATTAAAATTATATTTTTAATTTTAATTATTTATTTTGAGATTCAAAATAATTTAATAATAAAATATTTTAACTTTTTAGAAGATAAATTTTCTCATGGCATTACCTAAAAGTAAATGAATTTGAATTTAAAATTCAGACTTGTTTAATTTTCAAAATTCATGCTCAAACTCAACTATTAAATAAGCTTAATATTACATATTTGCTAAGCAAATAACAATAAAAAACTTTCAGATAGTTTCTAATATAAGTATCTTTTATAATGTATTTGAATATTTATATTAAATTAGTAGTATGTTTGTATAAATATTTTTTCATTATTTTAATATCATTAAATTAGTACTATAATTTTTTATTCAAATAAAAAATTAAAAATTATTAAACCCCACATATGAATGTTAAAGTTAACCATCCTGGTATTTATATTTATATTTAAAAGTTCCAGAAGGCTGACACTTAATGCCTTCTTATTCTTCGACTTAAGAACATGCAATGAAGGTTCACAATTGAATTCAATTTTTTATGAGAAGATATAAAAGTTAAAATTTAAAGATGTAAAAATAACAAGATTATTCTTACTCCCATCGCAACAGAATGAACTTAGGTGACAACTAGAAATCTTTGCTGCCAAAACCTGAGTTTTTTTCCATTAATATCTTTTTAGAATTGATTTTATTTCATGATTTAATTTATTTATAAATAATTTTTATTTTCTGGAAATTCTATTAAAAATAATAATTTTAATTTATTTGTAAATTTTTTTTATTTGAAATACATTGAAAAATATATAAAATTTAATTAAAAATAAATTTTAATGATATTATGATAAATATAATATTATAAAAATGATAAATTTTTATTCAATATGTATTTTAAGTTAAATAAAATGAATTGTAATGAAATTCTTATTAGCATTCATGAATTTCTTATTGATACAAAAGTAATTAAAATAAGAATTATAACTAAAATATTTTTTTAAATGAAATTTTCTTTTACTTAAAATTAAATATTATTTTAAGAAGAAATTCATTTGAAAAATGATGATTTGAACAAAAATTTTCAAGACACTATCAGCATCTCTTATCATCAACTCGCCATCCAACGACTTACTCATTGTATCTAAGCATAAGAAGTAACAAAATTCTATGGATGAGAATATTAAGTGCAAGAGAAATGCATCAATTCTACCAAAAGAAATAAAGAAATACATCAATATTTTTTTTTTACTAATTTTATTGAGCCGTATTTTTTTTTTAAACCTGACTGGTGGTTTTTCTCTCCAAAACTAAGAGGATTTTGATTGGATATTAAAAATTCTTTATATTATTCGTTAACTATTATTTTTCTCTCTGGGCGCACACTCTGTTCCCAAAATTTAGCTTATATTGAAAAGAATTGTCTTTTAGGAAGTGTTTAAGGTGTACGGTGTGTCTTAAAATTTTCCTATTTTTCATTCAAAGAAAGGTTTAAAAATCAAATTAAATATAACTGTTGCACAAATAACTTCAGTTCTCGCTCACCTTCTGCCAAACAAAACTGATCTGAGTCTACAAACGATAAGTGTTGTAAGTTGCAGAAGACCCATTTTTTATCTGTATAGATATTACATACGACATTGTCATCTGTATTGAGTCATCTATATAAAATCGTGCCTCTTACAACCTATACAGACGACATTTTTTTTTGTCATCTGTATAGGTCAGATTGTTATCTATATATTTTGGATCTGTACAGACAACATTATCGTCTGTGTAGAGTGGACCTATATATACGACATTCTATATAGGTCAGATTGTCGTCTGTATAGTCTGGATTTGTATAGACGATATTGTCGTCTGTATAAAGTAGACCTATACAGACCATATTTATACAGATCACAAAATGTCGTCTGTATAGGTCCACTTTATAAAGATGACAAGCCTATAAAATTTTTTAAAAAAAAAATTTTTGATATATTAAAATTAAAGAATGATAATCACAAAAAAAATTAAATCTAATTAAAATATTTAAATTTATATATGTAAAATAAAAATATAATAATTATTTCAAAATATATATGTTTTTAGATATATAAATATTTATATATATGTAAATAAATATATATATCTCTATATATGCATATAAATACAATTACCTAAAATTTTTATATAATGAAAGTTTATGTCAATAAATAATTATTGCTATAATTTTATATAATAAAAGTTAAAAGTTTATGTAATTTTACTTCCATTCTTATATAAAAATATCATTATACTATAATTTATATATTATTATATAATAATATATAATAAAAATTTACATCATTATATAATAGTTTACATAATACTGTATAAAATTATGTAACAAAGTTAATAGTCCATAAAATTTGACATTCATTCTTATATAAAAATATCATTATATGATAGATTATAATATTATAAAATAACATATAATAGAAGTTTACATCATTATATAATAGTTTATATAATATTATATAATAGTTTATATTATTACTTAATAGTTTAGATACAATTACATAATATGTTATAATGAAAGTTCATGTCATTATATAATAATTTATATAATCTAATATAATGAAGTTAATAATTTATATAATTTTACTTTCATTCTTATATAAAAATATTATTATAATATAATTTATATAAAATTATATAATAATATATAATTAAAATTTACATCATTATATAATAGTTTACATAATATCATATAACACTTTATATCATTATATAATAGTTTATACACAATTATATAATAATTTATATATTTTTGTATAATGAAAGTTTACATCATTATATAATAGTTTATATAATATTATATAATAAAGTTAGTAAATTATATAATTTTACTTTCATTCTTATATAAAAATATCACTATAATATAGCTTATATAGTATTATATAACAGTATATAACTAAAGTTTATGTTATCATAGAACAATTTACATAATATTATATAATAGTTTATATCATTATACAATAGTTTATATAATATTATATAATAAAGTTAATAATTTATATAATTTTACTTTTATTCTTATATAAAAATATTATTATGATATAGTTTAATTAATATTATATAATAAAGTTAATTGCTTATATAATTTTACTTTTTTTTAGATAAAAATATCTTTATGGTGTAGTTTATATAATATTATATAATAGTATATAATTAAAGTTTACATCATTATATAATAATTTACATAATATTATATAATAGTTTATATCATTATACAATAGTTTATATACAATTATATAATACTTTATAAAGTTTTATATAATGAAAATTGATGTCATATATAATAATTTATATAATATTATGTAATAAAGTTAATCATTTACATAATTTTACTTTCATTCTTATATAAAAATATCATTATAATATAGTTTATATAATATTATATACCAGTTTATATTATTATATAATAGTCTATAGATATTTACATAATAGTTTATATGGTTTTATATAATGAAAGTTTATGTTGTTATTTAATAGTTATATAATATTATATGACAAAAATTAATATTTTATACATTTTGTTATATCAACACTATAAAAAAAAAATTGTGTGTAAATTTTTCTAACAAACATGATTAAAATTGCAAAGCAACAATTAGAAATTTTAATCAACAATGCAACAATATAATCAGAATATATAATAAAATAAATATAAGAATTAATAAATGATTATAAAATGATGGTAAAAAAATAAAAGAAAGAAAGAAGACATACTTGAACTCCATGGAAGAGCTCCACCAAGAAAGAGCTCCACTTGCGTGCTGGAGAAATGAGAAAAATGGCTCTTGGGCGAGAATTTATAAGCAAACTATATACAAATTTGTCGTCTATATAAGTATCCTCGGTCGCCTATATTATTTTTCTAATTTTAATGCGCTAATTTTTGCCTGCTTCTAAAAATTTGAACTTTATACAGACGATAAAGGTCTATACAGACGACTTCTTGTTGTTTGTATAAAGTTTTTTTTATTTTTTTTGAATAAAATTTTTTAAAAATACCTATACAAATGACAATTGTCATCTATAGAGGTTAAAGTTATACAGACCACAACGTTATCTATATATCCCACAATGTCATTTGTATAGGCCGAACCTATACAGACCACATATGTGGTCTGTATAAAGTTGGGCTATACCGACCACATGTGTGATCTTTATAGGTGGAGACCTATACAGACTGACATTGTAATCTATATATCCTAGTGTAGTCTATATAGATTGAATCTATAGAGACCACACATGTGGTCTTCACCTATACAAACCACACATGTGGTCTGTATAGGTGAAGATCTATACAAACGACACTGTGGTCTGTATATCCTAGTGTCGTCTGTATAGGCTGAACCTATACAAACCACAATATCGTCTGTATAAGTTCTCTCAAATTTCTATTTTGGTAGATCTATACAGATGACTTTGTCGTCTATATAGCCACTATCTATATATACAACATGTCTATACATACAAAAATATTATCTGTATAGGTTTTTAAATTTTTTTTAAAAAAATCAAATTTTTAGAGGCCTATACAGATGATAAATATACTAGACGACCAAGACTTTGTCATCTGTATATCCCCAAATTGTTGTAGTAATATATATTTGGAGAATAGAAAGCTCCATTTACCTGAGTGTATGACTTGCAAGGCTCCACTGTCTCTGATCAGCCGCCGGTCACAAAATATTCAATCTTCATTGTTTTGGAAAATGCAGAGAGCGAAAGAGAGAAGTAGACAAGTAAAGACCAAGAAGACTACAATGTGAGAGTGAAACAGCCTGTAAAACAAAGGCAAAGTCTTTTTGAACGAATATGGATCCCACCCCTCTCTCTCTCTCTCTCTATCTCATCGCCCTGTTATTTGTTTTTTTAAAAAATAAAAGTATAATTTTTATTCTAAAACTTACTAGCTTTTTTAATTATGATTCACAAATTTAAATAAAAAAATTTATACCTATTTATTTTTATACGAGACTCTGCCAACGCACCATTCCCAGCCAAACCTGGCCATGGTGATGTTATTTTTCCCCTTAACCTTTTATAAAGCCAATTTTTGTCCTCTCAATTATTTCGTGGATTCTAATCAATCAGTAACAAATATAATTAAGGTTAAAATATATTTATAATAGCATTTTCTGGAAATAATTTTGTTCTTTGCCGGATGCATATATATATCATGATTCTTATATGAAACAGGGGAATAAAATATGATCAATGTTGTATCTCCCAAATGAATGTGCCGAAATATGGGTTCTAAAAACATTTTAAGGGTGAGATTAGTCTTTCTGCCACAATACACTTAGCATCCAACGGTAACAAAGTCTTACTTTTATTTTCAGCACCGTTCGGCACTCAATTTTCAGAGCATTTAACATTTTTCATAAAATATCATGAATATGAATATAAAAAATTTGGCAAATTGTACGAAACTAGTACTTTTGTCATGCTTCAAGATAGTTATATGGCATTTCAAAATCTTTATTTAGCATAATTTGAGAATATAGTACATCACAGTTTAATCATACTAATTATTGTAGAAAAATGAGGAAGTTATATAAGAATTATGTAACATGGTGGGATATCTTCGAATGTTGAACTTTTCCTTTTCTATTCTATGGCTCCATTTCGCACAACAAACTGATAAACTAACTAATAATTGTTAAGTTACTTGATAACTGATAAGTTAATTAATAGTTGATAAGTTAATTGATAGCTGATAGCTGATAAGTTAACTAAAGTATTTTATAAAATTAACTGTTTAACTAGTTGAGATTATAAAATGTCATAAAAAGGACATATTAATAGAAATATATATATAATTAAAATAATTTTTCATTTATTTAAAAATAAAATTATATTAATGTAATTAAAAAGTTTAAAATAAAAGTATAGTTTCTAATATTTTATAAATTTATATATTTATTTACTTATATAATTTTTATTTTATTATTTATTATAAAATTGTAATTACTTAAATTATAATTAATTATATTTTATAAAAATTATTTAAAATTATATTATAAAAGGTATAAGTTGTAAATTAATAAAAAGAATAAGGATAAATTTGAAAAGAATTTAAAAAAGAGGTACTTTATAAGCTATAAGTTACTCTAAGTAACTTATTAAATCAGAGTTTATAAACTACCTAAAGTAGCTTATAAATTAGTACAAAAAATACATTTAAAAGTTAGCTTATAACTTATTGATCAGGTCAATAAGTTATAAGCTAACTTATTTATTGTGCGAAATAGAGCCTATGTCTTGTTTCCATCTCTCGAGATTCAATTAATTAAATGAATCCCACATTTGTATTAGAATCTATCCAAGATATTTATATTGTAATTGACAATAATAATATTTTTATTTTATGATTTTAAAAATGCTTGAAGCAGAATTTTCCATGCGAAAATGCAACATGTTAAGGAGTAGCCACAATTGCAAGGATATGGAGCAGAGTTGCTAGTGTTCTTGACCCCTATATGATGAGTCTACCAAGTTTTATTTTGTAAAAATTATCCCTAAGGTTATATATACGAAGGGTGTTTGGTAAAAAGTTTTTTAGTAAGCTTTTAGTTAATTTGTTAGTGTTTAGCTATTTAACTGTGTTAATCAGCTAATTTAATTATTTGGTAAACAGTTTATTCAATTAGCTGATTGACTCTCAATCAGCTAATTTGAAAAAACTAACAAAATCAGCAGTTTTTAATTAACTTATTGATAATGAATTTGTAAAAATATGAAATTATCCTTAAATAATATATGTATTTTCATTTATATCCTTACTAAAAAAAGATCAAATAAATTTATTAAATAATAATTATTAATTTCTATAAAATATTTATGAAATATAATAATTTATTTTTAAGAAATATAATAATTCACTTATCAAAATATAATTTAAGAAATATAATAAATCTTTAATTATATTTTAAGTTTATTATATTTTTAAACAAGTATGACTCAAAAAATTACTTATAAATAAATTTTTATATTTATAAATGTAAATTATTATATTTCTTAAATATAAATCATATGATAAATTTAAAATATTATTAAAGTAAAAAATATTTAAATAAATCATAAAATATATACATGTCCTTATATGTTTTTTTACATGTAAATAGCTAATAAGAAACAACTAATTTTACTAAATATTTTTACTTAAATAGCTAATATTATCAGCTGGTCAAATTAATTAATACAATCAGTTATTAATTAACAGTTAATTGAATTAGCTTAATTGCCAGACAAGGCCCATGATAGGAAAATAAATTTGGAAAACTTGATTTCAACACATATTATTATTATTATTATTATTATTATTATTATTATTATTATTATTATTATTATTATTATTATTATTAAAAAATAATGCTTACTTATGCAAACACACGGGATCTAAACTAGTTAATTGTATGCAACATCATTCTATCTTTTCATCATTAATTGACATGTTCTCAATTTTTTATGTCAAAAATAAATTTTCTAATAACAAATAAAATATTATTTTTGAAAATGGTTTTTGTGCAAATTGTGGTTATTAAGTTCAATAATATTTTAAATTTTTATTTCTGTAAATTATAAAAATATATTACTAATTTTAAGTAATTATAACAAATTTATAAATTAATCCTAAAACTTCCATTTTTTTATTGAATTTGATTTATGTCCTTATTAATTTTCTTTCATTCATAATAGGAGTGTAACAAATCACTTAATATATACATGGAATTTGAGTTCAAACTAAGGAAGTGAAGAGAAGAAAAACTCCAAATACAACACTAATACATGGTGAAAATATCTTTAATCACAATTTGACATTAGTATATTTATAATCAATTAATGAGAATTTATCAAAAAATAACAATAATCACGGTTTGACATTAATTTAATCGTACTCAATTAATGACAATTTATCTTAATAATACTTATAATTATATAACTAAATAGTTATGCAGGTTAAATAATTTTCTAGAAAATTTAAATTTCAAAATCCTTCAAGAACATCCCATCAATGTTTATTAGTTTTTCTCTGTCTCTCCCATTATTTCTATCCGCAAATCCATTCCCTTGATCTCTGTGTTTTACAATAAATTTCCACCTACGCGCTTTCTCCGCAGAGCAAAAAGCTTCTAGAAGCGCGAAAACGCCTCTTCAAAAAGTTACTCAAATAACATAAATTCATGGTCTCATTTTAAATAATGGGACTGAATCCAAGCGTAGGTTTAATTTCTTCCAAGTGCACATCAAGGATTCTTAATATATAATTTTTTAGCCATAATTTTTTCTTTGATTGCGTGGACAGAACAGTTTTTTTAAGATGATAAATAATTGATTGTGTAAACGAATACAAGATGAATGAATGAATATCTTCTCATCATATACATTTATGTTTAACATACTTAATAATGAATTGATTATACGATAATATGAAAATATAAAATTACAATAGGAGCAATTATAAAATGCAATTACATTTTTGAAAAAAATTAAAATGCTCACAATTTGATGAATATTATAATTTAAAATTATATATTAATTATTATTACAATTATAACAATGCAAATTTGTTAATTATACATTTTTTGTGTTTTTTTTTAACTTTTGAATCTTATTCCATTATTGATTAAATTTTACCTTCTTTGCATAGAAAACACTCATGTATGCCAAGAGTATTGGTTCAAATGGTATTTGGTATCCCTTGAAAGCTTTTATATCTTTTGCTACATTCAAAGTTCAAATTCTGATCCTTGCATATGTATATCTAATAATTTAACAATTCTTATTATTATAAAAAAAAACTCATGTACATTTAATGTATTATATTGAATCTCTAAAATAATTCTTAAATCTCATGATAACTAATTTTACAATGTTGATAAGAATTTTCAAAAATTAATATGTTTATTAATACACTTATAAAATTAGTAGATAAATAATTTTTATTTACACTTATCTTATGCCTTGGTTTGATTAAAAAAACATTTTTACGATCTTTTCTTGGATAAACAATCTTATAATGCTAAGATTCTAAAAAATGATGGTTATAATGCATTAGTGCATTATTAATTTAAATTGTTAAATTTTATTTATTTTATACAGTACAACATAAATAAATAAAATTCAAGATTAGATTTAATGGTGCATTTGGTACCAGTGCAACGGATGCACCAAAGTCTTACCCTGTGACATGTTTTGAAATCCGCAGTCCATGGTTGTTATCACCGGATGAAATCAAATCTTATTATACATACAACATGAGATATACTGCGTCACTAGTTTCATGTGATTCAACAAACTTCCTATGTTTCACCACAGAAATCCCCCCAACAATAGATATATTTTTATGAGATACAATTTCAACAAACTTCCTATGTATAGATATATTTTTATTTTTCTATTTTTAAAAATTGTATTAAAAAATTATTTTACAAAATATTTTTTCTTTTTAAAAGTTGAATAAAAATAAAAAAAGAAATGGTCAATTTTATAAGTAAAAATATTTTTATTAATTACAAAATTGATATTAAAAACAAGAGAATAAATTATAAAAATATTTGAAAATTATTTTCATTTTTTATTTTTAACTTACAAATTTAGAATTATAATTTTTAAAAATAAATTTTGAAAACAAATTTTTAAATAAATTCTTTTATTTTTAAAAATAAAAAATAAAAAACTATTTTTAAGAAAATTAAACAGAAGGACACTTTATATTTTTATTGTTTTGAGAATTGCATAGAGTGAAGAGTGAGCAACAGAATAGTTAATAGAGAAGCAGCCAGGCACCAAGAAGACCGCAAAGTGAAAATGGCTGTTCTCTTTCACATATAAAAGGACGATTTGAATCTGTGAAGGGGGCGGGGGTTGGAGATTCAGGTTGAGCTTATGGTTTTTATTATCTACAAATTAAATTAAATTAAATTACTACATTAATACTGAGTCAACTTACTTAATATTTATTTTTAAACCAAATTCTTTTAACTTCCAATTCATTATAAGTAAAATAAATTATTTTTAAATTAACAATTTTGTTCCTGAATTAATTATTTCTCAAAATTAATTAAATTTTTATTATATTTTTTTAAGTTAGATTTGTTATAATTTGGATCAAGAATATTATATATTGTATAAATGATTTTAGAATTTATGACTATTATTTTCAGTCTAGAATTGTTTTAAAATATTTCTTTTAGTTAAAATAAAATAAGTCTGCAAATTGACCCACTAAATTCATATATTACAAGTTTTAGAATTCAAACACCCATTGTTTCCGTACAATCTTCAAAATAGGTTGTATTTATATGAATTATTGCAATTTTTTTGTATAAAATATACAATTTTTTATATAACATAAATTATATAGAGTACAACTATTTATATAAAATTTACAATTTTTTATAAGATTCAATAACCTTATTTATAACTATCGCAACATGAAGCTTGAGGTGTTATTATTAGATTTTATGAAAAATTTATATATTTTATGAAAAAGTTATATAAAGTCGATAATGAATTGTATCAGTATTCTCTATTTTGAAGAGTACCGAAAAGGCTCCTTAAATAACATGTAACTTTTATAAACCCGTTTAGCCTCATTTATTTATGAACAATTCTAATGACAACTTGCCATACCTGATCCTCCACCAAAAACTTCAGTAATATTATTTTTTATGTAACTTTTATAAAGCCACTTTTAAAAAAAAAATAGAAAAAATATAAACAATCTTTTTAAATTATGATTTAGTGCCACACCTAACCTTCCACTAAAGACTTGAGTAATATTATCTTTCACGTAACTTTTATAAAGCCACTCTTCATTAAAAATAGGAAAAATATAAATAATCTTTTTAAATCATGATTTATTGCCATACCCAACTTTCCACTAAAGACTTCAGTAATATTATTTTTCACGTAACTTGTATAAAGCCACTTTTAAAAAAAATTACAAAAAATAAATAAACTTTTTAAATTATGATTTAGTGCCATATGATTCTCTTGAAATTTTAAAATTTACAAATAATTTTATTAAATTCTTTAAAAAATAAAAATATAAAAAATTTAATTCTAAAAAGAAAAATGGATGTGAAAATTATTTATAGTTATTTTTAATATGAATTTGGCCAGTATTTTAATAGGATCTCTAACTATTTCTAACTCAAAATAAAGAACAATAAAAGGTCTCATAAATTAAAATTTGAATCCAATACTGACCCAAAGAAGCCGAGATTTAGTATCCCACTGAAATGCAACGTTTGGAGTCGCGTCAAACTTATGTTCTTAAAATCGGTTTATGGCCGATAATTTGGATAATCCATAATGGGTTATTTTATTCGGTACGAATACCGACCAAGCTGGGAAGCAATTTCATTTAAATAAATTTAACTCACCTTAAAACTCATTTTTTATTTAATGAATTAGAATTTCCAACCCGAACTTAATTTAAATTAAATTTGTAAATCATTCAATTTAATTTAATAATTTACTTGACCTAATTAAATAAATTAAATTTTCAAATAAGCAAATCTAATTAAATAAATTAAATTGATTCGTGTTAATGGTTCATTAATTTCACATATTTAGTTCATTTAATTTAAAATTATTTAAACAAGTATAATTCAAAATCATTTAAATATGCTATATAATAAATTATATTAAATATCATAATTTATCCTGCAAATATTATTAAGATATATTTATATATAATTAATTTATTAAGTTAGTATATGAATCAAATAAATCAGACTAATTCATTTAGCAATCGAATTATTCTTGTACGATCAAGTACTCAATCCATTTAATTCACAAACTCAATTCACTAAGGCAATTTTTGAATCAAATTACAAACAATTCATGAATTAAGTCGTTCATTTCTAGCCTTAATTTTATTATTTATAAAATACCAGTTTTACATTATTATTCGTCTCATTTTTCAACTACAATAAAAAAAATTATCTCTTAAGTTTTAAGAATGTTCAACTATAATATCGAAATAACCATCTCATAAAATCAATATTGAAATTTCAGTTGTGAGGGAAAAAAAATATCTTTCCTGAATTCGTACCGACAAGCGCGGTGCAGCTTCCTTGTACATGTGAGAAAAAATTACTTCGAACATCCGTCTCATGCTATTTTCTGAGCAAGGGGCTAGCAGAACATACACTCTCTGTTTTTGTGAAGATATTTTCGTAAAAATATTTTATATTTTATTATTAAAAATAATATTTAAAATTATAATAATAAAGAAAATTATTTTAAAAAAAAATTCTTTTATCAAATTTTTTATATTTAACATAAAATATTTTCTACTATTTTAACAATTATAATTATATTTTTATGAAAAATATTTTTTATTAAAATAAACAAAACTTAAATAATTGAATTATATAGTCCCATATGTCAAATGGTGTTGAATAAATTAATTAAAAAAATCTAATCTTATATCTTTCAACACGGCAGTGGGAAAAAAATAAAAATAATTTACACTCCTAAAATAGTGAATATTATTTTGTTACATAATTCACAAATAACATTGAATAAAAAATATTTCTTGTGATCTTAAATTTTTAGAATTACATAACATAAGTGAATACCATTTTTTTACTCTTACTACACGAATTGACAAACTTATATATTTAATTGTTTCTGCATATTCTAGATTCTAAAATGATGCTAAAATCACAAAATAAATAAGATTCTACCTCACCTTCCCCGTAATAACAAGGAGGATTCAACGGTACGAATCAAAAGTTGATGCATTAGTTGTATGCAACATCATTTTATCGTTTCAATATTGACTGACATGTGTCTCAATTTTTTATATCAAAAACAAATTTTCCAATAAGAAATAAAAGATGATTTTTGAAAATGATTTTCTTGCAGATTGTGGTCATTAAATTTCAATAATATTTTAAATTTTTGTTTCAGTAAAATCTAAAAATAATATTAATAATTTTTTAAGTAATTATAATAATTTTCAAATTAATCCTAAAACTTTCCTTTTTTTATTGAATTTGATTTATGCCCCTTTGAATCTTCTTTCTTTAATACTAGCTACTTCACTTGCACTTTTGCACATGTTTGGAGGCACTATTCAGTAAATTTAAAATTTTTTTATAGTTTTATCATTTATTATTAAATTTAAATTATATCCAATATATTTACTTTATATTTATCTTTCAAAGCATAATTTTTCACATTTTTTCACTTTGTTTCTCTCCTTTTGATTCTATATGTCATTTATTAGCTTCCTTTAGATAAAAATAATAAATATTATAATTTTCCTCCAACTTTAATTTTCACATGAGATTTATAAACATTGTCAGTACATTTTTTCCTTAAATTATATTGTATGAAACCATCAATAAACTTTTTTGGTAAAAAAGTAATGAGTATAATTTGAATGTAAGTAACTATTTTTTAATTTAAAATATCAATAATTAAATATATGATTAATTTATAATACAATTAACATAATTTAATTTATTTAATCCTACATGCCTTCATTACTAATTGATAGAAAAATACTGCATTTTACTTAAAGTATATAGTTTCTTTAAATGAAAAAAAACTTTGAACATGTATTTCTATGTACTAGTTTCATCCGTGTTTTGCACAAGATGAAAATTAACATTTATGATATATAATAAAATATAATTAAAATAGTTTGGTATAACTATCAAATTATAATTTTATTGTTTTAAAATAGATGTAAATTGATATTTATTATATAAAAAATAATTACGCATACATATAAGGGTGAAAAGACACATATACCATAAATTCTCATTTTAATATGCCAAGAAAAAATGAGTAAAAATGTTACAATAGAGTAAGATTTCTCTATTATCTGATAATTTTTTTTTCTATTCTTAGCATATAAGTATAATAAAATTATAAAAAATTTAAAACAAAAAATAGGAAAAACAGGTCTAGTAGTACTCCAAACTCATTGCACAATTGGAACAAAAAGTCAATAAAATAAAATAAAAATAAAGAGAAAAATAGAATCTGGTTAAAGGCATAAATCCATTTAATTTGTCTTATTTTACTTATAAAAAATATGCAATATAACATAATATATTAGACAAAAATGAAAATCAATGATAAAATATTAAAATAAAGTAAAAATAGAAAAAATTATAGACATTAATCCATATAAATAACCAACTTTTATATATAAAATTATGTATAACATAATATAAAATTAACTGTAATATAGTATATTATTGTTTTTTTTATTATTAAATTATGATTATTATTTATTAGTTCAAATAATATAATAATGTAGAAAGATGGGAGATAGAAAGAAAAATGAAAAAATCGGCAAAAGAAATGTGATAAAAAAAGAAAAATGAAAAATTATAAAAAAATCAGAATTATAAACATAAATTTATTTAAATTGCACTGATTTTTATATAAAAAAATAGAGAAATATATAATATGACATAAATATAATATAATATGATATAATGTATTATTTATTTATTTATTTATTTATTGAATCAAATAAAAAGAATGTAAAAAGAAAGGAAAAAAAAGAAAAGTCAGTAAAAAATATTAAACTAAAATGAAAATAGTAAAAAGAAAATAAAAATTTAAGAGAAAAAACAGATTCAGTAATAAAAACAAATCCATTTAAATTGTGTTAGTTTTATATGCAAAAATACATATAATATAAGAGTTTAAATTTAATATACTAAAATATTTTATATTATCAACGAAAAAGAAATGATGCATCATTAAAAAATAATAGTAATTAAAATTTTTTGTTAACAATAAGAAAATTTTAATATTTTCTTATTGATGTGACAATAAGTGGATAAGTGATAATATAAAATAAATATATATAGGCAATGAAAGAATTAAATCAATAATATAACATAAGACACATAGATAATATAAATACAATACAATATAATATAATAATTATATACATAAATTATAATATATAATCTGTTGTTATTATTTAATAGCTGTATATAATATTATTATGTTAGATATAAATGAAATCAATATCATCATCATCAAACATAAAGAAGAAGGATTTGCTTCTCCATTTTTTATTATTTGTTTCATTGAGGGGTCACCTCCCTAGAGATTAAGGAATTTCATTTTCCCGCCCAAATGCTTCTTTTTCGTTTCATTTATTTATTCTACCTTTTTCATTTATTTATATATATTTGTTTCTTTTTACACAATTTTTTATTTTAAATTATCTTTTATATTATTTTACAACCCACCTTCTATTTCTCTTTTTTTTGTATTCCATTGCATATTTTCTTCTTTCTTCTTTTTTTGTTTTCAAATCTATTATTTACAACTCAAGTACTAATATTGCTAAGAGATATATATTTTATTTTTGTGATAAAATAACTAAAACAAATTAAAAGATTTAACTAAATTAGATTACTTAACTATATATTCTATTCTTTATTTTTATATACTTTATAACTTACTTATTGTTTCTTTGGTTTTTATTTGTTCTATTGTATGTTTTACTTTTTCCCCCTCTTTACATATTCATTATTATTTGCAGTTTCCATGCTAATGTTACAAAATAGCATAGATATATCATATATCATGATATTTTTAATTTTTTATGAATATATTTTAAATAAGTTAAATTTTTTATATAAAAGGTATTGATTCAAGCAATTAATTTTTTATTATATTTTTTAATCCAAATATATAAAAATTGAAATCAAATTTATTTGTTTTAATTTTATTAATATGATCTTGACATCAATTTTTAAATGTTATATTTTGAATTAAATATTCATTGATTGAGATTTTAATACTTTATAACTCATGCATTATTTCACTTCCTTTTATCTATTTTATTGCATGTTTTTTATGCTCATTTCTACTATTTATAGTTTAAAGTCTTTAGACACCAATATTACTAAATAATATAGATATAACAAATGAATATTATTAAGTACTATAGATACAATATAATATGTTTTTTATTGTGAAAATATTTTAAATAAGTTTAGATATAATTTAATTATATTCTTCAATTATACACACACACACACACACACACACACACACACACATATATATATATATATATATATATATATATATATATATATATATATATATATATATATATATATTCTATTTTCATCCTTTTATGCTATTATGACCTAAACCCTATTATAACTAGCATGGATCCTACTATCCCATTTCCACCAGCCTTAATGCTAATATTACTAATTCTCCTAAACGAAAATCTCTCTATTTCTGTGATGCCTCAAAATTTATTTTACATTTTTTAAAAAAATGAACAAAGCCTCCCTCATTTTTTGATACTTTTTTATGGTTACATACCCTAAAATATAAAAACATATAATTTTTACAAATATGACAATAACACAAAATACACAACCTTAACACATATATTTATTTAAACAAACACCAATAACTTCAATCCTAATTTAACTGTCAACATCTCCTAACCAGGTGATCTTCGATTCTCCATAAATGTAATGAAACTTAAATATACTCATTTTAACTTGAAAATATTAAAATTAAAAAGGAATGAGTTATGAGAACTCAATAAGTATATATCCACCATAGTTATACTTGAAATCAATTACTTAAAACCTCAAGGTGTTAAATAAGTCTTAAAATAGAAAAAAAGTTGCAAACCAACTCCTAAACTCTATAACTTGTGCTACCAATTCTTAAGTTAACAGATTTACTTACATGTAGCTCAATTTTTCTATTTCATATCATAGTTCATAATTTACACAATATCATTATTGTATCAAATATAACCCATTATGGGTAGTCATTAAATTTTCAAGTAGCCAATGAGGCTAAATCAAATCAAGTAAACTCAATCACATCAAATGAAAATGTTCAAGATTAATCAAATTTCAAGACTGCAACACAATACTTAATAATTTGCAAATACAATACATATATCTATCTTTTGATTCTCAGGTTAACTTTATACTCTCTACAAGCTTTCCATCCTTATCTCTTCAAGGTCTACCTTATGCCCTCTGCAAGCATATCACCAAAAATTTCTCATCTAGTATTCACATCATTGTCCAAATTACATTTCACAATCTTAATTCCACTTATGGCATAATTCATAGTATAATTTTCACACTAGAGCTTAAGCTCTACATATTACAATTACAATGTAGTTTCAACACGAAATAGCTAGTTCATCATCAATAAGCAATATCAAGGCACATAATAGTGTATATATAAAAATGTTGTCATGCTCTCTTACATGATCACAACATTTATTCATTCAATACATATATGCCTTCATAACCTATAGTTCCATCAAGCATAAAGACCACCAAGTAATACTAAGTATCAATGGTATCTTGCTTTCATCTGGAAGCCTTAAAATGATAAATGACCATATCTTATGAAATAACCATATGAATATATATATATACACACACACATTAATGAACCAATTATTTCAGTAATAAATTGGTTAAGTAAATAATCACAACTATAGAGATTAAAACTCTTTAATCATATCTAGATTCAATTCTATGTATGAATGCATTTGCTATCCATATAGTCAATAACGAAATTATAAAATATAACAATTAACTAGAAGTAAGATAAATTTTGGGATAAGATACATACTTACCTGGGGACTCCTTTCCACTCTTAGAAGTTCTAGGATGTTCGTACTTATATTTTCACCTTTTCTTCATACTTCACAATTTATAATGATAATTAATAAATATATGAGCATTACTTATTTTCTTTCCACATAGTACAATTCTAGATCTAATTCTTAATAGCTCAACACTTGAAATCATCAACTTCTTATATTTTCTAATGTGAACTTATGAAATTAAAATATGAAAACCTTTGCTCCAAGAATACTCTATTCACATTGTTTCGTAAAACCACACATTTGATTTCTAATTCAAAGAGATCACATTTTGCATAAGTAAGGGTTCCTTGAATCAAGCTTAATCAATAAAAATATTAGAGTTCCATGTTCTAAAGGGACTCTAATCACATTGTTTTATATAACTATACAAGTACTTCTTAAATCAACTATTATACTGAGAATATACAAATTAATAACACAAAGAAGCTTTAATGATGCCATTCTAATTATCTTATATCATTGATCTCTTACCTTTGCAACTATTATCCATTATTCTTCACATGCATAAGAATGTTTTCTTTTTGAGGGGGAATCATGCTCAAATTCATAAAATATTGAAATGTAACATTTTAAGAATAATCTAATCATATTATTCTAGCTATCTATATCATAGAACTCTTACTTTTCTTAACCGTTATCATATCTTTCAAAATGCACATAGAGGGAGGTTTTACTATTTCAAGGTTATTCCAACTAATGTAGAAGGGTATTCATGTTAAACTAAGCCTCCTCTACTCTACGAGGTTGCCATTGGCTTACTAGCATCATAGTCCGTGATAGAGCACTAGAGATCAAGGAAGAAAATGGCATCTTGCATTATTACTGCTCTCAGCCCAATTTGCCTCTTCCTTTTCTAGTGGTAACTGGTAGATGTTGTAAAGAGCTCACACTAACAATGGTGGTGAGAGATGAGTGCAAATTGCATCGAAAAAGGAAGGAGCTCTAGCTTTCCGTGTATTATTGTCATGGCTTTCCTTAGCTTCTTCTTATTAGCAAGCTTCCATTGTTGGTTGGCAACTTATGTATAGTTGAATAGCATAGTGGCATGGCTTCAATTGCTAAAGAAAAGAAAACTACCAAAAGAGAGGAAGAGAAAAGAGGAGAAGAGAAGGAAGAGAAAAAGAGGGAGAGAGAGGGAGAGTAGAAGTGGTTGTGAAGGAAGAGAGAGAAATTATAAAAAAGAGTTAAGGGCTATTATCCAATGCTTTGTGGTGTATCATAGGTTCAAATATAATTAAATCTCATCCCTTTGTTCCAAACCAAATTTAATCCCAAACCTTCATCTATTTTATTTATTTGTATGTGTGTGCATGTGTTTATATAACCTATTTTTCATAAAACCCCTATTTTAAAATCCTAACTTAATTATTCTAACACTGTATAAATGTTAAGAGGATATTCATTAAGTAATAATCATGTATATATTTAATACTTCATTGCATCCTGAATTTCTAAAACATTCTTGTAAGTTAATAAATTTATGAATAGAATCATCTGCCAAAAATAACACTGTTATAACAAATTAATACTTATGCTATAAATTATGCCATAGAAATTAAAAAATCATGGCAATTTTATCTCTTGCCATAAGAATAAAAAAATTTCAAATAAATGTACAAAAAACTAAATAATTTATGCCATAAGAAAACTTTACCCATGGCAAAATATCATTTGTGGCATGAACTAAGTTACAGGAACACAATTTCCATGGCAAAATATTACTTATGCTACAAAACTAAGTTACGAGAACACATTCCTTGTGACAAAATATTACTTATACTATAAAATTTTTTTTATTTATAATAAAATATCACTTGTGTCACAAAACTAAGCTATGAGAACACATTTTCTATGGCAAAGTATCACTTGTGCCATAAATTAAATTACAAGTATGCATTTCTTGTGACAATATATCATTTATCTATAGCAAATTATTACTTATGCCATGATTAATTGTATGAATAAAATCATACTCAAACATATCATTTTTGGTAACTATACATATAAAAAATATTATTTATAATAAGTACAATATGTTGCAAGAAGATAATAAAAAATATAAATATTTATATATTATGGCTGTTTAGCAAACAACTAATTAATCAATTGTGTTAGAGGCCTTTAACTAATTGACTAAGTTAAACAATTATTTTAGAAATTTAGTAAATAACTTATTTGATTAACTTAGTAGTCCCAATCAATCAAAATAAAAAGTTATAGAATATAATATTTTTCAATTAGCTAATTTATAAAATACATGTAAAAAGATAGAACTAACTTATAAATTATATAATTATGTACTTTTATTAATTTTTCTATAAATAATAGAGATAAGAATTAAACCCCAAACCTTAAGATATATAAGAAAGAACTCAATTATTAAGCTCATAAGCATTTTTGTTTACATGTATACTAAATTTAATATCTATTAGAATGTAACAATTTCTCATATATAATAAATAATCATTTAACTTTTCATCACTTAAATTTATATAATAAAATTAATATACATTAACAAAATAAATATTATAATATATTAAAGATTGTATTATATAATTATTCAATGAATTTAAATTCTTTACATGCTAAAATTAAAAATTAATAGGGTTAACATACACATATATATAATACATACATACATACACAACAAATTTTTCAACTCATTATTCCAATCAATTTTTAAAATATCACTTAAACAAAAATAGATCATTTAAGGTATAAAATATTATAAAAAATTTGTTTTTATCACATCATATTATTCTCAAAAAAATGTGTCAACAAAGAAGATATATATTATGAAAACACTAAAATTATTATATTAAATGTAAATAGTATAATTTGTAAAATAAGTTATAACAAGTTTTATTGTAGAAATATGTAATAATAAGTTTTACATTCACCACTATAATATTAACGAAACTTTCATTAAAAAATTAAAAATAATAATTGTAAAATAATTAAATCATTATATTAAAAAATTTTAAGTAAATTATATTTAAGGAAGTGATATATATATAAAATAGTTTAAATTTTTATTTTCATTTTTTATTAATTTTAGTTTCATTAATTTTATTTTTCACAAATATTTTGCATTAATTTATTTCCTACTAAATAATAATTTAATTTATTTTTTATTCATTTATAATTTTATTAATAGGTTAATAACTTGATAAATGAAAAGATAACAATTAAATATAAATAAAATATGGGAGATTAAATTAATACAAAAATTTACAAATGTCTGAATGATTTAACTTAAATTTGTGAATGATAAAAATATGGATTATAAATAAAAATTAAAGGTAAATAATTTATAATAATTTATACTTTAGTTCATAATTAAAATTTAAATATACATAATAGTTCAAAGTTATGATTTGTATGGATATTTATTTCATATAATTCAATATTTATTGAAGGAATTTTAAAAAATAATAAAAAATTTCTCGAAAGATGTAAAAATTTTATTTTTATTTTATAATAACTTAATTAATAATAATTAATAAAAATATTAATAAAAAATTAAATAATTAATTATTTATAATAGATAAAATTGATATAAGATATTTGTAAAGAGCAAATTTGACACAAACAAAATTAGAAATAAAACGAATGAGAATTTAATTTATAAAAATATTTTTGAAAATAAAATCATAAAATATTTTAGTATTAGTGTATTTTTATTATATTTATTTATATAATATTTTATTATATAATTAGTGTCACATAAGTTTAGTTTTATTTTTGAAGTCAATTAGTTAATTAAAGTTTTATATTAAATATATTGTATTATAATACTAAAAAAGTAAACTAACATAGTATTAAGGTTCAACATTCCTTAACTTGGAGATTCAAGTTTGATTCCCTATAAATGCAATTTACAATTTCTAAATGGATAGAGTTTCAACAATTTACCCTATCTTAATATGGGTAAAAAACATTAACATATGTTCAATAGATGTGCAACTAAAATGATAAGATAATATTTGATTGAATTGGTTAGATAATTGATTCAATTTGGATATATAAAAATATTTTAACTAGTTACATTATTTTTTATAATTATTTTATTTTATTTTTTGTCATGATTTTATTTATAGTAATATGGATTAGTAGTTATAGATGTACCTTTCTTACTACATTTATACTCATGACTAGAAGAACTTATTAGTCACAAATGAACTTGTAACAAAAAGAATCATTTATGTCACAAGATTATTTTTTCCCTAGCAATTTCCTTGCTATACTTATTTATGTCATGAGCTTATTCAATCGGTATTTTTGTGACTAAATAGCACTATCATGGAAATTTTGATTTGTGTCACAATTTTGATTGTGGCACAAGTATTAATTTATTGTAGTAATACGTCTAATAATTTTTGTACTCTCAACCTTCAAATTTCCTAAAATTATTAATTGTATAAAAATATACCCAGCTAATGCTTTCATCTAATAAAAACCATAATGATACTTATTTAGTAAAAATCTAAAATATTTGCATTTCATCTTGGTATAAACAAGTACAATTTAACTATTCTCACTACTTAAAATAAATATTTTGAGATATTTAAAATAATAAAACTTTGTTATCCCAAGGGTATTACATGTGCACCTTCTTGTCTCTTTATATTGCTTTATTATTTTATGAGTCAAGAACTTTCTTTTATTTAAATTTGATCCACCATTAATATAAACTAATTTTATATTATCTCCCATCTATATGTTACCATATTATTAAATAACTATTAAAACTCTTTTGCTATTGATAAAAATTCTTAGTTATATTGAATTTTTTAATGAGGTATCATCATTTTATTCATTGCATATATATAATTTAGATGTTAATATCTACTTCATTGAATATATTCTTTTATACTCACTTTTATTATTTATAACATATCAATTATATCTTCTATTGTTTAAAAATATTTAAAAATTAAAATCAAATTTATATATTTAAATTTTGTAAATATTTCTTCACATCAACCTTTCTTATATTACTTTATAACAAATTAAATATTTCTCTTCCTTTTATTTGGCATATTGCATATTTTTCTTCCTTTTTCTTTCATATTTGCTCTCATTGTTTATAACTCAAATAATAATTTCACAAATAAGTATACATACAATAAGGTATATTTTGTTTCTATAACAAAATTATTTTAAATAAGTGAAATATCTAATTTAATTGGATTCTATTTTTAACTCTTTTATTACTTTACAACTTACCCATTATTTCTCTCTCTCTCTCTCTCTCTCTCTCTCTCTCTTTCTCTCTCTCTCTCTCTCTTTGCTTCTTTCCATATCTTTCAAATTTTTTCTTTTTTCAACTTAGATGCTAATATCACTAATTAGTATAGATATAATACCATATGTTTAATTTTATTATAAAAATGTTTTGAATATGCTAAAAATGAATATGCAAAATATTAATTGATATAATCAAGTAAATATTTTATTATTTAGTAAAAATATTTGAAAATTAGAATCAAACTTTTTTATTTAAATTTTGACAATGGTTTATTGATTTCAATTTTTGAGTACTATTTTTAAAATTAATAGATATTCAATAAAAATTTCTTAAGCCTATGCAAATTGTATACTATTTATCATTTTAAATCCATGTTATTACATATTTTCCCCTTTTTTGTGTTTCTTTATATTATTTGTAGTTTAGACATGAATATTATTAAGTAGTGTTGATATAACATAATATATTTTATTTTAATTATAAAAATATTTTAAATAACTTAAAATTATAATTTAATTGAATTCATTAACTTTATATTTTATCTTTAACTCTTGTGATACTTTACAACTCATCGATTGTTTCCTTTTCTTAAAAAAAATTGCTCTATTCTTCTTTTTATTTCATCATGACCATTATTAAATTTTTACAATTTGGATACAAATTTCACTAAAAAGTTATACACAATATTGTATACTTAATTTTTTTATTTTTATTTTAAATAAGTTGAGAATTTGATTTAATTGAATTACATAGTTATATATATATATATATATATATATATATATTCTATTTAACTAAATTATATATATTGTATTTTTTATTCTTATATTTCTTTATAGTTCATCCATTATTTCTCTTCTTTTCATTTATTTTGTTGCATATTTTTATTTTTATTTTTATTTTTATATATCAATTACTATTATTTATAATTAGACACTAATATTAATATTAATATTATATGTATTTATATGGATGGATATTATGGTATATAATCAATCTTCTTATAGTAATATTTTTAAAAAGTTAAAAAATTAATTTAGATGCTATTAATCAAAGCATATAATTATACTAATGACCGTTGGTCCAAGTGGCAAGGAGCTCGACATCTTTTAAGTAAGATCTCGAGTTCAAGCCTTATGGATAGAATAGACGGTATTTGGAGAGCTTGCTTCTATATTAGGTCTGATCGGGCTCAAATTTGGATTAATCAGCAATCTAATGAGGCCTTTGGATATTAGGTGGCTAGACAAAAAAAAAGCATATGATTATATGTTCTATTCTTAATAAAAATATTTAAAAAATTAAATTTTGTTAGTACTTTCTTTGTATCACTTTTTAATTAGATCCAAGAGAGATCTTGTAGAGATCATTTTCCTTTTAAAAGATAGAAGAGTAAAATGATAAACATATTAATTTTGGAAAATTCAAAAGATTTTTTTAATGTATCATTTATGGATCCAATGAAAATCACAAGTATAGAAAAAAAAAAAACCCTGTCAAATTGAGAATTTTTCGTTCGACCATATTTTGATTGTCAGGATGATATATAAAGGCTGCTACTATAAATATGCATCAACTAAGATTTTATTTTTTCAGCTCACTTGTACTGATTTTTTTCTTTCATATGTTTCATCACAATTTTCTCTCTATTGATTTCATGTATTTATAAATTAAATACCAATATCACTTAATAGTATTAATATAAGGCAAAATCTTTTTCATAAATTTTTTAATGAGTTAAAGACTTAATTTAATTAATTTATTTTACTATATATATCATATATTTTAACTCTTACATTTTATTTTAAAAAAATTAATTGTAAATTTAAATATGTAATTATAAAATAAATATAATAAAGTAAATAAAATTTTAATAATTTTATAATTTTTATTATATATTTCACCTTTTATATTAGAAAAAAATATACACCTATGCATATGCACGGATCTAAAAGCTACTTGTAAATAATAAAAACATGGTTTCATTGCCTTGGAGAGTAAAGTGGTGGGAAGAACTTTTCCCTCAAAAGGTCACGTGCAAACAAATATTTAAAAAAGGAGAAAGGACATTTAGGGAGGTTTTTATATAATTAGATAGATTATTTTGCACACAGTATTGAAGAAATTAAAAACCCTCCATCTTCCTATTTTATCTATTATTTATCAAAAAATTATTAGAATAAATAAAAAATAACTCCAAACATTATAAGATTTTTAAAAAATTTAATTCTATAAATATTAATTAATTTTATCTTTAGAATTAAGAGTTAACTTCAAAGCAAACTCCTTATGGTTCCAGTTTAATTTAATTTTTATATATTATATTAATTTTATTTATTTTGTATTACTATTTAAGTAATTTTTTGATACCAATTGAATTACTATTTTTAATAGTAATATGTATAAGTAATTTATATATTTAAATAAAGTAGCTACTCATTACTTCCAATTTAATGGGTAGTTTGTTCATTTAAAGTAAGCAAAAATTACAATATAGTCCTTTTACATGTTAAATATATATAAATTATATTTGATTTTTTGGAGAAAAAAAGTGAAGACCAAAACCCATTAATTCTCTTTCTATTAGCATAGAATTTTAGGATTGAAATGGATTAAGGCTAAATTAGGAATGATAAATAAAATAAGTTAAGGTTAAATTATTAATATTTTTAAAGATAAAATAAGTTAAGGATAAATTAGGCTAAATAATAATTATTAATAATAGTGCCAAAGTGATATAACAATAAGTTATGGTTAAATTAAGAATAATAAATTTTGTTCTAATACTATCCTGTTATAACAGTTCCCACGAAGATTATTTTGTCATGTATTGACCCTATTATATTACACTATATTGTATAAAGCATAAACACATGTTAAAATATGATATTATTTATTTATATTATCATGTCTCTTTTATACAATGCACCAAATGGCTCCTAAATTTCAAACCTCTCAAACTAATATAACATATTAAAGGATGATTACAATTTTATACCTATTTGGCAATTAGTTAATTACATTAGCAATTAATTGATTGTATTAGCAGATTTGACCTATTTATTATATTAATTATTCATATAAAAATATATGATAAAATTAGTTACTCATATATAAAATGACATACAAGACACATATATATTTTATAATTTATGTGACTTTTTTTTTACTTTAACAATATTTTATATTATAATATATTATATTATTTTTTTAAATTATATCATTATAATTTATTATATTTATATGATTTTCCTTTAAAAATGAGTAATTATAATTTTTTAGTTAAGAAACACTTGTAATATTTTAGTAGGTACAATAACTATTAAACTTTATTTTGTAACTATTTTTAATATTAAATTGAAATTCATATGTTTATCATTAAAAATATTAATGAATTATACATTTTAAGTATAAAAACATATCTTTCACAAGTAATATCATCCTGTTGTTTCCCCTTTTTTTTAACATGTGTTGTTCTTTAATTCAAAAGATATTATTTCACAAAGGATTAATAATTTCTCAATACATTTTCTATTATTCTCTATGCAATGAAATATATATATTTATACAATTTTGATAGAAAACATATGATTATATTCATGTAATTTATTATTATTATGCTAATATTTTAATACAATTTATTATACTTATTTAATTTTTAGTTTAAATGAATAATTATAATTTACTATATGTGTTAGAATTTTCTCTAAGAAATAAATAAATATAATTTATTATTTTCTTATCAATCAAGGATGCAAATGTAAAAAAATATAATTATGGGCAACAACTTCTTTTTCTATACTAAATACAAATCAACGATTTGAAAAAGTTACTATTCATAACTTTTTCAAAATGGTTGTTTGAGAACTAATAAACTAATTAAAATAACTATTTTTTAAATACTCAAATCAACTAATTAACTTAATCAAAGATTTAAAGGTACTTAAATTAGTTAAAAATTGATCCAAAAATTGTTTGCCAATCATCATTTTTATATCTTGATCATATGATTTGATAAAATAAAATAAGAAATTAATTTATAAATAAAAAATCGATAACAAATTGTTTAACAATACTCATTATTGGTACTATTTAGGGAGAGAGAGAATTAAGAGGAGGTTATATATATTAATGGATGAAGGTTATAAAATTTTCATGTAAATTAAATAAATGATGGCTTATTACTCTTATATGTTTAAAATGTGTTTATATAGTATTTGGTTTTTTTAGGAAAAGAAAAAATAGACACCAAGCCTAACAATCTCCTTTATGTAATAGTATAGACCATTTTTGTTCTATTCGAGAAATTGGGTATAAAGAATTCTATTATAAATTAATTTAAGATTAACAAATATGATAGTCCATTCATAATCATACTAACTTTTATTTATTACAAAGGTAATGATAGTTCTTACCAAATGATAAAGTTTTTTTGAGCCTATGATGTCGAATATAATAAGAGTGTGACGAATCACTTAAATATACACAAAATTTGAGTTCAAACTAAGGAAGTCAAGGGGGAAAAACTCCAAATACAACATTAATATCATTATGCCATTAAAAATATAAACCATCTTCTTTTAATCTTTGCATTGTGTTATAATAATTAAAAAGTTACTAAAATAACATGATACTTGTTTTAAATAATGGGACTGAATCAAAGTGTGGGTTTTCATTTCTTCCAAATACACATCAAGGTTTCTAAGTATATATATTACCCATACTTTTATTTATGAGTGTTTGAAAAGAATATTTTTAAAGATAGTAAATAATTAATTATGTAATCAAATACAAGATGAATGAATGAATATCTTCTTATTACATACATTTATATTTAACACACTTGATAATGAATTAATTACACGATGATGTCAAAATAGAGAAATACAATAGGAGCAATTATAAAATCTAAATACATTTTTAAAAATTAAAATCCTCGCAATTTGATGTATATTATAAATTAAAATTATATGCTAATTATAATTATGATTATAATTATAACAACACAAAATTGCTTTTATTTTTTTAATTATACATTTTAGTGTTTCTATTAACTTTGGATCTTATCTTATTATTGAATAAATTTTACTTTCTATGCATTAAAACATTTATCTATGTTTAATGTATTATATTAAATCATTTAAAATAATTTTTAAACATCAAAATAACTAATTTTACAATGTTAGTAAGAATTTTTTTAAAATTAATATGTTTATTAATATTCTTATCAAACAATTAATGGTTTAAGGTAATATAAAATTAGTAGACAAATAATTTTTTCTTTACATTTATCTAATGCGTTGGTTTCATTATTTAAAAAAATATCTTTACTATCTTTTCTTGGACAAACAACTGTAAAATTCTAAGATTGTAGAAAGTAAAGTTCACAGTGACATGTTTTGAAGTGTACAGTCCATGGTTGCTTTCAATTAGATAACAAAGATAATAAAATGCCTTGAATTTATAACGTCTTGCAGAGATTATTTTGATGAAATTTGGGATGGTAAGATGTTTCAAAATGCAAGGTAAGGCATAAGATAAATTTTCACTCCAAATAAAACAATGGAGATATAATAATATTTTACCCTACCTCAAGGTGTCTCATTATTATAAAATTATTATATTTTTTATCTTATACACTAATATTTATACATGCATACACATATATACACGTCATTATTTTAGCCATTTTAATAATTAGGTCCTTTAAAAATTAAAAATATATTAAAATTTTACTTGAGATGATAAAAGTAAAAATTAAAAATATTTTATTAGTTTTATATTAATTTTTTAAGTTTAAAATGGTTTAAATTAATTATATATAATTTTAAACCTATATTATAATATTATATTAATTATGTATGATTTGTAATACTTAAATCTAAAATTTTTCATTTTTTTCTTATTTATTAATGTTTAAAATCACTTGATGATTATGTGTAGATTTGAAAACTTTAATTTGAAGATATACATTTTAAAATTTTTTCATTTATTATTGTTCTCTCATTTTTTTTAGGAGCTCTATTCTTCTATGTAACGTGAGAACAGAATGAATTTTATCCTTTGGAGAATGAAATAAGGTAACATTTTATTGTCAACAATGAGATGGAGCAAAAAAAGATTGATTTGCATTTATCCCGTCCTATTGCCATCATGCTATCAGTGGATGAAATTAAATCTAATTATATATGCAGCATAAGATACCACCACGTCATTTGTTTCATGTGGTATAACAAATTTCCTATGTAGCACCTCAGAACTCCCCCAAATGATGGAATTTTTGAGTGTGTAATTATATTTTTATTTTTAAAAATTATTTTTAACTTTTTATTTTAAAAAATTATTCTCAAATTAAAATATAAAAAATAGAGTATGATCAGTATTATAAAATCAATATTATTAATAAGAAATTAAGAAACTATATGAAAATTATTTTTATTTTTTAAGTTATACTTTTAAAATTATAACTTTTAAAAACAAAAGTTAAAAATAAATTTTTTAAATAAATTCTTCTATTTTTAAAATAAAAATAAAATATTGTTTTTTAAAATAGCAAACAAAGAAAACTTTATATTTTTGTTGTTTTAAGAATTGCATAGACCGGAAAGTGAGCAACAGAACCAAGAAGCAGCCTGGTACAGAGCAAGAAGACCGCAAAATGGCTATTTTCTTTTAAATTCACAGAGGAAAAGTCTTTTTGGACGCATCCGAGAAAATGACTACCAAAGTTTTTGAAATGATTTCAAGCTGTGCAGGGTTTGAATCTGTGAAAAAGACGAAGGAGGGCCCGCGGGGGGAGGATTCGGCTTATGGGTTTTATAATCTACGCAAATGCAAATCGAGCCTAATTATCTGAAGGGAGGCCCATGTTCAATTTTTTTTGGCATTTTTTTACTTTTAAATTATATTAACTACTTACTACATTAATATTGACTCAACTTATTTAATATTTATTTTTAAACCCAATTCTTTTAAATTCCAGTTCGATATAGCTAAAGTAAATTATTTTTAAATTAATAATTTTATTTATGAATTAATTAAAATTTTATTGTAATTTTTTAAAGTACGGGTTGTTATAATTTGGATCAAGAGTATTATAAAATATATATTTTTAAGTGATTTTAGAATTTATGATTATCATAAATTTGTTTTAAAATATTTCTTTTAGTTAAAATAAAAAGTCCACAAATCCGTGCATTGGAATCTTAGATTACAAGTTATAAAATTCAAACACTCAATTAAATAATATGTAATTTTTGTTGACCCGATTGACCTCATTTATTTACGACGAATTGTAGACGGACACGATAGATCCAATGGACAATTGTGATGACAGCTTGTCATACCTAATAGGGGTGGGAATGTTTTTCTAATCCGAAAATACCCGACCGACCCGAACCGAAAAAAGGTCGGTTAGTTTCGGGTGGTATAAGATATCGGTTTAAAATGAATTAAAAAATTAGATAAATTTTATAATTCAGTCGGAAGCTGATTGATTGGATTCTAACCAGTTGTAACCGAATCTGACTAATTGAAAATGATTCTCATATGGCATTTACACTTTTATTTCTTTAAAATCCTTCTTAATCTCTCTCCTTTCTCCCTTTTTATTCATTTCTTATCCATATTTTAAACAACAAATGACAAAATGCTTAGACTAAACGCATATAATTCGGTTAGGTTTATTTTATGAATTTAACATGAACTCATCTTTTAAAAATAAGAGATTATTAATGGGTTGATTTAAATATTTTATCTTGTTTTAATATATGGTGTCAATTGTGATGCAAAGAAAATATAAGAAAATGAAGATTGCTTTTATTTTTGGAATTCATGTAATCTTACTTTTAACACATTTTTAAAATTTTAAACCGACCGAACCCGCTTAAAATCATTATAAACCGATTAATCAGTTAATGTCGGATTAAGAGTTTAAAGCGGTCGGTTTCGGTTGAAATTTGGAAATAAACGATTAGGGGCGGTCGGTTGAAATTTATTCACTAATCGGTTCTACCCGACCGATTCCCACCCCTAATACCTAACCTTTCACTAAGGACTTGAGTGATTTTTGAGCACGTAAAACGAGTCAAAATTGGTGGGCAATATGAGCAGTTCATGGTTGAAGATAGAGGTGTATATAGGTTGAGCAATTCGTCTATTCCGATGAGCCCGACCTAAAAAAATAAAGTATTTAAATTTTTTTTTTGATAGGTTCGATAGAACTTTTTTTTATAGCTCGATTAATAATTAGGTTGAGTTCGAGGCAAGGTAAAAAAGTTCGATAGGTTCGGTCAGGCCCAATTATAATAATTTATTTTTAATAATATAATTATATATTAAAAAATATAATTATATCTAATTATTTTTAATATAAAAAATATTAATTTAACATAATTAAATATTTTATATATTTAAATATCATATTATCTCTTTAAATATATATATATTTTTATTTTAAAAATTTATTTTTATTAAAAAATAAAAAAATTATGTTTTCAGACTTTTGGGCCGGGCTTCGGTTTTTTAATTTAAAATTCGGATCGGGCCGAATCAAAATTTTTTAAAACATAAACGGGTTCGGGCCTTTAATTTTATATGATTTGGTCTAGATGGCCCGGTCCAAAATTGGCCCAACCTGGTTCATTTACACCTTTAGTCGAAGAATAGGTTAGAAATCTTATTTAAGGTTTGTAGTTTTTTTGGGTGGATATGGGGAAGCATGCATAAGTTTATATATATATATATATATATTAAATTTTGTGATAATTCTTTAAATACTCAGAAATTTTTTATTTTAACTCAATTTTTAATTTAATATCTAATAGGTTAATATAAATTTTTAATTTTACTTGACTAACTCATTACACGCACAAAAAAATATAATTTTACCTAATTAAAATTAAAAAATTAGATTTTTTAATATAATCTAATCCAACATTTTTTAAAAGTACCTTCCTTTCTTTACATTTAAAATTTTATTTTTTATTTTTACATATGTGCATTAAGTAATTTAATTATTCTTAATAGTAAAAAAAATATTTGAGGACTTAGTAATTTTTTCTCACATTTTTTATGGATTTATGTGAGCAATCCCATGTAGGCATGGCCGCCTCACTTTACATCTCTAACAATGTCATTTTTCACCTAACTTTTATTTAAAAAATCTAATTGCCCAATTATGATTTAAAAATGAGATTTTTTTTAATATAACTCAATCCAAAATCTTTTCAAAGTGCATTCCTTTCTCTAAATTTAAGATTCAATCTCGAATTCTTGAATGTGTACCTCTAGTGATATATTCATTCCTAATAATAAAAAAAAATTTAAGGTCACAATTTTTTCTCACATTTTTTGCAAACTTATATGAGTAATCTCACATGAACATGACCAGCCTCACTTTACACCTCCAATAATGTTATTTTTCACCTAACTTTTATAAACTTGCTTTTCAAAAGATACAAGAAAAAAAATATAAATAAGCTTTCTATCGTATGGTCTAGTGTTATATAATTTCTTTGAATTTTTAGAAATATAGAGGAAAATAATAATTTCTTAAAATTATTTAGAAAATGGAAATATTATAAATTTAATTTAAAAAATATAAATATATATATAAGTCACTTATAATTGTTTCTAAGTATTTTTAGTATGAATTCAATTAGTTTTTCAATAGGATTTCTTCTAAAATAAAATTTTAAAGACAAAATTAATTTTGTAATGCATTTATAATATAACTTAAGGCAAACATTTTAAATAAGTTATTGTTAAGGCTTGACTGAATTGCATGATTTGACATCTTTTATTTTTTCTATTATTCTTTAACTTTATTATACTAAAAAATAGTTATAAAAATAATAAAAGATTTATTTATATTTTATATTTAATTAAAATTTTAATATTTTTAATTTTTAGTTTTATTTTCATTTCTTGTTTTATTCTTATTTCCATTCTATTCCATTTTATCTATCAAATAAAATAAGAGTTGGCATCTATAAACTACAAAACAGAAAGAAATTAAACATATTTTGTTAGGCAGATTTCTTTCTACATTATTGTTGATTTATCCATAATTATCGAATATTATAAAAAACCAGCAAACCAATGTTGCAACTTCAAATTAAAAACAGAAAAAAAAAAAAAAAAAACTCTAACTAACAAGTATCCGCCTTCACCGTATGAATCGAGGCATGTGATCATTAGATGCACATTGAATTCTGATCATTTTACTTTTTACAAAAAAAAAAAAAAATCAAATATACAAATAGAAAGGTGTAAAGGCTGGGTTTGGTACGAGTAACTAAGTTAGTTGATAAAGCTAATTGTATTAAAAATATTCAGTAAAATTATTTGTAAAACTAGTTGGGAAATATAAAATAATATAGAAATATATTATATAAATAAATTTATAGATTTAATTAATTAATATTTATTTTAAAATTAAATTATATGAATCCAATCAAGATACTCAAAATAAAAATATAAATATACCTAAAATTTAATTAATTATGTTAATGATATTATATATTAATTATTTATTATTCTAAATAATAAAATAAAAATAAAAAATTTAATTAATTATATTTTACTTAATTATATATTAATTAATTTTTTATTTATATTAAATTAATAATAATACATCAAATATTTATTAATATAATTAGAATCCATATTATCATTTAATTATTGTGAAACTTATGAAATAAAATTTATTTTTAAAATGAATTAAATATTTTCAAAAATTACTTTATAGCTTTTACATCAACTTAATCAATTATATATCATCTTATTTATTGCGCCCAATTAGACACAAAGTTGATGTGGGACTTAACTTAAATCGAAGCCTTCCATCATTCCCTAAGAGAAGCCTTCTTCCCCCCCCCCCCCCCCCCCCCCCCCCCCCCCAATTTTTTATTTTCGAAACCACCGATCGGACCTTCATTCGTTTGCTTTTCTTTTTCCAAAGTCGAAATCCTCCTCGGATTCTCTCGTGGATGGAAAAAAATTGCTTTCACATCGTTCCACCCATCTTTCATCCCCACTTTCTCGTAGAAGAAGAGAAGCCCACCATGTGAGCAATTGCTCTCCAACAACTCCTCACTAATGTTTAGATTGTTTATTTAAATTATGCTAAATTATTCTTCCCTTGCCTAAACTAAGAAGTAATTATTCCGACATTTCTCTGATTTTGAAAAATACCTAAAGTCTTCTTCTAACAAATGGAGGAAGACGGCATTTGTTGTTTGAAATTTATTGTAAAAAATACCCCTCCTTTTAACAAAGGGTCATTATAATCCAAAAGAGCAGGTGCTCTCAAATTATCAAAAAAAGTTAAAAAAACAATTCCAATTTCTTTAAAAATTTAGAGAAAGCTCTTTTCCGTAATTCCATTTTTAGTAAGAAGCTCTTTAATTTGGTAGACCTATTCTTCCTGGAACGAGTGAAGTGCGATGATGCCACTTGCTTCAAACAAAGGTGAGTTTTTCCCTAATAAAACCATTTCTCTGATGACGGTACATGGCAACATTGAAAGGTTGAAAAATAGGCAATTGGCAGAGCTTTAGGATATGAAGTGATTGTGGATGGAATATTAGATGATAAAGGGAGAAGATGGATTTTATTTGAAATTGAAGGGATCAAATAAAGTAAAAATGGTGGTGGTTGTAAATAGAAACTTGACTGAGAAAGAGGAGAAACAAATGGAAAGAAGGTAAAAGATGGAAGGAAGCAAAAATGGTGGTGGTTTCTAGGCAGAGACTTGACTAAGAAAGGGGAAACAATGGTAGTGTGACAATCTATGAAATATTTTAAGTAAAAGAAAAGAAAAATTAAGATATAATAGAATAAAAAATCTAAAATGAAAATAAATTTTCTTTTAAAAAGAACAGTAATTTTAGTAATATTAATATCATAAAATAAATTATAAACCATTATTAAAATGATAGTTATGGTATTTAGAAAATTTAAGGCACATTCATTAATCATTAAGAAGAATGATGGGATTATTTTGTAAGAGATACATCCAAATATATTTCTCTTACATAGATTAGATTCCAACAATGTGCATGACATACTTTACATGAGGGATTATATTATGTATTTGGTTGTTTAATTTTTTTTTAGTTTAAAGTATTTATAAAAATTGTTTTACCCAATTTGGTTTTGAGTTTTGACTTAATAAAATTTATATATAGTATTAATTTTATATATTGACATAAATTTCAAATGCGTCTATGTATTTTACACATTTTAGTTTCTAATGTTGATAAAAATTATATTTCGCATCAGTTAATTACTCAAATTTTTAGTTTTATGCATACTATATTGATAAAAAAATTGACACTAAATTCACGTTCTTGCACGTTTACTTGTTTTGTGTTCAGGTTAAAACTTATATGATATACATCAAATGTTGGTCCACTTTTCATTGTTTAATTTTTTTGTTATATTAATAATATTTTTAGAAAGTTTATGTAAGAAAATTATAATGAAATTGAAATAAAATTAGTCTTAATGTAATGCTATCTTTAGGGATTTATTTCCAATTCATATGTTTTAAAATAAAACAAGTATAACACAATTTATTGTTACGTTGTTGATGTAGTAGGATTTGAGGGAGTGAGTTTCTGTAAAAGATTATATTTTAATTGTAATTAGTATTAATATAATTCTGTTTTAGAGAATACATGTAAGGAAGATATATTCTAATTGAAAATGTAATTTTTGTTTTAAATATTTAATTTATTCCTTTTTATTCTGAACTTGAAATATTTTAAATATTTGAAAAAATAACATGGAAAATAAAATTCTATCATTTTATTTGAAAACTTAGTTTGTGATTAAAATATTTTAATTAATTAAAAAATTCATTTATTATTGAAATTTGTAAATGAAATAATATAATGTGTTAATTTTAAATAATATAATGTTTTAGTATATTACTTTTAATTAACTAAAGTAGAATCAAACAAAATTATTATAATATAATACATTTTCTTCTTAAAATTAAAAATTAATGTTATAATTTTTAGTATTATATTAATAGAATTAGTCATTTATTATAATATCAAGGATGAGGGTAAAATGGTTCTTCAACATTTATAAAAATATTAACAAAATGGTTAATTTTCTCTACTATTAAATTGACAAATGGAAAGTTAGTCTCAAGGGAAAGGAGTCCAGAAAACTTAGATGTATTAAGGGAGGTTTACAGTGTTTCTCAAATAAGAGGGGAACACGGCATAATTAGTCCTAATCTTAGGGGAGGGAAGAGTAATCTATGCTTTAAATTATGAGAGAGGTACTGATTTTCGCATAAATTTTATTCTTATTTTTGAAGAATTTTTAGAAATAATCTTATCCTTAATTTTCAAAAAGCATGTAAACTTTCTTACATCCATAATTCAGTTAATTTTGATATGTATTCACTATTACTAAAAATTGAAAAAAAATTAAAGATAATTAACCGAGAAATTAATTATTTCATTAATAAATAAAGAAATAATAAAATGATATTTTTTTTTATTTTGTAATAAGGGTCACATAACTTGCATGCGACTGGGCACAAAAGGAAATTTCTTTACGTGCTCCAAAAACAGGCAAGTCTTATCTTGTAAGGTATGAAATCTAACTATCCATTGAACTTTACATTACAAAAATAAATGAGTTTCAGAGGCGGTTCTTTGTTAACTTGAGAAGCGATTTCAACCCTCTCGAGTAGGCCTGACAGCAGTTAAATTATCCGCTAAAAACACAACTGTTGATAAAGTTTCGAGGAGGTTCCTATAATCGCTGCAAAGCTGAACGATTGTTTCAAAGCAGTTTATAACTGCTTTTATGTTTTCCACGCAATTTGTCTACTAAGAATAGATGCGGTTGTTAACTGCTTCTAACTTCTTCTAAAGAATTTGAAATTACCTCTTAGAAACAAAATATTGGAAATAATCATATTGTAAAATAATAACATTCAATTCATATTTATCTGTACAATTTATTCAAATAGAAACAAAATTTTAAATACAAATCAATATTTGCCCCAAAACATATATTTCATTAATTATGAAAGTTGGAAATTGAATTGCCTGTACAAAAATGTGGAAAAATAGTTAAAAGTAACCTAATACAATTGATTGTCATAATTTCCTAATTTGAAAAAATAAAGAAAATATAGATGGGATCTAGAAAGAGCAGCACTAGTTCCAAACTTTATTGCTTTCTCTTGGAGATTTCCTTGGCTCCCTCAGGTGTGAATTTTGGTCTTCAAGAACTTGTAAATCAACTTGAACATTATCCTACAAGAAGAAAAATACAACTAGTCAATTTACTTAAAAAATGGTTGTCAAATTTTGTTAGATACCTAGCAGGCTTTAAGAATTAATAACTACATATTTCTAATTGTGTTTATGCCAAGGCACTTTCCTTTTGAAATCCTCAGTTTCCCAGCAACAAAACAAAGACCTATCCCCAATTAATCAACTATAAAGACCTATGTTGAATTGGGAAGTCATATTTGAAGCTTACAGTAATAGAGAATGCATAGATCATATAAAGCGTTTCGTTGTATTACATAAAAGTTAAGATGAAATAGGAAACCAGGATAAGAGAATGTAAAAATCATAAACCTAGAAAATCGAAAATCATTCACTAAACATAAACTTTCTAGAACAAAACAAACAAATCTCCTTCACCTTTTGTACATTATTTCTCTCTACATATAATCTAGTTAAACCAACCTCTAATTCTAGATTCTAATGGCAGATGCAAATGCAACCTCAAATTCTGCTATCTTAAAATAAAATAGTATAGAATCATGCTCATCACAAAACCATATTGATCACAAAATAGAAGAGATAAACAAAACATCAAGAAAGCATTGCAACATCCTTTATGACAATGACTGAGCTGTCAGATTACAAAAGTTGAGAGAAATAGATACAAGCATAAAAGAGTTAATGAGCAAAATATATATATATATATATGTATATATGACAATGAAATAAACTAAACAGAAATAACCAATAACCATAACAAAAAGATACTAAACATAGTTAAAAGAGAAATCAACAGCTGTAACAAATTTATACTACAATAATAACTACGAGAATAAGGAGCAATAACGACGATGTTTTTAAGGGCGACAAAAATTTGGTCATCGCTAAAAGTATTTTTGACGACAATGTTATCGGTAAAAATGATGTGACTTTTTAGAGGGAATCAGAAAGTTAGGCGGGAAGAAATTAGGCTTTTAGCAACGACTTAGCCTAAAAATTTTAAAATTTGGCCTTCAGCGATGACAATTGTTGTCGCTAAAAAATGCAAGACTTTTAGCGACGACTTGTCACTAAAGAGCTTTGTTGGGAAACTTGGCTTGCCCTTCAGGGATGACATTGTCATCACTAAAAGGCTTACCCCTTCAGCAACGCCAAATGTCATCGCTAAAAGCCTAGTCCAAATTATGAGACGAGGCTTTAGCGACGACATTGTCGTTGGTGAAGGTGGGACCTTTTAGCGATGACACTGTCATCGCTGAAAGTCGCTCGGTCATCGCTGAAGCCTTTAGCGATGACCGAAATTTTTTAGTCGTCGGTGAAAGTTTCGGATATTTATTCCCGGTGCCTCTTCCTTCCTCATTTACGCGCTTAAAAATCCTGGACCTGAGGTAAGTTCCTGAACTTTCTCTTTCTTTTAATTTTTTTTATTTTAGTATATTTATTTTTTATATATGTTGATAAGTATTAATTTTGTATGTTGTATCTTTTAATTTGTTAGTTATTATTAGCACTTATCTTAGTTTGTGGAAAGTATTCAGAGTTAATCAGTAGATTTTTTCCATTAAGATACGTGAATAAAAAGTTATAATATTTTAATTGTGTAATAATATATTTAATTTACTCAAATAGTTTGCAATGAATTAATAGAATTGATAGTATATTTAATTTAATATGAAATTTCATATTATTTAATTTTGTATGTTGTAAATTTTGAATTTATTTATGTAAATTTAACTTAGCATAAAATTTGTGAATATAAATTTTACTATTATTATGTATCCCTCAAATTATAATTTTGAAGTATACAATATATGTGTAGATTATTCAGTTAAACTAATGTAAGATAAAATAGTTATGGTATTTTATTCACAAAATCTAAAATTTGTGATGCAATTTAGGAAACTTCAAACTTACTAGATTTGTTGAAATAATGTAAGATAGAAAATTAGAATAAATATATAAATTTATCTTAGCAAAATAAGAGATTGCAATAATATAATCTCTTTTTTAATTAAGATTGAAACTTAACAATTCAAATTATATTATTTACACCACATACTAAGAAAAATTCAATTAAACTAGAGATCACATGAAAATAAAACCCTAATAATCCAAATTATGATATCTACATTACATAAAAATAAAAACTTCAAAAAATTAGGAAGTTCGCATGAAAATCACCCCCTTCTTGGATAAAACTACATTTACTTAAATAAAGAAGCTGAATTGTGCATCCTATAAATAATATACACCTTATAAAACTAAACTTACTTAAATTTACAACTAGGAAGTATGTATTCATAATATACACCTCTTTATAAAGAAGTTGAATTGTGCACCTTATAAATATAGTAGAGTAGGTTATACGTTTGAATTCCTACAAGCTTATTGTGAAACATAACAGTTGTTATGAATATTTAGAAAAATCAATAATCTACATAATAAGTTGCTTAAATAATATTACTGAAACTTAAACAATAATACTCATAAATTATTGTATCGTTAATTTTAATTATTGTAAATATATTTTTACAATAATTTTAAATAGAACTACATTTATATTTAAATTATAAGTTTAGACCCGTTCAAGGGTTGGTTGTTCTTTGAACATCAATCAACCCTTGAATTGTCTTGAAAAGTTAGATAGTTTGGGATATTATCATGTAGTTATTATTAACAATTTATCCGACTTTTGTTTGATATTGTGGGAATATCTTAACATCTTAATTGTTCTCCGGGTATAAATTATACAGGCATATAGTTTAGGCACTTGGAGAACCATAGGGAGATGCTGCCAAAATTTCTGCACAAATCAAATGATGAGCCTGGATAAATTGGAGAAAATAATAACTATAGAAATATCTCGAATGGGTTAAGACCCTATCCTTCAAAGTTGGAGTGATACGGTGCATTTAGGGTGACTGTCAAATATTAATCAACACACTTTATTTCACTTAAAGCAATTTTCTTCCTGTTCAGTGATACAATGTCTGTCAATAAAAGTTGGATACATCTACCAAATTGATTGTCGGATGAGTATTGAAATGGTGTAGTAAGATTTGTTCAAAGAGCCAAAAACTTTACTAATGAAAGGGGTTTGATAAGATGCTCATGCAAAAAAGTGTGTGAATTTAATATTCCAAACATTACCAACATTGGAGGCACATATTATAGATAATGGATTTCATCCATTATACATAGATTGGGTACACCATGGTGAAGCAGATGTTTTAACTTCTAGAGGAACTCAGGGGATATCTCCCAATAATAGAGATGAGTTGGCAGATATTATATATGATTTCATTGGCCTTGAGGTACCTGAAGTTGATTTTCACAATGATGAGTACAGGGGTGAGAATGCGGCTGACGGAGACATTGGAACAAATTATAGTAACTGTGATAACCTATTCGAGCAAGTAGAAATAGAATTGTATCCAGGCTGCACAACATTTTCAGCCTTGAACTTCTTGGTGAAACTTATGCATTTGAAGGTTCTGCATAAGTGGACAAATAAATCATTTGATACTCTTCTTCAGTTGTTAAAAAAGGCACTTTCAAACGACAATAAATTGCCTGAATCATACTATGGTGTAAGGAAATGGCTCAACAAGTTAGGATTGGGGTATGAATCAATCCATGTATGCAAACATGATTGTGCACTTTTTTGGAAAGATCATACTTCTAAAGATAATTGTCCAATTTGTGGGTAAAGCCGATGGGTAAATAAAATTACAAAAGGAAAGAAGGTGCCTTAAAAAGTGGTTCTATATTTTCAATTAACTCCTCGATTATAGTGTCTGTATCGGTCGAGACATACTGCAAAGAACATGATATGGCATCACATTGGAAAATCAAAAGAAGAGGGGGTAACGCGACATCCTGTGGATGGAAAAGCTTGGCAGGGGTTTGATAAGAGGTATTCTAATTTCTCCGTTGACCCATAAAACGTTAGGTTGGGTTTAAGTGTAGATGGATTTAATCCTTTTGGTGATAGGAACCTATCCTATAGCATGTGGCCAGTGGTTATGACTACTTATAACTTGCCACCATGGGTATGCATGAATCAATCTTTTTTCATGTTGACCCTATTAATCCCAGGGCTGTAATCGCCAGGTAAGGATATTGATGTCTTCTTACAGCCGGTTGTAGAAGAGTTGAGGGATCTCTGGGAGAGAGGAGTTGAAAATCGAGATGCGAATACAAATACGGTGTTCAATATGCAGGCAACATTGCTTTGGACTATAAATGATTTTCCTACTCAAAGTAGTCTATTTGGGAAGAATGGGCAAGGATACAAAGCATGTCCTACATGTAATTTGGATACTCCATCAATTCGAGTTAGAGGAAAAATAGCTTACGTTGGTCATCGCCGTTGGCTTTCAATAAGTTACACACGGAGAAATAGGAAAGAATTCAATGGGAGGTCGGAGAGGAGAGCCCCTCCTCGGCCTCTTACTAATAATGTTATCATGGAACAGCTGGGTAAGGTGTCACAAAGACTTCCAGGAAAACATGCTCAATTTGGTGGTATAAAGCGAAAAAGGGGGTCGATAAACTTAATTGGAGTAAGAGAAGTATATTTTTTAATCTCCCTTATTAGCCAACAATGAACTTAAGACATAACATTGATGTGATGCATGTTGAGAAAAATATATGTGATAGCATCTTGGGTACATTATTGGAGATTGAGCACAAAACAAAAGATACAAACAATGCAAGATGAGATCTGGCAGACATAAAGATAAGGCCTAACTTGCATCTGTATGAGCAGAAGGGTCAACTTTTCAAGCCACATGCTGGATATACGCTTAACCAGGAAGAGCAGAAATAATTTTGCCAATATATAAAGAATATGAAATTTTCAGATGGGTTTGCTGGGAGTCTTTATAAGAATATCACAGATCGTGACATAAAGTTAAAAGGGTTGAAATCATATGATTGTTATGTTATTATGCAAAGATTGTTAGGACCAGGAATTCGGGCTTTCTTGCCAAAGGAATTATCATATCCACTTGTTGAGTTATGCAACTTCTTTAGTCAAATATGTGCTAGAACTTTCAACAGGAATGATATTCTGCAAGCTAAACAAGACATTATCATTATTTTGTGCAAGCTTGAGAGGATATACCCCCTAGCATTTTTTGACATAATGGTTCACTTAGTGATGCATTTGCCAGACGAAGTATTGGAAGGAGGACCTGTTCATTTTCGGTGGATGTACCCATATGAGAGATATATAAAAAAGCTAAAGGGTTATGTCCGAAATAATGCTCGACCAGAGGGTTCAATTGCAGAAGGATATATTGTTGATGAGCCATTAACGTTTTTCTCTATGTATTTGGAAGGAGTGGAAACTAGATTCAACCGACCTGATAGAAATCAAGATGTAATACCTAATCAAACAAGAAGGACATTATTGGTGTTCCAATCCTAATGTCGACCGATAGGGAAGAAGATTATTTCTCATTTCGATAGGAAGGATCGAGATGTTGCAGTATGGTGCATCTTGAATAATTGTATTAAGATTGAAAAATATCTCCAGTAAGTAACTTAAATTTCATTTGTGTTCTTCTCCTTTATGTGATTATAATAGACTAAGATTGTTATGTTTTATAGTGAGCATCGATTGGAACTTGAACGAAGTAGTACTGAAAATATTGACAACTTACAGAGAACCAAATTCCCCTCGTGGTTTTACTCGAAGGTAAGGGTTTTTTTCTTTCCAAATTCATTAAATGAATATCCCAAATATTGTTCATTTCTCTTGTTAATCTTTCAATTTAATTCTTGAAACAATTGCTACTTTTTTAGATGTACTATTTACATAGGAACAGTTCCTTAGAGGCCATCGAAAAGTTACTATCATTAGCTTCCGGTCCCAGTTTCACTAACATGATATACTCTGCGTGTATTGTGAATGGAGTTTGCTTTGTAGTCAAAACTCGAGATGAGAAGCATAAAACACAAAATAGTGGCCTTTCTATTTTGGAATTTGATGATAACATGTTCTATGGTGTACTGGAAGAAATAATTGAGTTAACTTATTTAAATAAGTACAGTGTGACTTTATTTAAATACAAGTGATATGACACTGATCCTACAAAGAAGAAACTTTATATTGACAAAAATATCACAAGCATCTCCATTAATGGACAATGGTACAAGAATGATCCTTATATACTTGCTACTCAAGCAAAACAAGTGTTTTACACTGAGGATCTCCTTAATAGACCAAATTGAAGGGTCGTCCATAATATGGTGCATCGCGATATATGGGATCTACTCAATGATGGAGATAATGCACAAGACCTGTTATTTCTGCAGAATAGTAACTCATCTAACTTCAACCTCACAGTTGATCTGGGAGATTTCGATCTAGTACATCTAGGTAATGAAAGAAATAGTCCTTCATGTTGGGAATTCGGATTATTACATGCAACGAAATTTCAAAATTTTAATCCAAATTCTACCTAGGATCCATATAAAAAACATAAATTAATGATTAGGATTTTACCTATTGGGCACTCGTGTTTCTACTGATTAAAACTTAAGAGCGGATGAATCAAACGCCGGTCGAAAGGTACAGCATCTCTACGATATCCACACGAAGTGAACAACGACCTCTCGCCCTCCATGAATTTGCTAGGATGCATTTTTCTCTCTAAGAATTAGGATTGGATGTTTTCTGAGTGATTTAAGGTTTGTATGGAAGCTTTTAGCGTGTTGTTAAAGTGCTGCCCTTAAGTCACTTTTTATAGAACTTAGACAAGCTATAATCCTAATCCTACTAGGATAATGCTTCTAAAATCCTAATCATACTTAACAACTCATCTTATCCTTATCCTAGAGATAATGGGGAGAGATAGAACTTATCTATTAATTATCTAATATTAGATAATAATATTATCTCATAATATAAATATCTTAATTATTAGATAATTGGATATAGTTATCAAATATCAAAATAATATTATCTCATAGTATATTTATCTAATATCTGAGAACGTAATTATTTGATATTACTTAAATATCAAATAATATCACATAATATATATATATATATATATATATATATATATATATATATATATAACGTAAATTTATTATTCTTAATAATATATATATGCACGAAAATAAGTCTAATTAATTGGATATTATTATAATTAAAGTCTAATTAATTATTGTCTTATTCCTACTCTTTTTGTGTGACCTTGTAGGTTCTTACTATGTTGACATGACTCATTATTGAGCTATAGACAGTAAGCGGTATCTAGCAATACATCATTGCTACTCAAGTAGTAAGAATATCTGTGATTTGACATCCACCTAATACATGATCAATGTTTTGCATCATAACCTTTTTGTAATAATATCCAAATTGAACTGGAGGCATGGAATGTGTCATCCTCGTCAATGTTCAATTTATATTTCTTGATACTGAGTAGACTTAAAATAAATGATTAATATCATATATTAATTCAATTGAGCATGGCCATGCATTTCTAAGTCTCACTCAATCAAGGGGCCCAAGGATATTTCTCTTTTATACAAGAGTAACAAAATCCCATTTACATCACTCACTTCCCTTTGCATAATTTATGACACACCCAATCAATGCCCTACTTGTCATCTTGATTAAAGGTGACATAGGACAATATTAAAGTGAGTAATTCCTCGTGTAGGGAATCGTAGTGACTTCAGGTCAAAGGTTCATGTGTGTTTATGATCATATGAGAATAACTTATGACACGTCTATCCATACAATATCTCATAGTGGGTCAGTTTAATACATTGTTCACTAGTAATGTACTCGTGTATTAACTTGATATCATATATCCATGATTCGTAATCATCAGTCACTATACATGCTAGTTTCGATGTATTATTACTATCCTTTTCGTAATAATGCTTGACTGAGGGTATTTTAGGAATAGCAAAGCTATTCCAAGGATAATTATTATATTAAGTTATAAATTGTGCATAATAATAAAATTATAAAAATAAAATATAGTAATTAAATTACCTAAAATAAAATATAATATATTGTGTATAACTTCAATCATCTATATGATTAGTTCTAGGACATACACCAACACTTCAATCATTCCAACGTACAGGAATGTTAGATCTGGTGCTTATGGAGAAGATGTCTTCATCGATGATAATGAGAGCCTTGAAGATGAAACAATTGATTATTATATAGATGAGGAGCCCACACAATCTGATAATGAAGGAGAAACCAATGATCATGAGTTTATTAGGTTCACTGACACTGATTCTGACTAGGGATAAAATAACATATTTGAATTATAACTCATAATTGTGTAAGCATGATTGTTAAAATAATCAATATGATTGTAAAAAGTTGAACCACTTGATCGTTCAATTTGACATTGAATTCTTTTTAATTACTTGTATAATATGTATTATTTTAGTTATGGCGGATGTCGAGGCACGATACCACGGAGGTGACGCGGGAGGCGACCCACCGGAGCGACCCACCCATATTCCATCACAGTGCGAAGGATCAGGTATTTGTTATTAATTGTGCATACCTAAGCTTGATTAAATATTATGTTTATTGTATTGATATTTTTTTTTATTAATTGAAGTAGCAGCTGCGAGAAAGAGGGGACCGAATAGGTCCCTAAGATTGCACGAGAAGATAGGCAGGGGTGAAAGTAGACTGGTGCCTGTACAGTTTGATATGACTGGTACATGACATGCGGTTAGTGAAAATGCTAGCCATCTCCCTCGTGATATTGGCAGCATGATCCGCGCCCATGTGCTGCCCTATGACTCATAAATTTATTAAATATCTTTTAATGCAGTCCCACTTCGAGTTCCAAGGCATCTCTGATGGTGATCGGGATAGAGCACTCTCTGGTTTGATGCAGATTGCTGCCGACATGAACAGAGATTGGAAGTACATTTTGAATAAGCATTTCTTAGAGCATGGAGGCGATCGGTACCAGGAGTATGACTTGGGTTGAGCTCGACGTTGAGTGCCTTGATCTATCTCACTGCAAATATGGCAGAGGTGTGTGAACTTCTTTGATAGTGACGAGTACAGGGTAAGTATGACATTTTATAGTATTATGTCAGTATTTCATATATTTAAATTGTAAACATAAAAAATTAACTTTTTCCTTTTAATTTGCAGGATTTGTCTAGGAGAAATACAAATAATAGAGCATAGAAGGTCATGAATGATCGACATGGGTCAAAGTCTATTGCTACGCATCGCTTTGATAAGGTAATTTAATTTTTTTGTATCTTTTTTAAATGTATCCACTTGTTAAATAGCATTACTACCATTCATCTTTTTTTTCTATTACAAAAATTGAATAGAGAAACAGAGATACTGTTGAGCTGTAGTCGGTTCTCGATAACTTTAGGAACTGACACACATATAGGTCGGGGGAGTGGGTGCATCCGATCCCTCAGGGGCAACATGTAAATTATTTGAATTTCATATTTTAAATAAAATTTTACGAATATATCTTGTAAGATAGATTTCTTATTGATATTTTTTAATAATTTAAGGTGAGGATGACTGAGCTCATGACTTAGCATGTGCAGTCTAGTGTATCATCCACTAGCTTGCTTATGACTCCTGTACAGTTAGATGAGGCAGCCATCACCGATAAGGTGCTTGGCACTCGTTGAGGATACAGGAAGGCTATTGGGTGTGTACTTGCTAGTCAGTCTTATCATTTGGTGGAGACTTCTAGCATGGGGACAAGCTTACAGATCGTATCTCAAGTCGGTGAGTTGCAAGAGCAGTTACTGCAGAGTCGGGAGTAGGTCGAGCAGAGCTAACGGTTGATTCAAGAGGAGTAGCAGTAGATTACACAGCAGCAGCAGATGCAGCAGTAACTTGGGACTTATCTTACTGAGATGAGCTCGATCCTTAGACAGCAGGGTATCGTCCTATTGACGCCTCTATTTGCTGCTGCTACACCACTTGGGCTAAATGAATTTGCGCCTGCACTTGTCGTTCAGCCACCACCGTCATTTTATCATCCTCCTTGCCAGGATGATGATGATGACGATGATGGTGTACCGTGATATTTACACCTCCCTGCTTCCCCATAGTATATTTTGTATATGTATCTTTATATTTTTTATGTGTACACATTTACATGGATGATGTATATATAATTTATTCATATAAATATTATTTTTACCATTGCCTTATGAGTATTAATTTTTTATGTTGGATCAAATTGTTAGACATTATTAATAATACTACTGATATATTATAATTGTATAATTTATATTAAATTAAATTTAAAAAAATTATTAAATAATTCAAGTTAATTAAAATAAAGAATATTTTAGATAATATATTATTTGAAATATACGACAATTTGAATTTAAATTTTTTTAAAAAAGTTTAAAAAACCTTTAGTGGCGACACTTGTTGTCGCTATAAGGCAAAATGTTGTCACTGAAGATCAAACTTTCAGCGATGACTTTTTACTTTTAATGACGACTTTGTCGTCGCTAAAGGTTTTTCTTTCAATAATGACTTTGTCATCGCTGAAAGTTAGATATTCAATGATGACTTTTTTGCTTATAAGACGACAAATGTCATCGCTAAAAATTAAATTTCAAAATTTTTTGAATTTTGAAATTATTTTCTACGATGACGTTGTCGTTGCAAAAGGTCGTACTTTTAGCGACGATAAATTGTCATCGCTAATGACCTTTTCAAGCACGGAGCTATACCGATGACATTTTTAACAATGACTTTTTCTTTAGCGGCGACCAAATACTTTTTAGTGACGACAAATGTCACCGTTAAAAGTCTCTTTTGCTATAGCATAGTAATAAAAAATTCTCTATACAAAACAAGAAGGGCATATATCACATAATTAAGACAAAACATGCATGTAATCTGGGGTCATCTAGGATAACAAACACCAAGTTAGTAGTACAAAGTAATCTCGTGCAATGTTAGCTATAGTATAGATTAAATATTTTATGCTTCCAGTATTCCAATGAGGAGCTAATCATCATGCCTTTGTATGTGTTTTAAAGCCTATTTTTGAACCTTACAAGAGATTCTCTGTTAGATGTTAGGCATTCAACCAATTGGGCATCACTGTTGTGATCAGCTGCTATTGTTGCTAATAAAGAAAGTATTAATAATAACAATTTTATTACTGGGGTCTTTCCTATTAGCTTAGTTTCTTAGGCTATGTTTGTAAATCATAAATCATATCTGTATATATATCCTCACCCTAACCGTCTTCTATACAAGAAAGTTTTACATACATGTTATCAATATATGATATACTCTTTTTCTCCTTCTTTCTCTTTCTTTCTCTCACACACACTATGAAAACTAAAATAGTAAAGAGAAGAAGTCACTATCTTGCTTGCTATAGTGCAAACTTACTGTTGAATGGCTTAAACCATCTTTAGAAAAAACTTTTCCTTGTGTCCTTTGACAAGAGTTATATGCCATTGACATTGTATCTTAGACAATTTTTATTAAGAAAAGCCCTATTTCTTATATGCTAATAGTAGCTATGCTTCAAGGTTAAAAGAAAAGATAACTATGAGCTTCAATTAAAGGGAAATTAAAACCAAACCATAAATTAGAAAAACAATAGTGAAGTTGACAACAAATGAATCTACTAATCTACTATCTACTAAAATAGATATTATCATTAACAGCTAAACTAACTTTTGAGTGTTATTATACTATGTTCATTTTCTTCTTTCATTTGGATATTCTAGAAAGGAGAAGCTGGCAGGCACGTTTACATTGAAGTTAAAAAGGAAAGAGAGCATGAAAAGAGACATATTAATGCCATAAAAGAATTGAGCAATTAATTTAGAGTTCATACTGAAATAATGGCTGACCTAAAGAGTATACTTTAACCAATTTAAACAATAACAAAGGAATGATAATCAACTTCTAATTGGAATATTGGATGTATAAAATATTTGTTTTGAAGCTACTGTCATATTATAGTTTAATTTTATAGTGTATATCCATCTGAATTAAAAAGGCCAAATTTTATAATGTAAGTCCAAGATAGCAAACACAAAATTGGTAGAATGAAACAACCTAAATGATGAAAGGGCTTTTCTTCTCCTTTGCATACTAAATTGAAAAAAAAATAGTCCTTATGCATGAACATGTTTTGATAGGCTATGAAATACTATATAAAGATCCATACTCAACATAATCAACAAAAATTTCATAAATGACAACAATTTATGTAAGTACTTAATGGCTAACAAAGGAATTATTGATTGGATGAGATGGAAGATTTCCTCCAATTGACCCAATGAATTCCTTAATGACAAAATTTCTTCCTTTTTGGGTAGTTAACTCTTCTTCTATTTGATGTAGTTTTCATGTTGTTTGTTAAAGTTGTGATCTCAGCCATTTAACCTCATTTTGCATATTAAGATCAGTTAGGGATGAAAGGGAGCCAAATGTGCTTGTGGAGCACACCCCATGCCCATACCATGAACAAGGCTTGGATGCTCTATGCCAAATACTTGATCAACAACATCATCAAGGGATACTATATGATGAGTGGATGGGTCTTGCTAGTTTAAGACTTCACTTAACTTTACTTAAGCAAAGGGGAAAAAATCTTCATTAAAATCCATCAGTAAATATGGGATCAATGAAATTTAAAAGTTTAAATATTTACTCCAATGATCTTTGCTTCTTCATTTGCATATGTTCCATCCACAAGCTTACAAGTGACATACCACACTTTTACATGCCCAATAGGATGCCCGCACTCTATCTTTTATAATTTTAATGCAATTTTCAATCTAAACATGTTCATAAATTAATGATATCTAAAGTAGAATGAAATAGGTTTTTATTATAATTAGCTAATTTTTCTTAGTAAATGACATCAAACCAATAGTATGAATAATTTTCTATTTGCTCCTATTGATTACATTTTGTTTGGCCATTTATTGCATGTATGAATGCAAATTTGGATCTTAGAAACTATTAAAAAACATAAATTTAAATTGTAAATGAAAATGACTAATAACCTTTCATTTTATGCTATTACATACCTTAAGAAATCATCTTCACTTGGATATTTCTTATAGGCAAATTTGCTTGATATTTTATTTCTTGTTCAAGTTGTGATCATAATATTTGTCATACAATCCTACCATATAATTCCTCTATCTTGTCCCAATATGTGTAGGTGAAGTGTTTGCCTTATGCCTAATTCTGAAAGTGAAAGAGTAATTATGAAAGAAAAAAATTAAAGTTCAAATTAATTATAGAAGTTAATTTATTTGATTAACACATCATATCCACAAAAATAAATAAAAAATAGAAATTAAATTTAAGATTCATTATTACATACAATCATGCATAGCTCTAACAACAAGTTCTTAATGGAGTTGAGTATAGAAGCTAATATTCATAGTCTAAAAAAAACCTTTGTCTTAGCCACCTAACTTATGCATTATTTGTATATACTTTCTTCATCTCTGATAGCATAACCCTCATGGTCATATTAGATCATCACTTTCTCATTATCTAAGTTCCATGCATACCCTATCTTCAATTTCTTTTCTTTAATAACAACATCAATACCTATAGTCACAAATAAATTTTTTTAAGTACAATTATAACAAAAATGAAAAAGTATAATGAATGTAATATGTTTACTTATCACTTTACACTCGTACTATCCATTTCTTTTAAGCTTTGCATTAGCATTTATATTTACATCTCTAATAACTTCTTGCATATCAATTTTGAAGTTTGCATCCTTCATGTCATCATCAGCATAAGTAAGTTGCCTATATTCATGTGGTAGCTTAATAGGGTGTGAAGGCTATGTGATCTCTATAAAATGAGTGGTATGGGTAATTTAGAGATGGTGTGAAAGGCATAAGACTAATAAAAAGCATGTGGGCTATAAAGTCTGGGGATGGTGAGTAATGTGGGTAGCTTCGATATAATGTGAGTGATGTGTGACTAATAAACGACATATAGGTTGCAGAGTCTAGAAGGGTGAGTGATGTGGGCAATTTGGATATAATGTGTTAGTTATAGGACTTGGAAAAGGCATATGAACTATAAAGTCTAAGGATGGAAGTGGTGTGAGTAGCCTAGATATGAGTGAGAGATATGTGACCAATGAAGGGTGTGTAAGCTGTAAAGTTTGGGAAGGGTGAGTGATATGGATAATCTAGATATAGTATGTCAACTATAGGGCTTAAAAGGGCATGTAGGCCATGAAGCTTGGGGAGGGGGAGTGGTGTGAGTAAAATTTGTAGGTTGGCCAAGCTAAGGAGGGTGTGTATGGTTTGACTTCATAAGCCAAAGAGAATCAAAGATAATTTGTTTCAATGTTAGTATAGATTGAAAGTTTAATGCTCATGTACTTTACTAAACATTTGGTCACATATGCTTAGTCTTTTTTGCAAAACATGCAAATATTAAAATCCATGTAAAATAAAGTAGTACATATTTCAATTTATTAAAATAAAATTAGAATGTGTAAAACTATTAAAACTAAATAAGTCCATATTAATTCTATAATAACAAATAATATTCAAAATGTTTTTTTAACTAATGAGTACATATCATTGTTGCGTGGAATAATGATACATAATGCTATTAATGTATTGTTAGGCTTCCATAGTCATTATTTTGATGCACTTAAATGATAATCATTTTTCATGTCTGCATTTGTGGCGTTAAAAACATCATTATCAATCTCTTCCCTAACTAACTCAATATTATTGCCATCACTTTCAAAACATTTGCTTGAATAACAATACACAACCATAGGTTCCATAATTTAATTCATCTCATGTCATACACATCTCTTGGCTTTATATAAACTACAACACTCTAATTTTGATACTTTTAATCCTGTATGTGGTAAAACATCCAAGCTTAGATGCATAGATATAAGGCTTATGCTCTACTTGTTCATTGATGTGAATTAGTTTTTTAAAATTGACAAGATGGAAGCCTTATAGATCTTGCACAAACCCTTTGTCATTAGTAGTGTTAACCTATATACATCCATTGTTGCAACTCTACCTCACAAATTTTCCTTAATCTTGCTTCCCTCTAATGGCCATTTATAATGGCTTTCCAAATGTAACATCTATGTGTTGTACTTGTTCAATATTTTAGTGCTCGATAATAGGTTTGGGGGGTTCCTATACTCTTGTGTTCCATCAAAGTGAACTTACATCAATTGGAATTTATGATAATATTGTAAAAAGTGATGATGCCCCTAAAAATACCACTTCTTAATATGAGAAAAAACACATTAAATTTATATCAAAGTTACAATTTGGACAAGTTAGTGCAGTATGTGTATTCCATCCAAATAAGGTACTAAACCTAGGAAAGCCACTAATTATCCACATTAGTGCTGCTTGTATTCTAAATGTCTCACACATGGAAACATCATATGTGTTTTCCCTATCTAGCTATAAGTCATCTAACTCTTTTGCCAGAGGTTATAAATAAACATCTATGTCATTCCCTAGCATTTTTAAACTCGAAATGACCATTGATAGAATGAATGAAGTAAACTTCACGCATATCTAAGGGAGTAAATGTACAGTATTCGAATTACATGCTAAATGTTGTGATTGGTACTAATGTTCCTAAAAGAATTGAAAATATCACTTGTTAGGTGAAGCCAAATATTATAGGGATCTAATAAAAATTCTAGGCTAGTTGCGTTAAATCTCTTCCATACTTTAGAATCTTTTGAATGCGTTATTTTGCTATCTTCATTGCTTTTACTAACATACCATCTTAAAGGCTTGTTAAACAAGTTAGTCCATATGGATATAGATTGGTCTATATTACCTATGTTCATAGTAGGGTTAATTTTATGGGGGTTTAAACTTGCCAAGACCCATAATGAACCTCATTAACTCATGAGTTTTGACTATGAGTTTGTGAACTTAATACATACATGTCAATCTGTGATAGATTGGATTCACAATAGACCAAACTTGTATTTAAAAATGAGATTAATTTTAAAAGTTTAAACATGTCAAAACCTATAAGAGTATGGATCAACCTGCAGGTCATGATCCCATTTGACACCCTTCCCATCTCATATACTATGTTGTCTTGGTAGATATAAATAGTTGTTGCAACCTCTGTTTTAGTAGAAAGTAGTGCAAAATTTTTGTTGCCTTTTTCTTTTCTTTCCTTACAACATCTTCATTCCATCTAGATGAATCACATCTTTTGTATGTTTCCCTATTTGCATCTTCCCCTAATACAATGTGCAATCATTAAAGCAAGAATATATTTCAATACACTTAAACCCTAATTTTTTAATTACCTTCATGGCTTTGTGAAAAGAACTGAAGAATTTAACATGCTTAAACACTTTCTTCAATAGATATAGATTCATTGTCATGGCTTTATTAGTCATGTCGTACAAGCACTTAATATAGTATAGGTTTAATAGAAAAGATGGTTTGGAGAACTTCATGCACCCATTATAAACTAGTTCACTTTCATCATTAAAAACCCTATAGAACTTAGTAGTAGTTAAGTCTATCCCTCCACTTAATAGCTAGTTATTATTGTTGACATTTTCATGAGACATGTTTAGCTCACTATCATATTATAGACTACTTAATCTGAATGCATTGCTCAACATATCTTCCATAGGATTTCATGGTGTTTTGATGGGTTTATGATAAGTTTTAGTAACATCTGATGTAATGCATTTTCAAGTTTGTTATTTTTCCCATGTTAAATCCACTTGGTGTAGTTATGAGAAAAGTTCTTTCTAGTTAGGTGGTCAAAGGATTCAACTTTGCCTTTTATTTTTCTAGGATTAGCAATGACATAGGATTCTTCACCTAATGAATGCTTGCTCAAATGAGAAATCAAGAAACCTATGCAACCCTTCCCTATACTCGATTGTATTCTTTCCCCAATCAATCGAAGATTTGCCCATGTTTGCTAAAGGATAAGTAAAAAGGGCACTACTTACAAATTTTTAATTGCAAATATTTATCCGTAAAAAATTGATTAAATTTTAGAAATGGTTATAAGGTTTGGGTGCACTGTTAATGTTAAAGAAAGTTGGGATAAATTTTGGGTATACTATTTGGTGAATTCAAATGGTGGATGAATTTCAAGTCTAATGTTGGTTTATGATTTCTTAAACAAGATTTTTTTTAATCAAAATAGGCTAATGTTAATCTAATTATATCTAAACATGATGAAAAAGTCACACTAAATTTTTGTTAATAAAATTTAATTGTAGTTATTTGTGAAACATTCATAATTCTATTCTAGGCTAAGCCTAACATCTTATTTAAAACATGCAAAGTACTACTATAGAGTCATAATATGAAGATATTGGGAAAATGTTAAATATTGACCATAATAATATGAAGATGGTCTACTCATATCATGACTAGAACATCTTTGGACAATGAGTGCTCTCATACGGTGGTTTCAAAAGAATTTCAAGCAAGAAAAATGCTTTAAGTAGCATTACAAAATATGATTTTTCTAAGGTATTAAAAAGAGCGATTGACATACCTTGTTCTATTACACGAGAGCTTGAACCTAGTATTTTCCTTTGTCCTCCGTCTTTGCTCTAACCAATTCCAATCTTCTCTTACTCATAACTAGAAGTGATTGAAATCAAAAGTAGTAAATAGACAACATTTACATAGACTTGTAAAACTGTATACATAAATAAAAAAAAAGTTGTAGTCACTGAATTATCGACAATTGCATAAACTAGGTTTAACCAGTAAAGAATGCTTTCTTGGTAAATTGATAATTTGAAAATAACTACACATTAGTAAGAATATACATTTTACAGCCCCTAACAAGTATGAAACATACTAAAAAAATTGCAATTTTTGTTCGTAATTCCATATGTTTATTAATAAACATAATGAAAAGATGCATATGTTAACCAAAGATTAATGTAATAAAAAGATGCATAGGTTTATGCATAACTAAAATCAAACATTTCAACTTTATTGAAGAATATGAAAATAGATATCATGCTTTGACAAGGAAGAATGTAAAGATTTTAAATAGAGTGTGATGTGATTAATATAGTCCATAACATATATTGAAAGATTTTAAGAGTATTTTACTCTCATTCATGCCTTCCTGGTTATTTAAACAAACATATTTTATGCAACATATTTTACTCTCATATGCTAAAATTTGAAAGACATGGCCTATTTAGGTATTTTAACATCTATTTTATATGCTGAAATCAAAACTATTTCACAAAAAACTCAAGGTAGAATTTGATATTTTGAAGAGTGCATAAATCAATTACTCTTAAAGTAGTACATGTACGTGAGTTAGCAAAATATTAGATTTTTCCATTGTAAACCTATTAATTCAATAATAGATAATCTTGCAAATCCATCGGCTTCAAAGCAATTTTTTTTCCATAAATTTGCTGTTACGTTGTAGAAAAATTTATAGCAATAAATAAAATGAGATAAAAAATTTGATGTTTGATCTATTTGTGAAAAGATAAAATTTTATATGTTTAAATTGGGGTGAAATGACAAACCATTTAAATAAGATTATAAAATCTCATTTAGGATCAATTTCAATAGAAGCTTGAACTCAATTTCGAATATTTTAAGTTCTATAAGAAATTGGGTAATGCTTTAAGGAACTCCATCTCTTAAAAAGTTTAGCATTTCACCATTGGATTACTTTTTTTTTTCAAATCTTAAAGCAAGTAAATTAAAATTAAAAATACAAATCTTAATGTGTTAAATATATTACCTTCAAAAATTAGAGATTAATAACATATTATTTGAATAAGTTCATGTAAATCATTTGGACTCATATTCAAGTTAAAACCGAATTCAAATTTGAATTAACAGACTTTAATGATGTTTGGCTTGAGTATAAGCTCATTTATTTTTATGCAAATTCAAGATTAAATATATAAATATTCAACTCAACTCAATTTGTTTTCACCTCTATTAATTGATGTAATGCAAGCCACTAATGTGTAGGCCTATGTAAATTTTGTAGATGTGAATTTTTAAATTTATTTTTTATTTCTACTTTTATAAAATATTAATTTATTTGATTCTATTTTTAAAAGAATAAGATTGAATATATTAAATTTTATATAAACACTTCTAACAAAATAAAATAAGATAAATTAATATCTTATAGAGAAAAAATTAATATAAAATATTTTAAAAAATTGACAGTGAAGAAAAAGATAAGTTCTATGTAAAAATTGACTTACATATTTCTTATGTCTATTTTTTATTTCGGATGAAAAATTCTTGTTATGAAAGGAAAATAGAATTTCTTTTTCCTTTCTAACTATATGTCCTATCACCATTAGTTTGTTTTTCTTTTCATCCTCGGATTCCTTTTGGATGATAGAATAAACAAAATTTTTGATGGAAAAGGTTTGCTTTAACGTTGTTCTCCTTATCTCATCCTCCCTTAGAGTTTTTTTCTTTTTTTTAAGTTAGAGATTATAGTACACTATTAATATAATGATATATTAATATATTATTAAATTTAATTATATATATTATATTTTTTTAAAATTAAATTTAATACATTATATTATAACAAATCATATATTATATTTAGTGATACATTATAATCATCCTCTTTAACAAAAGCAAAAGATGCCCACAGCAACTTGGCTGGTAAGCGTCTATTTGCTTCTTGGAGGCTTGGAACCCAAGTTTAATAAAAAATAAAAAATGGACTCCAATTCCCAGTCCTTTTCAAGGACAACCCATCATGATTTTTTATACCAATGAAATACTAACATATTCCTACTAATACATTGTTACTGGTTACTTCCTTGCTATTACTGATTTTACTAGGTAGCCCCTCAAGACTTTTTAATTTCATTGCTTTCTGTTGCACGCTGTTTTTCTTCAAATAAAACTGCCGCGTACATTTCAAAACCTAGTCATGAATTCTATTTCTCAACTCCTCAAAAATTGAGTGTGGTCTGCCGACAAGGGCGATATGTTGTTATAGGTCCTTAGGGAAAATAAAAATGTTGTCTATTAATGTTGCCTATTCGTAGGCAATACTTTTTGAACTTATATAGGCAACAGTTTTTGCAAGTGAAAAATGTTATATTGGAGGACCAGATTTGTTTGTAATATTTGTCTATTGAATTGTGAGACATTTCGGTTGCCATAGAAGAAGCGAACTCCAGTTAATGCATGCACAAAAGGGCTGTATTATTGCCAAAAAAAGGTGGTCTATAATACTGCATATGTGATGAGAGTTTAATGAGAATTCGGTGAACTACTTGCATTACCTAATTCTAATAAAATTCTTAATTTTTATAAAACGATGATTTCCATTTTGAGCTTATTCTCTATGCCCTAGGATTTAAAAAATGGTTCACGATCGCAATATTACTCGTAATATTAGATTTTCGAGGCAGATCGCATCTGCAATTTTTCACAATTTTAGACCGTTATAATCGTATTTTTTCGCATTTACCTGCAACGCGACGCAATTGCAATGTTGACCGCAACCGTAATTTAAATCCCTGTCTATGCCTTAAAAAAATGTGATTTTAGAAAAAAACGTCCATCCACTTGCAGCAAAAATGTCACTGTTAAACTAATACGTTTGTGACTGGACCAGCCACAAATATAGAATCAGCATTCATCAACTACATCCAGCAATCTTTGGCTAATTTGCACTTACAGCAATAAATAAATTGGTGGTTTTAATAATAAATCCTCTTAAACAAACAGAGTAGTTTATTGAAGTTGCACTCTACACATACATAGTTCAACAATATACAAGAAGAAAATAATAGCAAAAAATAAATAAAGGCACAACAATTTTTTACATGAGAGTAAAAACCACGGACATGATCCAGCAAAATATATCACGATACAATGCCTTATAAATACACGGAGTTTCACTATATGGATCCAAAAAATTCAATGCAAATGTCCTAACAAAAAATAAAGATCCAACTAACTTGAACAACAGAATTAAGTTAAACAGTGTTAAAACACAAGCAAAGAGTAAAAAAAAATGCAGTATTAAGAACAACGTGTAGAAGTTTTCTTCGAAATAGAATAAATTTGCTGTCTGATTTTCAGGTTGAAAAATCAAAAGCTTGTATTTTTCATCCCCTCCGCAGCTTCCAAAAATGATCTGTGACGCTCCCTCAAAGGAAAGAATCCTGGCTTCACCAAAGCCAGCAGATATCATTGTCAGAGCGAAGGAAGAAAATAGTGCATAGGAAAACAAAGGGAATCATTGAGAGAGACCAGACAGAATAATAATAATAATATGTGCTAAATTAAATGTATTAGGCATGCACGAGTACCTGCAATCAGTTGTAATAGAAATTCGTTAAATCCTCCTCATCAGAAGATTCATAGTCTTGTCCCATCATTTTCAGCTTTTCCACCTCATTGAAATTCGGCAAGCTCTCTAATTCAAACCTTTCCAATTTTGGAAGGACGAGCTGCTGCTCTCTTTGATCTTTATCTCCATCATCGTTGGCTTCAGCAGGTTTGAAATGAAAAAATCTCTCCAGTTCAGAGCATTTCCAGATCTTTATGTCTTTCAGTTTAGGAAGATTGCAGATCATTGAACCGGAGAAAAGACATTTCATCTTGTTGCATTCCTTTATGTCTAGAAATAACAACTTGGGAAAATCACAGCCCAATGAAGCAGAGAAAAGGCATTTTAACTTGTCACATTTTTGGACAGCAACACGTTGCAGGTTTGGGAAGCCCACATCTTTCAAATCTGAAGACATGTCGATGATTTCCTCCAATTCTTCACAGTTGCTTATATAAAGAGAGTTCAAGTTCTGTAGGGATCCAACAATACCTGGAGGGAGAATACTTTTTAATTTAGAACACCCTTCCACAATTACCTGCTCAAGTTTATGAAATCCCAAAATCGATGTGGGACCACTCCAAATAAATCTCAACTCAGGCAGATTTTTTAAGCTTAACTGCCATAAGTTTGAGTGCAAAGAATTTTGTGCAACATTGAGGACTCCTTCAACTTTGATTTTGAGAATGCCAGCTAGTTCTACTCCACAACTTTCCTCCTCAAAGACAATGGATTCCATGCTTAGGAAAGATTGGAGGACGAGAGGAAGCATTGATTGTTGGGACAATTGGTTTGAGCTTGTATCAATCTCCCATAATATTACTCCCCCCTGCTATCAGCCATTGTTTGTTAGTCAGTTTTGAATCATCAAATTTCCTAAGTTAATAACTAAGAACTCAAAATCTATATGTAAATAACTTATACAAAGTTTAGTCTGAAATGGAAGAGATATTGACTTGAGAATGAGAATATGGTAATCCATATTCGATTGTCACGAGATAGTATTTTTTTTTTTAATTGAAGTTGTTTTTTTATCATTTTATATTTTAGATTTCTTTTTCTTTTTAGTAAGATACTCAAATTTCTATAGTAAAACAGATAAAAATCTTAATAAGTTACGAGGAAATCAGAGGAACGTTTAAAAATAATTTTAAGAATTCATAAAGTTGCTATATGGAACATAAGATAAAGAATTGGTAAAATAATCCATAGAAAATTCAATAATTAGTACCTGTGTTTTGTAGTTAGGAGAAACCACCTGAGTTGCTCCTAAAGAAAAATTGGAGCATCCTTGCATGTAAACATTTTTCAGTTGCATCTGTTTGTGCAATGCAAAACCTTGGCAAATATCAACTAAGCTTGGCAATCCAATCAGTTCCATCGATGTCAAGTTTGGAAGCACAATTTCCTCTTCATCAACAGTACCTTTAAAAATCTCTTTTAATTGAGCACAATTACCTACATATAGAGATCCTAATTGTGGTACTGTTTTGATCGTGACAACAGAGAAGAGGCTTTTCAACTTGTTACACTTATAAATGCGTAACTCGAATAGTTCAGGGAGGCACACTTGAGCATTGGAATGATTTTGAGGTTCTTCTTCATTCTTTGCAATGATTTCTTCCACTTCATCACAGTTACTTATAAATAAAAATGTCAACACCGGTAGATTTATATGGATGGCCCTTGGAAAAATATATTTCTGTCTTGAACAATGGCTCATTTTTAGACTCCTGAGATGCTGGAAACTCAGAATTTGTGAACCGAACCATGTCAATCTTAATTCAGACAAACTTCTTAACTCCAGACTTTCGATCAAGTTCTTTCTATGGTCATTAGCAACAGCAACTCCCTGAAAAAGTAATATTATGGCATGTAGTACGGGAATATCCCAACTAAAACAAATATACCTTAATTTTCAGCTAAAACTATATCTATACTATATAACACGTATATTTAAAAGAAATTCTTGCACTTGTATCGTGTATTCTCTCTCTCTCTCTCTCACACACCCACCCGCCCACCCAAATATATATATATATTGGCCGCAGCCCATGGCAATTAGACGCCTCGTGTCCCATTTTATTAGCCGTGGTATTCAATTTTTTTAAGTCATATATATATATATATATTAAATTGCATCCTCTTGTTATATTTTTTTAAAGTGTTCTCACTCTTTTAATTACAAAATTATTATAATTTATGCAGAATAAAATAAATTATATAGATGTATATTTATTGTAATTTTTTGAATAAATTTTATTTTTTAAAATATTTCCCAAAAAAATAATTTTACAAAAAATTAGAGAAATTTAAACATTTGCATGATTTAAATTCTACTGATGGTTTTTTTTTTGTATTTTTAGGAGAAAATGCAAAAAAATCCCACACTCTAATAGTGAAATTTTATACTATACAAAATCTTTGAATTATCACGTAATTAACTATTTTATATTATCATCTAATATAGTAATATCTATAATAATATTATAATTCTTATTGTAATATTATAATTTAATAATATTCCTAAATTTTATAATATTTATTATAAATTATATTGAGGCCTTCCTTATTCGACCAAATTTTTAAAAAGTTCATAAAAATAATATAATAATATAAAATGGTTAAGAGGTTCTGTACAGTTTAAAATTTCAGGTCTAAATTTTCAAAATTAGAGAGTGCAATAAAATATAAGCTTCAAAATGAAAAGAATTTTTTTACATTTTCTCCTAAAAATCCAAAAAAATACTGAAACAAATTTAAATAACATATTTTTATTGATTTTCAATTCTGTAAGCTTAATTTTTTAGGAAAATAAGGTAAAAGTTATTAAAATTTTGTAATAAATATACAACTATATAATTTATATTAATATGCATAAAGCATAATCAAAATTATTGTATTTTGTAATTAAAAAATGAGAATGCTTTAAATATGTCTATATAACCAGAGGATGCGGTTTAAAAAAAATTAAAAACCCTCCTCAACTTTGGAAACCTCAGGTGATAGTTAATAAAATGGGACATAAGGCATCTAAATAGCACGGGCTGCAGCCCTTGGCTGCTGCCGACAGTTTTAGTCAAGTATTGTCAATATTAATATAATAAAAAAAATTCATTACAACATATATTTTGTAGTCCACATATAGCAATTGCTAATGAAATTTAACGGAAAAGTGACAAAAAGTATTCAATTAAAAATAAAAAAATAAATATAATTAAAGGCTTAGTTTCAAAATTTTAAATTATAAGGATCTTATTAAAAATTGAGTAGAATTATAAGAAATGAGAGAAAAATTTAACCATTATATTTTTATTACAATTATCTCTTCATTGTAACTTGATTGAATGTTGCAGAGTTTTATTTCCATCAAATTATAATATTTTTATTACAAATACGGTAATTTTACTATCTAGAACATGTTGTATAATATGCCCATGTCCTCAATTTTTTTAAACAAATAGCCATGCATATGTTGAAGAGAGGATGTATACATACCACATTCTGACACTGTTCAGAACAAATCCACCATGTTGTCAATCTCGGACAATGCTCCCATTTTAGGATCCTCAGAGATGGCCAGCTTGCATGACATTTTTGTGGGCACATCCCAATCAGATTTCCAAGGCCACGGAGTTCAAATACATGCAGAGAAGGAAGCATGATTTGGATCTCATTCCGATCACGGGATGAATGTTCATGGTCATGTCCATCAAATACATATTTTAGCTTATCACAAAAATATATTCTTATCTCTTGTAACTGTGCAAGGCCTTGTCGACCACAAGAGAATGGGAAAACATATTGTAACTCGTGACAGGAAGCAATATGCAGTTTCTTCAAGTTGGGGAAGATGGAATGAGAATTGTGTAGAGCTACATATATTTCGCCTGCTCCACTTGTTGTTATATGCCTCAGTTGTTCACAACGGATTATTGTAAGTTCTTCCAGTCGTTGCAGACTTGCGGCAACAGGCAGGGAGAAGAGCGCAACTACTCCACATTGACACAAATCCAGCATTTTAAGATTGCAAAATTGACCTTCCCTTGGAAATATGCTTAGGACGTTCCAGCACTCAGATATCCGAAGTTTTTCTAATTTCTCCATTAATCCAAGCACAGGACGACCTCGAAACACCTCTTTCAAGTCAGGGAGGGAAATGAGTTGTAAATTGACTAACTTGGGCAATAGAGCATCTTCTAGAGATGAATCTGCATCGGCGAAGCATTCCATCTGTTCACATTCAGAAAGTCGGAGCGTCCTTAATTCATTCATGCCTAGCATAGCTCTAACCATGTCCGGGATGACATTTTTAATACCACCATGACCGCGACAGAACTGAACTTCATCCGCATTTTGAAAAAGATTCCTTCCACCTATGGTAGAGACATCAAAATCTTTTACTTTTAGTATTTTCACACAGGAAACATCATTTTCTCCAAATCCTCTTGAATCCCCTCCGAATTGTAATTCGTACCTCTGCATATTAGTAGAAGCAAGATCGTTCACAAAACATATATCAGCTTTAGAAATATACAACTCTTCTAGTCGTGGACATCTTGCTATGCCTTCAGAATTATAGTTTTCCGTAACATCAGTCCCTGTCAAATCTAAAAGCTTCAACTCATTCAAATTTTCAATTCCTTCAGGAACTTCCTTGAACGAAGAATATTGCAAATCAAGAACCTTAAGTTTTCTTAAGCTTACAGTGAAAGAGATGTCGCTTAGCTTCCATCCTCTCAAGCACAAAGTCCGGAGATTGGACAAGGACTGAATTGACGGATGTAATGTTAAGGATGGACCTGTATATTGACTGATTATAGCCATAACTTTAAGTTCTTTCATGCCATTAAATGATGCACGTGATAATCCTGGGGAGTTATCCGTATTTAGGATTAGAATCTCCAGTTTTGGGACATCCCATTGGCAAGAAATTTCACCTGTGCCTCCATACCATGAAGACACTGCAAAACAATTTTTTGTAACTCCATCGCTTATGGATGAGTTTAGATCTCCTTCAGTATTTACCATGATGGTTCTGTCCATCTCCGATGATATCCATAGAGCCATGTCACGAAACAAGTCATGCATCTTCACCTGATCATGACTCTTCTCCGAATGCATCAACAAACAAGAATCTAAAAGTTCATCCAAGCCCACTCTAACCCTTCTCCTTGTTAGATTGAATGATTTAGATTCTCCACCCACACCAAGACCGGCCCCATATCTGACCAATAATTCAATAGGAACTTCATGATCATCCGGAAACATAGCACACATCAAGAAGAGCAATTGAGCTTCTTCGTTTTTCAAAAAATCATAACTTAATTTAAGACTAAAGAAAGCATTTTCTCCTTCTTCATCAAGAGGTCTTGAATCCTTCAATGTTGTCAAAGCTGCATTCAACTCCTCAACGTCCAATTCTCTCGATTTACCTTTCAAGGAAGATGCCACAACTTTAATTGCAATTGGCAACCCCTTGCACTCCCTTGCAACTTCCCAGGCCAGCTTCAATATATCATAGGGATATTGATCATTTATATCAGCATAATTCCGAAACAAAGTCCATTCTTCTCCTTCAGATAGTAATTCCAACATAATTTCTGTTTGACATTCCATTAAAGAGCATACTTGGCGTCGACGTGTAGTCAAAAGGACTTTGCAGTTGCACTTTTCACTTGGGTCAAGATCAATACCTATATCTTTCAAATTAATCTTCCTCCACACATCATCCACTATTATGAGAACTCGCTTCTCTTCTTTTATTCTTAGCCAAAGTCGTCGTTTTCTTCCCTCCTCAGAATATTCTGTAAATTTTAGGCCTAAGAAGTCGGCCATTTCTTCATGAATTCTGCCAATATTTGGAGTTTGAGACACTGTAACTTTCATAACCAAATCAAAAAGATTCAATTCTTTAGCTTTCTTCCCCACTTCTCTTGCAAGGCTTGTTTTGCCCACCCCTGCCATCCCATATAACCCAATTTTATGGATGTCATCATTTTTAAATGCCTCCATGATTTGATCATAAGCCACTTTTGTAGAAATGAAGTAGGCAAAACCATCAGATGATTCATATTCTATGCTCGGAAGTGAGGCACGATGAGAAAAAGGCTCAAACTCATTCTTGTTTAACCACCTTGTCATTTCTTCAATCTTCTTTGCCATTTGCTTGCAAAGACGGTATGTTTTCCGAGAAGGACAATAACCATGAAAGCACTTATTACTTGCTTCCAGTTCTTGTTTCATTTTTTCTGCTTCATCCAGTAGATTTTTCACTTCATTCAACCACTTTTCCACATGCTTCTCAATTATTTCAGTGTTCCTCTTTGCTTCTTCAGCACGATTTTGGATTGTATCTCTTTTCAATGTCAACTTAGCCTTTATTTCCTCAAGATTTTTGATGAATTTTTTAATGCAGAACATGTATTGCAATTGACGAATTGTGGGATCCACTGCATATTCGGCAGCTTTCGACACAACAGAGGTAACAATTTCAGCCATTTCTGCAAAGTTAACCCCAAGAAATAGTTATTTGTATTGATGAATTAAAATATAGAGATATTTTGTCTTGACTAATCAGAGAAAGTGATATTTTCACTTTCAACATTCATAGTTGTGTTTACTTACGTGGCACAATTTGAAATAGACATTTGCTTCAAGCCTTCCATACACGTTTGAAATAATTCATTTGGATACATAATTTGCAAGTCAGAAAAACAAAAAACTTTTGTAACTATTTCATGGCAAGTTGTAAAAGAAATTTATATGCTGCAACCTTAAAGGATATGGAATTAGAATTTTTTATACACTCGCTACTTGTAAAGTGCATACAAACTTTCAAATTGAGCTTCTCTAAAGTTTAAAATGTATTTTAGAGAGTAAAATACATTATCATAAATCTTTCATGAGAAAATCAAGTATTCCAAATTAATAAATAATAATTAATTTTTTAAAAGTATTTGTAAATATTCACTCCCTTTTTTTTTCATCATAGGCTATAATTTTGTATATTACCTTTTAAAGTGTATTTTATACTATAGATGAGTTCAATTGCAAACTCTCGTATGAAAAGTTTTAAAAATGCAAACTTTTTCAAAGAAAGAAAAACTTGAAAAAATAAAGGGTTATTAATGGGAGTAAAACCCACTTAATAAAACCAGCTCAAATTACTAAAAGAACAGATGTAATTAATTTTAATAGGTATATGTATTATATATAAGGGTATGATATTATGATAAAATAAATTACGATTGATGATTATATAATTAGCATTTGCTTTAATTTAATACTAGTGACTAAGCCCATGCTATGCATAAGCTAATATTTAATAAAAATTATAATAATTTATTGATATATTAAAATATATTATTTAATTTATAAAAATATAATTTATTTTAAAAAATAAATTATATTTTATTGTTTTAAATTTCATTGAATGTAACTTATGTATTTATATAATAATAAAAGGGAAGAATATTTATATCATGTTTGATATGATGAAATAAGAATAGAATAGAAAAATATTTCTTTAATTATGTTTGATATATGAAAATAATATACTAATGGAATGGAGAATGAGTTTTTAATAAAAATAATATTCTTAATAAAAAATATAAATTTAATTTAAAGATATAATTACAGTGCCTAATATGTAAATAGATTTTATACCATCATTTACTCATATATTATTACTTTGTAAGAAAATTCCTAAACTTTTTTTTTACTTTTTGTAAAAATATTTAGTTACATTTTTTAAATAGTATAGCATCTTTGTACTAATTACTAATATAAATAATTTTTATTTTACAATCAAGCAAATTAATTTAGATATACACAACATCATTTTATCAATTAAAGCAGCATTATTTTTCAAGCATTTTAAAAAATATATTTAAATTTATAAAATAGAAATAATTGCATGAAATGAACAAAAATGAAATATATAGATAAATTGACTTGCACCAAGAGTTAAAATAAAGTCCAAAAAATTTTACAAAAAAACAGCGAAATGTAATAGACGAAGTAGTCATAAAAGGGACATTATTGAAAAAAGAAGAATGAGAAATTTTGAAGGGAAAAAAAATTAAATGTAAGATTGACCACACTTATTTCTAAAAATAAAAAAAAGAGAGAAGAAAAACCTTGTTCTAATGTGAAGGAAAAAAAGATCCCTTTTTTTATTTTTGGGAAAAAAATTGAGATCCATACCTCACTATCTTTTCAGATTTTAAATTGAATTGCGCCTCCTTTGTGAATATTGACTCCCTTTTGTAGAATGCTACAATGAAATTAGCAAGGATTCAGTGCAAACGAAATTTAAGCACCAAAAATGCCAACGGTCTCTTATTCTATTCCTTCCCCATGTTTATACTTCCACAATTTTTATCATGTAATTAATTGGTCTTTTCATAGTTATATGTCACTAGATCTAATAAGATTAATATATATATATATATATATATATATATATATATATATATATATATATATATATATATATAATGAAAATTATGCTTCAATACATGTTGCTGAATTTTTATAACAATATTTTGAATTTCTATAAGAAGTTAGCTTTTTACATAAAAAGTACTAAAATTTTTTTTTATATATAAAACTGTTATTGTTATTTTATGAAAAATAAAACTATATCACGCAATCTCACATAATCAATATAAATACACACTAATTTTAGCAATCAATCCTGCTGTAAATGGATACATGGCATCATTTATCCACTTTATTTGCCTCTGTTTTTCCGTATATAAATTATGTACAAATTCTTCTGTAAGTATATTTTGTTTATTATTCAGACCTATTTAGTTCAAGAAGAATCCAATTCTTAGGGAATGCAAAATGCCCTATGATGTCTTGTGATGATTATCTTAATGGAATTCGAGAGTAGTATAATTTTTGCTCTATAAGATAAGATCTGAGATAATTTTTCATCCAAAACAAAATATCAGGATGAGGTATCTACGGGTTCCATTATTACAAAATTATTATATTTTTTACTTTATACACTAATATATATGTATACTTGTATATTTTTTTCATTTCAATAATTTAGTCATCTAAAAAAATTAAAAATGCACTAAGATTTCATTAGAGGTGACAAAGGTTAAAAAAATAATATTTTGTTGATTATGTATCAATATAATTTTTTAAAAGTTTTACATTGTTTAAATCAACTATGTGTGGTTTTGGACATAATATCATAGCGTTATTTGATTATATGTGATTTACAATATTTAAATTTAGATTTTTATCCTTTTTTCTTTATTTATTTGTGTTTAAGGTTATCTTGTAATCACACATGAATTTGTGGCCCTTAATTTCAAAATTTATAATTTTTTAGTTTCTTTTATTTTTTATTATTCCCCAAAATTGTCTATGGAAATCTATTGTACCATGAGGCATTAAGATGGAGAGAATTTTGCTCGCAAAAAGGGGTGTGGGACAAGTTAATATTTTGATTTTGACAATGGGATGAGGTAAGATATGGCCGATCTCCTCCCACCCTACCTCATCGCCATTCTTACCAATTTTCATCTATATAATTCTACCTTAATTTAAAATTATTTTCAATTATCATATTTACATTTATTTTAATTCTTATTATCTATAAACAGAACTCTTATTATATTTAAATAGTTGGACATGGAAATTAATTTTTAATCATATCAGATAGTAAAGACAATTAAATGTCATATCAACAATTAAATTTATAATTTATAAATCAATTGATATGTTTATATGCACATGAATAATTCTCTTCCTAAGTATTAGGAATGGAAATTGGTTAAGTGAATTAAGTTAAACTTCGCTTAAAATGGAATAAGCTTGCATAAAAAAAATTGATCTGCCATAACTTGGAATCCTACTCTACACTTTAAATTTAGCCTACCCTAACTTGTACGTAAATTTTGCACAATTTAACATATTTTATTATCATATATACTTTAAATTTAGCCTACCCTAATTTGTATGTAAGTTTTGCACGATTTAACATATTTTATTATCTTATATAGGCTTATCGATTATTACTAAATATTTTCAAAAAAATAATATTACAAATTGAATTGAATCTAGCTGAGTCAAATTTTGACATCATTGAGCATAAATTTAGCTATTTGAACTCAAACTAATATTAATATTTTAATCTAAACTCATTTTGACCCAATGTTATAAAGTTCAAAGATTGGCTTAATTTGACTTGAGTAAAAAAACTCAATTTGAGTTCAATTCAAGCTAACTTGATTTCAATAAATGGACTTAATTAAGCAATAGTAAAAACATAGTTTTGATGGGAAAAAAAAGTCAAAAAGTTTAGCATGATTTTAAATACGATTAAATGCTATATCAAAATGATAAAATGAAAATTTAATTATATAATTAATCAATAAATATTAAAAAATTGAAGAATTATAGTTGGATTGCTTACAAGTTAAAGAAGTCAAATAAAGAGAAAAAATTTGTTTAACTCTTAATTAAACAAGCTAACTCTCTTGCGTGAGTATAATGTAAATAAGATAATATGAATAAGGCTGAATCAAGTAATTATTGAGTTGAGATAATGACAAATACAATACTATTAATAAATATAAATATATTATGATATAAACTAAAATTAAGGGAATTATTACGGTTCCCTTGCGTGTAACTAGCTGATAAACTAACTGATAAATGATAAGCTACTTGGTAGCTGATAGTTTATAACTGATAACTAATAATTGATAAACTAACTAAAGTATTTCATAAAATTAACAGTTAAACTCATTGAAATTGCAAAATAGCATAAAAGGATATATTAATAGAAATATATATAATTAAAATAATTTATATTTACCTAAAAATTAAATTATATTAATGTAATTACAAAGTTTAAAATAAAAGTATAATTTTTAATATTTAATTAATTATATTTTATAAATTTATATATTTATTTAATTATATAATTTTTATTTTATTATTTATTATAAAATCATAATTACTTAAAATATAATTAAATATATTTTCTAAAAATTACTTAAATTTATATTACAAAAGATATGAATTGTAAATTAATAAAAAAAATAAGGATAAATTTGAAAAGAATTTAAAAAAATAGCAGCTTATAAACTATAAGTTACTCTAGGTAACTTATTAAATCAAAACTGATAAGCTCTCTGTAGTAACTTATGAGCTCGTGCGAAAAACACCTCTAGAGGCTATCTTATAACTTATTGACCAGGTCAATAAATTATAAGTTAACTTATTTGTTGCGTGAAACAGAGTTTAAGTGTTAGAGTTCTTTCATAAAACTTTTAATATTATAATTAATATGGTTTAGCTAATTTTGTAAAATAGGTCCAAAATTAGGTTGAATCTTGCTTTATTTTACAAATAGGTTAGATTAGACCAAAAATTGATCAAATTAATAGAGGTATGTAGGTTGGGTGACCTAATTTCACCTTTGTGAAATAGAATTATCCTAAAAAATTCATAAAATTATTTTTGATGTTTTTAGTTTGCCAAGAAAAATTAATTTTCAAAATATTTCATTTTTCCATATAAAAAAATTAGTCCTCTCTTTTCACTTATTTTTCTACTATATTTATAAATAATAGAATTTAATAATAATTTTTGGGTAAAACAAATTTGCACATTAATTTTAAATTTTTTTTATTGTCTCCTTCAAGTTTGTGAAATGTATCATACAGTGAATAAGAGTGCTTGCAGTTTCAGAAACTGTTCTTTTTTATTATTTTTATATACATTTATATTTTTATATTATAAATGATTAAATTAATAATTCACCGGTTATGAACCATACTCTTAAAATTTAATATCTGATAGATATGTTAGGAGTAATTGCAACGTTCCAAAAAGGTTCGAAAATAGCTGGAATTTAGTTGACAGTGGACTCCGATGTAAAGAAGGACACTGTCGTATTAGCTTCATCGAAAGGGCACACGTAAGCGTCGACGTCAGCACCAAAGTACAAATATCCTGCTAACGTCTGCAATGGACGTTGGTTCCGTCATTTCGGCTAGTGGAATCCGAAAATACTTTTTATACTTTTTAAAAAGAGAGTGATGTTTCGTTTCCTTCTAATACATAGAAAGATTTACAAAATTAAAATTTTTATAACTTATAAATAAAGAGTGAATAAAAAATAAATATGAGAGTGAGAATAATATTATTCAATGAAATCCCGCATAGAAATGTTATCAGCAATTGTCATACACAAAATTAGGTGCCATAAGTTAGTAATTATGATTAATTCAATAGGTAAATATATTCAATTTTGAATGAAACTTGATCTAAAAAACAAGTATGATGTAAATGTCTCGTAAAATAAATTTGGGAGCAAATTGTACTTGTAGATTATTATTATTATTATTATTATTATTATTATTATTACTACATTTGAAAGTATTTTGATAATTTTGATAAAGTTTGAAAATCCAAAGGAGTTTGAGAAACCCATGTCTATAATCTTTATATTTTTATCTTTATTTTGATATATTATGACGATAATATCTCTTTTAGAACATAGTGAAAAGGCCTTATGATGATTCAAGAAAAGTATTTCTATTTTTTAAGTGAGTTTTTGTTTAAAATGTTCTTTGAGGAAGTGGAGCACCAAAAAGTCTAGTAAGATTTCTTGGCATTTAGTTAGGGACTTGGGTGTATTAGTTTGTGATTGTCTTTTATATATTCAAAACTATATAATGAGATATATATTAAGTAATGAAATATCTCTTTTTATTTAAAATTATCCTTTTTTGACTCCTTGTACCTCAGAACTCTTAGAGCAAGGCATCTTTGCAACTTAGAGTACTACCAGCTACAATGATAAGCGTGTGCTACACAATTTCGATTAAAAAGTTATTAGCTTGTGTTACTAGACCGATCAAATGGATCATGATCTAATTGGACTAATGCGGTCACCAAATTTGATTTAATCAAACTATTCTAATATTTTATTCATTTTAATCATGGATTTAGATAAATTAGTTTGGATAGATTGAAATTTGAACAACCAATTTGAACCAAACCAATTCATAAACTTATGGTGAAAGTCCATAAATTTGTGAACTAAACCACACTACTTAAAATTTAATCTATTTTATAAGTGGATTTATATAGATCAATTTGTATGAATCAAAGTCCACACAAATAAATCAGTCCAATTTTCATCCCAAATCTTGCTGGAGATTTTTCATGCAGTTGTTGTACGTTTTGTTGATGTATGATAGACTTTTAGGAATCGCAGTCTATGTTGGGGCTTGAATATTTGATAGTCCCGTTGCTGATTCCTAATCTCCTGTCCTTGTCATTTTCATTATCACTCCTAATTTTTACTGATATATAATTTAACAATATATAATCTTCTTAAATATAATATTTAATTTTATTTTTAATATACAAATTTAACCAATTAACTTATATTTAAATTAGTAATTTGAATAAAATTAAAGATAAAATCCTAACCTACAATAAAATTTTCAACAGAACTTTAAATCGGGAGAAAAATTAGTGGAACATTAGTTTCATGAACAAGCAGATTACAAAAAACAGTAACTCCTTGCTAATTTCATAGAAACCCGGTAGAAAGAAAACTTAAGAAAAACTTAAGAAAGCAAATGAAGTGGAAAATAATGTTTTTCCTTACTTACTTAAAGGGTAAACACGGAATGGAAGAGAAAAGGAGTGGCAAAAAATCGAGCTTATTAAAAAGTTTTCTTACCATATACAGATGAAAAATGAATGAAAAAACTGACCATTACAATTTCATCCTTAATTTTATTTAACTCGAAAATTGATCTATTAATTTGAAAGTTAAATTTGTCATTCAAATAAACTTAATTTTTCTTTAATTTAATTTTCTTTCTTTCACTTTTCTATCAAAATAAATAAAAACATCATTTTATTTTTCTTTTCTTTCTTCTTTTTTTTATCTAAATAAGAAAAAGAAAAAATATTTTTCATATTATTTTATTCCCTCTTATTTTCTTTCTTCTTAACGTATCTTTATTCAAAGGTTGATAATATCAGGGACATCTCCGATTGGCTATTACATTCAGTGACCAATTAATTACTCGGATCATGTTTGAAACCGTGTCATCTAAATTTTTAGTCCCTTAACTTAACAAAAAGTTACTAATATGATTACAGTGTGATTCCATTTTTAGGTCAAAATGATCGCAATATAATTTTATATTAAAAAATACCAAATTAATTATGCAGAGCAATTGGCAATACACAAGAAAATTATTGGTAGCTAATAATATTTGCAACAGGAAGCTACAAATTGATTCAAATGTTGCTGTCGAATCACTATTAGGGATATATGTTTGTCTCTGGAGGAATTTAGCGGTGCTTGATTTTATGAAATTTTTGGTTGATTCAGTATCCACTAATGTTTATCTAGCCTGGTATCTAAGATTTAATAATGAGATGGCTCATTTGAAAGCTAAATAACTTGATCATATAATTTGTAATGGATCAAGGAATTTATCTTAGGTTTTGCTTGTTTTCAAGAATTTTTTTAAATGTTTCTCATCGTCCATATTAATAAAAATTTTTCCTCTTCATGACGTTAAAAAATAAAAATTCTCTAATTTGAACTAATTGCCTTATATATTTAACATTCAATGTAATGAAGTCAATTTTACTTGAATTATAATCATAAAGCTTTGTATAATTAATGATGACGAAAGTAGTATTAATTACCCAAAACGGCAAGGGTCACATACTTAATAAAGTATAGATACGTATGAATTAGAGGGGGTATAGAAAGAAGAAAATTTCAATTATTTTTACCTCAATTTATGATTTCGCTGGCTCTCAAGTGGCAATAACACTACTTCTGTTGAGCATAAATCCTCCTTTAGTTTTTCATAACTACTCCTCCCTCTTTTCCGATGGACTGCAAACAAAAATATTAGAAATATTAATTAAGTCCAGACTCATCTCACTGGATTGCTCACATATATAGCTATAACATTATTAGAAAATTGTGATTTTACTAAAGCGTTTCCTGTGGTTTTGATACCCTAAGAAATTGTTGTAGGAAATTATGGAATAGTGTGTGGAAAAAAATTAAAACCTTTTAATTTCAATCCATGTTTATTTTCCATGGCAGAGGACCGTGAGAATTTTAAATTATCTTCATCCCATGGCAGTAAACCGTGGAAAGTTGGAAAAAAAATTGCATTATCAAAACCTATCATAAGAAATTCAAAATGCATTATTTCATTAAACTTGCCGACAACTATTCCTATGAGGAATGTTGTGGGAAATCTGATTATATTCGGATTCAACGCTAAGACTCCCCTTTCCTGTTTTCCTTTTCTCTTCTCTGGTGCTCCTATGCCATTCATCTGCGAACTTAATCACTCATCGAAGCTTATTTGAATCCTTGATCACATTTTTCTTGCTCTTATAAATGGAAAACCTAATTTACCATTTGTTTTTATTAATCTTTTGCTTAAAATTTTAGATGTTTCACTTTTAATATCATGTGAAGTGTGTGTGTGTTTGTTATCTTGGTGGTTCAACATATTGTGCATATGATTTTCTTTTGTTGTGTGGGTATGTATGCAATATTTAGTGTATATAGTTTTGAATGTTTGTCCAAAAAAATTGAGTTTTTTCACCTTTTTAATATCGTGTAATGTATATTATATGTTTATGTTGTTTTGGTGGTGAACATATAGTATTCTTTTGTTGGGTGTATGTGGTTTAGAAATGTTTCGTACATATGGATATATTTATAAAAATGCATACATGCCTTTGGGTGTGAACGTAATATTTGGTGTCTATGCATTGGAGTTACATTAGTTTTATATAAGATTTAGTATTTTCTTTCAAAAAAAGTCACTCCTAAAATTGTTAAATTTATTTCATGAACTAGATTATAGAACTTTTGTATTTTAGGACATTGCACAATCCAGAAATGGTAGTATGATGGTGTTAGGATAGAGATCATCTTAAAGAAGCATCTATTGATCAGATGAAGTTGCTTCTTGTTAGGAACTATCTAGATGATTGCATAACTAAAGAAGCCCAATTGACTAGGGAATTGTTAGAGTTGTTTAACGAACTTAGCCGATCTGTCCATGGATGGATCTTTGCAAATGTGGTCCAAATGAATCGAAATGGACCAAATAGTTCTGCAAAATTTGCAAACTTCATGATATGAAACTCTAGTCCTAAAATGCCCAATCCAAGGATCCAATGGATGAGTCCGCGGACTTTGCAATTTTTTTCAAAAAAATTTAAATTTCATCTCCTTTAAATCCAATTTTTTTGAAAGGGTCTAGTTTTTATTTTTTTTAAAAAATTCATTTAAAACATTTTTTACTTGACCATTTTTATACTTAAATTTCTGATTATAACATCTCTATTGCAAAAGTAAAAAATAAAAACATAGTTAAAGAGTACTTCTTAATCATAAAACATAACTGTAACATGATATGTAAACACAACTATGATGTAAATAGTAACATTGTGCCAAAAACATAAAACGTTCCCATAGTTAAAGAGTAATTCTTAATCATCATTGAGAATATAGTTCCAAGTAGAAAAGTGACATTAACTATCATATGTGCATTGAAATTTTGCATGTTATTATTTTGTATGCAACAGTAACATTTAAAGGTTTGGACCATAACATGATATGTTACTATCTTTCGTCACTCTGATGAAATGAGCTTAAAAATTGTACAATTGCTTACTTGTTATTATTGGTTACTATCTGATGCCAAATAGTAACATCATTGGAAGAGCTAAACCAAGGTGTGGAAAAACAAAATAAGAACTATTATGCTAATGTTTGGACTCAAGATGAATTGATCAAATAAAAATGAAAGTTTTTTAGGAGAGAAAATTGAAGCATAACATGTGGGATTGGATGTTATTGTTTAGGATTCAAATAGTAACATCATGCTAAAGACCACAAAATATGCTTAATACCAACAAGTACATTGCAATAACCTAAGAACACAAAACATGCCAACAAATGCTAAAGAAAGTTCTTTATGAGAGAAAATTGAAGCATAACATGTGTGATTGGATGTTATTGTTTAGGATTCAAATAGTAACATCATGCTAAAGAACACAAAACATGCTCAATGCCAACAAGTGCATTCTAATAACCTAAGAAACACAATCATTGTGCATGTTACTATTTGGGTGGCTCTGTTGTGCTAGACAACAACATCAATGGAAAAAGCAAGATTAAATTATGATAAAAAAAGACAGGTACTGTCATGATGATGTTTGCATTGAAAAATAAATTGATTAAGTTAAAACTAAAGTTCCTTACAAGATGTAATGTGAAGACAACATGAGGGATTGCATGTTATTATTTGGTATGCAAATAGTAACATGATGCCAAAGAATACAAAGCATGCACATGTTCAACATGCATGCTTCCATGTCTCTCTTTGTCATACAAATTATAATATGATAAAAATAATATATTGTTATCACTTTCATCATGACATTTGGATTGAAAATGGAGTGATGAAGTTAAAATTGAAGTTCATTAAGAGATATAATCCACAAACAACATGTTGGATTGCATATTTCTATTTGGTATTGAAAGAGTAACATTATAAATAAATCAAGTCTTATTAACAACTACACTCACTTTTTCTATAATTACAATTGTACATCTTTCTCTTTTAAAAAGTATATATATTAATATTTCTTTCTATATATACTAATTTTCCTTTTTTATACATTCAACTTCCTTATTTTTAAAAATTAAGAGGATTAAATATATATTTTTAAAATTAAAGTACATGTGAATATAATTAAGTTATATTTTAAAGGGGTGAGTCTAATTTATTCTTTTTTATTATCTAAAAAATTTTTAAAATGAAATTGAATGCAACTCTTTTGAAAATACCTTTTCACTCACCTTCTATGAAAACAAGAACTTTATTTTTTCCTTTTACAATACGTCACACTTGGCAATGAGACTTATGCTACAGCTTGCTACGAATTACTCTCAAATGCTAGTGAATCCGATTCAGGTGAAGAGAACCGCTTCAAATCTACAAAATTAAGGAGTAGTATTGTAAATGAAGTACAAAAATAATTAAATTTTTTTTTATTTTTAATGATTTAAAACTATGGACAAACAAAAATGGAAGTAAATGCAGCTCTTTTGAAGGCACCTTTCTCACTTACCTTCTACCAAAAAAAAAACTTTATTTCTTTCTTTTTCCAATGTTGGCACTTGACACTGATTATCCTACAGCTTCCTGCAGACTACTATTAGTGCTTGTCAATTTTTGCAAATCAATATATTTTGTAATAATTTAAAATATAATAAATATTTTGAAATCGAAATCTAACTCGTAATTTTTCCCTTTAAATTCTAATTTTTTTTCATAATTTTAAACTACGCTCAAAGAAACCAAAATATGGTGGAACAAGCAACTTTTCTAAGATGCAAGATGTATATTAAATGAATAAGATGGATTATTGAAATTGATGGTGAAAATTTGAGAACATTAATAATTATAAATTTAAAATTTAATTATTTTCAGCAGCACGTAATTTATCAAAAATTGAACCTCTAAATATCCAATTATCTATTATAATCTAGGATTTAAAAAATGGTCCGTGACCACAATATTACCTGCAATATTGTATTTTCGAGGTAGACCACATCCACGATTTTTTACAATTTTAGACCATTATAATCATATTTTTCCGTATTGGTCCGTATCGCGATGCAACCGCAATTCTTTTATACATCTTTTGATATTAATAATGTGTGAAAAATAATTTTATTTATATTAGAATTTAAATTGACAAGTTTTCTTTTCATTTGATAGTTTAATATGAATTCAAGTTGTAGAGTTCTATTTATATTAAAAAAAACATTGTTTTCAATGGGCATTTCTCAAGCACTCGTTTTTACTATTCTCACATGTATTCACACAAAAAATGTAAGGATAACCTAACGTGTGTTTAAAGCAAATTTTGTGGATTGGCACCCACATGCTAAGAAAAAATAATTTTTACTCGTTACACTTGGAGGAAAAAAAGTTAAAATATATATAACTTTTAGTATTATATTTTTTATAGGTATTAATTATCTTCCTAATTATATATATAATTTTCAATTACTGCTAAAATTTTATGTTGATATTATTTCTTATAACAATATTTTTAACTATACTTTTTAAAATATTAAAAAAAATTTTACACATAAATTACAATAAGAAAAGTCAATATTTTCCAACCTTCTTTTTTCACATTCATTCATTAATTTTAGATGAATCGGTGATTGATATATTCATTTTTATTTTAATTTTATGCCAATATATGATAGAATTTTTAAAAGCCTAATGTTATCTTTTTCAAATAAAAATAGAAAAGAACATACACAAAGTTGAAACGTAGTTAACTTACTTATAACGCATCCAAATATGAATTCATAGATAACTGCTTAGAGAAATATAGTAAAATTTATGAGAGTACTTTCTTCTGACTCAAATTAATTAGATACAATAATAAGTATATATAGTTTATTTAAGCAAATTATAATTAAATAAATTTTTTATAAAATTTTTTATGTATAAGTTTGTGCATAAAAAGATTTTTAGAAAAAAATCATTTCAACATAAAATTTTAATGATAATTCTAAATTATATGTATTATTAAGAAAATAAATTTATTATAAAAATTATATCTGTTCAAATGAAAAGTGCTCAAAGTATCATGGATTGAAAAAAAATAAAATATTTTTTTAAATTATTTTGTAAAAGAATTAAATTTGAATATATACGACTACGAATATATGAACCCAAGAATCTCCCGTTTTGAATTTTAAAAACATCCAACTTTATACAGATGACAAAATGTCGTTTGTATAAAGTTGAAATTTCACTTAGTGGGAAACGTGTGGCGGTAAAAAAATTCTGGACGAATCACGGACGACAAAAAATGACGATATGCAGACTACAAATGGTATCTTAACAGTGCTTGACGTCCAAATGATGCATGTGCCCTCAAATGATATACAGATGACCAAAGCAACAATATAGATGGGAAGTAGTTGTCTGTATAGGTTTACCTATAAAAATTCCACTAGCCTCTTCTCCTCCCTCTTCATCGTTGCCTTCTGTTTCTTCTATCGGGTGTGCTTTCCTTTTTGTCTCATGAATTTTGCAATGTTTTTACTTTTATTCACTAATTCTTATATTTATCTTGTTAAAAAAAATTAGGTTGTGGTTGGTACATTGATTGAAATTCTTAGCTGTTATTTTATTATTTTATTTATTGCAATAAACATGACTTTTTATTTTGAATATTTTATATGACAGCTAGTCTAAAAAGATAATTATTTTGTGTATTTTGGCATAATTATTGTTTTAAATTTCCAATCATATTAATATGATAGTTGAATATGAAATTATTTCAATGTTTCATTGTGTTGATTAGTAAAATTAATATTTCGTAGAAGTTAGTATATTTATTACATTAAATATCTAGTGAATTTGATAAGAAATATGTTAATAAAATATAAAATAATGTTGATAATTATATTAATTAAATTATTAAATTATATCAAAAGTAGAAGTGTAGAAAAAAATGAATAAATATAAATTTTAGCAATTACATGCTTGAAAATATAAAATCTTTGATAATGTGAAATATTTATAACTTAAACAATCATTTAAAAAAATAAAAAAAATAAGTAAATTGAACATTTACAAAATCACTTAATTAAATTCTCATAAAAATATTACTAAATAATAAATAGATAATACTTAATAAAAATATATTATTGAATAATAATGGAGAATAAAATATATAATAATTTAATGTTAGAAGTGAATCATATAATTTTTATTAAATTATTATATTATACAAAAATGAGAGTAAATAAAGTAACAACTAATTTTCATTGCTCATTCGTTATTATGTCATGGTGCAGTCGATCAGTAAATTTACACATATCATTTCTGTCATATTCAGATTTATGGCCTATCAACCATAATATCCACATATAATATGGACGAATTTTAAATCACATAATTTTATTTTCTCTTAATGCAATCACACTAGCCTCCCACCAGAGGGCGGCAATATAATCAGTTCAAAGCATTCGATCCACGTATAATATGCTCGAGCATATGAATATTTTTCAATATTTTAGTAAAAGTAAAGCTTTTAAATTAATGATGATATTTTAAATGATATATTCAATTTTATATGAAATTTTAAAGAGGACAATGGGAATATGCACCTTCCGTTCTTCACTAAAATACGAGTTCTGCAACCGTTAATCATACCTATTGAATTAAGAATAATTATTAATATTTAGCAACTTAATAAGATTCAAGCACAATAAAGATCTAATTTTTTATATTTGATGATAATAAAAATTATAAAAACTAATAATTAAACTTCATTTATTAGATATAATTAGAGAAAGATATTTATGGTCATCACTAATACCATTATCAAAATTTAATATGTTATTGTATGGTATATTGTAAGATATTATTAGTCTAATTTTTGATCGAATTTATTAGTATATCGATTTATCATTATATTAACAGTATATTATATAATTTTCTAATTAAAATATATAATTTTTTCTGATTTTATGGGAAAAGACAATGATAAAGTATTACTTTTATTATATTACATATAGCAAAAGGACTCTAACTAACATGTTTCCGTCTTCACCGTATGAATTCAGGCATCTAATCATGATATGCACATTGAATTCTGATAATTTTACTTTTTATAAAAAAATCAAATATACAAATAGAAAAATGCAAAGACTGTATTTGGTACAAATAAGTAAGTTAGTTAATAGTTAATAAGTTAATTGATAACTAATAAGTAAATTGATTGCAATAAAAATATTCAATAAAATTATTTGTAAAACTAGTTGAAAATATAAAATAATATAAAAATATATATCATATAAATAAATTTATAGATTAAATTAATTAATATTTATTTTAAAATTAAATTATATAAATCCAATCAAAATACTCAAAATAAAAATATAATTATATCTAAAATTTAATTATTTAAGGATGTTAATGATATTATATATTAATTTATTTATGATTCTACATAATAATATAAAAATAAAGAACTTAGTTAATTATATTTTATGATGTCACATATTAATTAATTTATTTTTATTTACATTAAATTAATAATAATATGTCAAATATTTATCAATATAATTAGAAAAATATGTTATCATTTGATCATTGTGAAATTTATCAAATAAAAATTTATTTTTAAATAAATTAAATATTTTTTAAAATTAATTTATAAATTTTTATCAAATTAATTAATTATAAATTATCTTAATTATTACCTCCAGTTGGACACAAAGTTGTTGTGGGACTCAACTTGGATTCAAGCTTTCCATCATTTTCTGAAAGAGAAGTCTTCTTTCCCCTCTTTATTTTTTATTTTCGAAACCGCCGATTCTATCTTTAATCCTTTGCTTTTCAACTATTTCCAACTAATGTTCCGCCTAGGATTCTCTAGTCGATGGAAAACATTTGCTTTCGCATCATTCCCCCTACCATTCACTCCATCTTTCTCGTAAAAGAGGAGAGGCCCACCACGTGAACACTTGCTTTTCAACTATTTCCAACTAATGTTTAGAATGTGCATTTAAATTAGGGTAATTTATTCTCCCCTTTCCTTAAGTAAGAAGTAATAACACCGACACCCCTTCAATTTTGGAAAATACCTAAAATCTCCTTCTAACAAATGGAAGAGGACGGCATTTGTTATTTGAACTTTATTGTCAAAAAATGCCCCTTCTTTTAACAAAGATTCATTACAATTCAAAAGAGCAATTGTTCTCATATTATTAGTAATAGAGGTTATAGGTTAAAAGGGGAACAAATTTGACTTTAATCAATAATTTCAAATAAAAAATAATAAAGTTGATTCAATGAAAACCTTGAAGTACAATAAAAATATTCTTTAAATTTGATGTATATGTAGTTTCAAAAATATGAAAATTTTCAAAATTAATTGAATATATTTTCTCAAAAATGATTAAAAAATAACATTTCTTTAATAAAATAAAATTGTGGACTTCTTTTTATGATGCAATGCAATTTCCAAAGCAGAGCAAGACACAAAATTTTTTTATAGAGGTTCGATTGTTTAAAAGGAATGTCTTTTGGATTTACTCCTCTTTTCTTAAGCTACTAAGTATTACTTCAGGTATCTACTAACTTTTCAATAAGTTATAACACCTAGCTCCCAATCTATATTAGGATTTCCACAACCACCTAACTTTGTAAAATTCACCAATCTTTACTAGGATTTCAATCACCACCTAGCTTTACAAGATTCACCAATCTCTATGAAGATTTCACAATCTAATTTTACAAGATTTCAATCACCATCTAACTTTACAAGATTCACCAATCTTCATTAGGATTTCAAGATAAGAAGGATCTTTCTCATAATCTCTAAAAGAGATTACATAAATTTTCATTTACTAACACTTTTAGAATGGATATGCAAGTTTTGACTCTAGAGTGAGAAGAAGATGAGAACTACAATTTTTCTAAAATGAAAGTTAGAGAGAATTTGCAAGTTATAGTGCAAAACTTCTATTTCTTTTATGTTGTCTCATCTCCATAAGCATGTATCCTATTTATAGAGAAAACTAACTTGGGCTCCAAGTTTGAATTTGAGCTTTTGGCTCCAAGCTTCCTTTAGGCTCCAAAAAATTTGAAATTTGAAAAATGGCTTTATAAAATTTTAGCTTGCCTTAAAAGCTTCATAAAATTTAACACAATCTGAAAATATCATATACATACTATGTATGCCAGATTTTCAACCACTTTTTCACTTTTTCGTAATTTTTCACCTAGAATAGCAACCGCATTGCTATTTTACTGAAACTATACTTTCTTATGGAAAGTTGATCCATCTAGCTTGTACTCTATATATATAGCCCAAAACTATTCATCTAGTTGTATGAGAGTTGTGTTGGTGTGTGTCCTCAAACCAATTATATAGATGATTGAAGTTATACACAATGTATTATGTTTTATTTTAGGCAATCTAATTATTATATTTTATTTTTATAATTTTATTATTATTATGTGCAATTTATAACTTAATATAATAATTATCCTTGAAATAGTTTTGCTATTCCTAAAATGCCCATAGTTAAGTATTATTACGAAAAGAATAGTAATAATACATCGAGACTATCATGTATAATGACTAATGATTATGAATCATGGATATATGATATCAAGTCAATACATGAGTACATTGCTAGTGAACAACGTACTAGACTGACCCACTATGAGAATATTGCATGGATAGACGTGTCATAAGTTATTCTCATATAATCACAAATACACATAAACCTTTAACCTGAAGTCACTATGATTCCCTACATGAGGAATTACTCGCTTTAATATTGTCCTATGTCACCTTTAATCAGAATGACAAGTAAAGCATTGATTGGGTATGTCATAAATCGTGCAGAGGAAAGTGAGTGATGTAAATGAGATTTTGTTACTCTTGTATAAAAGAGAAATATCCTTGGGCCCCTTGATTAAGTGAGACTTAGAAATGCATGGCCATACTCAATTGAATTAATATATGATATTAATTATTTATTTTAAGTCTACTCAGTATCAAAAAATATAAATTGAACATTGACAAGGATGACACATTCCATGCCTCTAGTTCAATTTGGATATTATTACAAAAGGTTTATGATGTAAAACGTTGATCATGTATTAAGTGGATGTCAAATCACAGACATTCTTACTACTTAAGTGGCAGTGATGTATTGCTAGATACCGTTTACTGTCTATGGCTCAATAATAAATCATTGTCAACGTAGTAAGAACCTACAAGGTCACACAAAAAGAGTATGAATAAGATAATAATTAATTAAATTTTAATTATATTAATATCCAATTAATTGAACTTATTTTCATGCATATATATATTATTAAGAATAATAATTCACGTAATATATATATATTATGTGATATTATTTGATATTAAAGTAATATCAAATAATTATCTTATCATATATTAGATAAATATATTATGAGATAATATTATTTTGATATTTGATAACTATATGCAATTATCTAATATTAAGATATTTATATTATGAGATAATATTATTATCTAATATTAGATAATTAATAGATAAGTCATATCTCTCCTCATTATCTCTAAGATAAGGATAAAATGAGTTGTTAAGTGTGATTAGGATTTTGGAAGCATTATCATAGTAGGATTAGGATTATGGCTTGCCTAAATTCTATAAAAGGGAGCTTGAGGGCGGCATATTAGAAACATGCTCATAGGCTTTCTAAAATCCTAAATCACTCAGAAAACATCAAAATCCTAGTTCCTAGAGACAGAAATGCATCCTAGCAGATTCGTGAAGGGCGAAAGGTCATTGTTCACTCCGTGTGGATATCGTAGAGACGCTGTACCTTCCGACCGACGTTTGATTCATCCGCTCTCAAGTTTTGATCAATAGAAACACAAGTGCTCAATAGGTAAAATCCTAATCATTGATTTATGCTTTTTGCATGGATCCTAGGTAGAATTCGAATCAAAATTTTGAAATTCCGCTGCATGTGATAATCCGAATTCCTAATAGTGGTATCAGAGCTTCTTGCAAAAACATAGTTCTGATTATGTGTTTTACCATCTTTGATGAATATTTATATGATAAATACATGCCAAATCTATTTTGATTTAAATTAGAAGTTACACGTTTTGATGAATGTTTATATGATAAATTAATATCAAATTAGTTTCTGTTTAAACTAGATATATATGAGATATATGCAAACTCGTGTATGGTTCTGATTTTGTAAATATATGTATGATATATATGATCTGAATTTTGAATCTGATTATCAATTGATGAGATTAATTGTATGAATATGATCATGCATTTTTCTGCTTCATATTCAAATCTATTTTATGCGTAATTCTAAGTTTTCAAATGATAAACCCTTGAATCTGTTTTGAACATTTGATGTTCTCTGCGTTTAAAGCGTATAACCTAGTCAGCATAGAATTAATGTGATTAATTCTGAATCTGTAAAGACTTGTTTAAATTCATTTAATATGATTAAGTTGAATCTGGTCTATAAGGTATATGTATGCTTTAATTTATTTGTACACAGCTGGATCTATTTTGATATGATTAAAATTATTCAAAGTGTTCAGACATAAATCCTATTTTGAAACTATAATTTGAATGTCAATCATATAGTCGAATTGTTCGACTTAGGATGTGTCAACTGTTGGCAAAATGAATTGAAATCTGAATGTCAGATGAATTCAATTTTTGGCCCATGGGCTCCGCCCCCCACACCCCCTGGTAAAGGGCTCTGCCCCCTTGACCCCCACCCGCTAACCGGCTAGCGGGACCGCTGTGCTAACTCTGCGTAGCATTCAAAAATCATTTTTGTTCTTAAGGCGCTGTTTTAAAACATGATTTTATGATAATAATGTTATCAATTATATATGTCAATCATCCTGCTTATCTTGGTTACATATATTAGCAATTATTATATATGATGCATGAATATGTTACATAGTATGGCCCTTGGAGTTTTTATGGATGGATTTTAAAATACGACCTGTGTGTTGTGTCTTCCTCTATTTTTCTAATGTATATTCTCTTCTCATCTCAATTTCCCCCGAATGTAACTCGGGGTTTCTGTTGTAAATTTGTAATTGCAATGGAGTATTCTTGGCTTGGAACAAGAGAAGCTAAGGAGTTATGGGACAAGAAGAAGCTAAGGAGTTAGTTAGGAATGTTATTAAAAAATAGAATTTTGGGCCGTACTATGTGACATTTTGATTTCTTTATTATGTGATGATATTGATGAGCATGCATTTATTATGTGATAGAATGTGTTCCTACTATGTGATAGTTCTATTCATTGCATGATATATGATATACGGTAGTCTATTTTATTCATTTACTTTATATGATATATGAGATATGCTAGATATATTGCATGAATAAATAGGCTAGTTATGATGAGATCTGATAATAATTAAGTTAAAATCCCTCATCTAAAATATTAAGTTAGTAATAATTAATGATGTCTTTCAATGTTTAGCATTCATCAAGGCCTCGATCGACATAAGGTAGGTTTGCCAAAGCAAGGTACCTCATTTATCTTGGTGAGATGCGATTGGATAATAGTGATATCCGAATGTCAAATATTGAGTTTGACTTAACTAGGATATCTCAATAGGATTGAGACTTAGAGGCATAGAGTTGGGCTTTAGTTCATAAGATGGACTAGAACAAGTGTTGTTCACCTAACTATCCAAGAGTTGTATATGATACAATTGGCAAGTGTTGCTTACCTAAATAACTAAGTTTTAAGTGATTAGCCAAAGCTAACTTAAGGCTTAGTGAAATATGGATCTTGGCCCACTAGAAAGCTTAAACAATATGACTTCCGAATTAATAGTGAGGGCTATTAATTTGAATGAAATAGTGGGAGGTACATTTAATAAAAGACCTTATTAAATGTTTTAAATTTAATACTTACTTTGCATATTTCTGTCGTAGATAACCAATGGCTAATACATCAAATAACTTATCATTGCAATCGATCCTTGAGAAGGACAAATTGAATGGGACAAACTTCCTGGATTGGTATAGGAATTTGAGGATAGTCCTCAAACATGAGCGAAAAATGTATGTCCTAGAGGAATCTGTTCCTCAAGAACCTGAAGCTACTGCCCCTCGAGCTCAAAAGGATGCTTATAAGAAGTATCATGATGACCCATTAGATGTCAGTTGTCTTATGTTGGCTACCATAGACTCTGAGCTTCAGAAGCAACATGAGAACATGGAAGCTTATGACATGCTTAAACATCTTAAGAAGCTTGATGAAGGCCAAGCTCAGCATAAGAGGTTTGAGGTGACAAAAGCCTTATTTTAGTGCAAATTGGCAGAAGGAAACCCTGTTGGGCCTCATGTACTTAAAATGATTGGGTATGTTGAGAACCTTAAGAGATTGGGTGCTCCACTAGGTCAAGAGTTAGCCACTGACTTAATTCTGCAATCATTGCTACAGAGTTATGGTCAATTTATCATGAATTACAACATGAATGAAATTGACAAACCACTGCCAGAATTGTTAAGCATGTTAAGAACTGTTGAATAAAATTTACAAAAGACTAAGCCTAATAACATAATGATGGTTCAAAAGGGCAAAGATAAAGGAAAAGGCAAGGGAAAAAATAAGAAGGATTCCAAATCCAAAGGCAAGCCCAAGTCTAAATCCTCTACACTGAAACCAAAAGGGGGTGTGGCTAAGGAAAGGACATGCTTCCATTGCGGTCAAATCGGACATTGGAAAAGAAACTGTAAAGTTTACCTGGAAGATCTGAAAAAGAAGAAGGGAAGTGAGACTTCCGCTTCAGGTATCTATGTTATAGAAATTAATGTTTCACCTTCTACATCTTAGGTATTAGATACCAGATGCGGTTCTCACATTTGTACAAATGTGCAGGAACTACAAAGGAGTAGAACTCTAGCTAAAGGTGAAGTGGACCTACAAGTTGGCAATGGAGCAAAAGTTGCTGCGCTAACTGTAGGGACATATTATCTATCTTTACCCTCTGGTTTAGTAATAAAATTAGAGGATTGTTATTTTGTACCTGCTATCAGCAAGAATATTATTTCTATTTCTTGTTTGGACAAGAAAGGTTTTTCATTTATAATAAAAGATAAAAGTTGTTCAGTTTATTTAAATGAAATGTTTTACCGCAGTGCACAAATGTTCAATGGGCACTATATTCTTGATCTTGAAATGCCTGTCTATAACATAAACACTAAGCAATTTAAATTAAATGATTTAAATCCAACCTATCTTTGGCATTGTCGTTTGGGCCATATAAATGAGAAGTGCATATCCAAGTTTCATAAGGATGGATTCTTGGGTTCATTTGATTTTGAATCATATGAAATATGCGAATCTTGTTTGCTAGAAAAAGATGACTAAAACACCATTCACTAGACACAATGAAAGGGCTAATGATCTATTAAGTCTCATACATACTGATGTATATGGGCCTATTAGTTCACCTGCTAGAGGAGGTTTCCAGTACTTCATTATATTTATTGATGATTTTAGTAGATATAGATATGTGTATCTTATGAAACACAAATCAGAATCCTTTGAAAAGTTCAAGGAATTCAAGAATCAAGTGCAAAACCAACTTAGTAAAAGTATTAAAACACTTCGATCAGATCGAGATGGAGAATACTTAAGCCAAGAATTTGATGACTATCTAAAGGAATGTGGTATAGTATCACAACTCACTCCACCTGAAATGCCACAATGGAATAGTGTTTCAAAAAGGAGGAATCGTGCCTTGTTAGACATAGTATGATCTATGATGACTCATGTAGATCTTCCAATTTTCTTTTGGGGGCCTTCTCTAGAAACAGATGCTTTTACGCTCAATCGTGTTCTCTCTAAAATGGTTCAAAAGACTCCATATAAGATATGGACTGGGAAACGTTCCAACTTGTCTTTTATGAATATTTGGGGTTGTAAGGCCTATGTAAAACTTCAAGTTTCTGATAAGCTTAGACCTAAATCGGACAAATGCTACTTTGTAGGGTATCCTAAAGAAATTAAAGGACACTATTTCTATAATCCTATGAAGGCAAAGTGTTTGTCACACGAACTGGTATTTTTCTAGAAAGAGAATTTATCTCTAAGAAAAACTGTGGGAGAAAAGTAGAAATCGAAGAAATACGAGACTCACAAAGTAACACTGAACCTATAATAGAGCCTAAAAAAAGACCACAAGATGTTGTGGGTTAGGAACTAGCTCAAGTAACACAAAACCTATGTAAGTCTAGTAGGATACGCCATGAGCCTGAGAGATATGGATTTCTTGTAACTTAAAATGGTGATATTTTGCTCATGGATCAAGATGAGCCTACAACTAACCAAGAAGCTATAAAAGGGCTAGACTCTAAGAAGTGGCTTGAGGCCATGAAATCTGAGATGGATTCCATGTATACTAACTAAGTATGGACTTTGGTTGATCCGCCTGAAGGGGTAAAACCCATTGAGTGCAAATGGATTTTCAAAAAGAAAACTGACATGGATGGTAATGTGCAAACCTTTAAGGGACGATTAGTCGCAAAAGGTTATAGGCAAGTTCATGGTATAGACTATGATGAGACCTATTCCCCAGTTGCCATGCTTAAATCCATCCAAATTTTGCTTGCTATTTCAGCTTTTTATGATTACGAAATTTAGCAGATGGATGTCAAAACTACTTTTTTTAATGGAAAGCTCCTTGAGGATGTGTACATGACACAGCTCAAGGGCTTTGTCATTCCTGAAACTGCTGGAGAGGTATGTAAGTTACAACGATCCATTTATGGATTAAAACAAGCTTCACGGAGTTGGAATCTTTGTTTTGATGAGGCAATCAAAGAATTTAGTTTCATAAAAAATGAAGATAAATCTTGTGTTTACAAAAGGGTTAGTGGGAGCACAATTATTTTTCTTGTATTGTATGTGGATGACATACTACTCATCGAAAATGATATCCCTACACTATAAGCAGTAAAGACTTGGTTAGGGAATTGTTTCTCGATGAAAGATTTAGGTGAAGCTACCTATATACTAGGTATTAAGATCTATAGAGATAAATCAAGAAAATTGCTTGGCCTAAGTTAGAGTACATACATAGATAAAGTGTTAAAATGATTTAACATGCAAGAATCTAAAAGAGGATTTTTGCCTATGTCACATGGCATAAATTTGTCTAAAGCTCAGTGTCTTTCGACACAAGATGAAAAGGACCGCATGAATAAGATACCATATGCATCAGCAATTGGATCTATTATGTATGCCATGATATGTACTTATCTTGATGTCTCGTATGCTTTAAGCATGAGGAGCAGGTACCAGTTAAATCCAGGTGAACCTCACTGGACTACTGTTAAGAATATCCTTAAATACTTAAGAAGGACTAAGGATTCATTCTTAATATATGGAGGAGAGGAAGAACTTGTCGTAAAAGGTTACACTGATGCTAGTTTCCAATCCGACAAGGATGACTTTAGATCGCAGTCAGGTTATGTATTTAGCCTAAATGGTGGTGCTATGTGCTGGAAGAGTTCAAAGCAGGAAATAGTGACCGACTCTACTACAGAGGCTGAGTATATGGCTACATCTAATGCATCAAAAGAGGCTGTTTGGATCAAAAAGTTCATTACTAAACTTGGTGTTGTTCCTAGCATTGCAAACCCAGTGGATCTCTATTGTGACAACAATGGAGCCATTGCACAAGCCAAGGAACCCAGATCTTACCAGCAATCCAAACATATACTTAGGCGCTTCCATCTCATTCAAGAAATCATCGATAGAGAAGATGTGAAGATATACAAAGTACCAATTGATGATAACATCGCCGACCCACTGACAAAGCCTTTAGCGCAGAAAAAGCATGATGGTCATACTATGTCACTTGGTATTGGATACATGAGTGATCGGCTCTAGTCCAAGTGGGAGATTGTTGGTGTGTGTCCTAGAACCAATCATATAGATGATTGAAGTTATACACAATATATTATATTTTATTTTAGGTAATTTAATTATCATATTTTATTTTTATAATTTTATCATTATTATGCACAATTTATAACTTAATATAATAATTATCCTTGAAATAGCTTCGCTATTCCTAAAATACCCTTAGTCAAGTATTATTACGAAAAGGATAGTAATAATACATCGAGACTAGCATGTATAATGACTGATGATTACGAATCATGGATATATGATATCAAGTCAATACATGAGTACATTGCTAGTGAACAATGTACTGGACTAACCTACTATGAGAATATTGCATGGATAGACGTGTCATAAGTTATTCTCATATGATCACAAATACACATAAACCTTTGACCTGAAGTCACTATGGTTCCCTACATGAGGAATAACTCACTTTAATATTGTCCTATGTCACCTTCAATCAGGATGACAAGTAGGGCATTGATTGAGTGTGTCATAAATTATGCAGAGGAAAGTGAGTGATGTAAATGAGATTTTGTTACTCTTGTATAAAAGAGAAATATCCTTAGGCCTCTTGATTGAGTGAGACATAGAAATACATGGTCATGCTCAATTGAATTAATATGTGATATTAATTATTTATTTTTAGTCTACTTAGTATCAAGAAATATAAATTGAACATTGATGAGGATGACACATTCCATGCCTCCAGTTCAATTTGGATATTATTACAAAAGGTTTATGATGCAAAACTGTTGATCATGTATTAGGTGGATGTCGAATCACAAACATTCTTACTACTTGAATGGTAGTGATGTATTGCTAGATACCGCTTACTGTCTATGGTTCAATAATAAATTATTGTCAATGTAATAAGAACCTACAAGGTCACACAAAAGGAGTAGGAATAAGATAATAATTAATTAAACTTTAATTATATTAATATCCAATTAATTGAACTTATTTTTGTGCATATATATATTATTAAGAATAATAATTCACGTAATATATATATATTATGTGATATTATTTGATATTAAAGTAATATCAAATAATTATCTTATCAGATATTAGATAAATATATTATGAAATAATATTATTTTGATATTTGATAACTATATGCAATTATCTAATATTAAGATATTTATATTATGAGATAATATTATTATCTAATATTAGATAATTAATAGATAAGTCATATCTCTCCTCATTATCTCTAAGATAAGGATAAAATGAGTTGTTAAGTATGATTAGGATTTTGGAAGCATTATCCTAGTAGGACTAGGATTGTGGCTTGCCTAAATTCTATAAAAGGGAGCTTGAGGGTAGCATATTAGAAACATGCTCATAGGCTTCCTAAAATCCTAAATCACTCAGAAAACATCAAAATCCTAGTTCCTAGAGACAGAAATGCATCCTAGCAAATTCGTGAAGGGCGAAAGGTCATTGTTCACTCTGTGTGGATACCGTAAAGACGTTGTACCTTCTGGCCGGCATTTGATTCATCTGCTCTCAAATTTTGATCAATAGAAACACAAGTGCCCAATAGGTAAAACCCTAATCATTGATTTATGCTTTTTGCATGGATCTTAGGTAGAATTCGGATCAAAATTTTGAAAATCCGTTGCATGTGATAATTCGAATTTCCAACAAGTTGTCAAAATGGCCTATATAATTTAATATTAATTTTAGCATATGTTAAATAATTTAAAATTTGAAATTCCCTCTCATTTTGATTTTCCCACTTTTAACCAATCAAAGGCTTAAGATGACTAATTAATATTGACCATTGGATTTTATCATCTTTCATTTGACAAATAAATATTATATTGTAGCTAATAAGATCTTTACTCATAAAGCAAGTGTGGCATTTTCAAAATAGAAATAAATAAAAAATTACAAAGCATTTTTATCATAAGGAGAAATATATTTTTAAGAAATTAATTAGGCTTTTACAAAAGTATGATGGCCTAAAGCTCATAAAAGATTTGAAAGGTTTGATAATCATAATCCATCAATTTTTGAACCCAAATAAGTTGGATAATAATAATGAAAACTCATAAGTCCAAGTTCCAACTTAAAATAATTTATGAATGAATCCAACTTATTTCCTATTTATTTCCTCATTCTCCTCCTTTTTGATAATGACAAACCTTTGCAAAGTTTTGCTAAAAAAATTGAATCATATATCATAAAATGTATCAAAGTTGTATGAATATATCACTAGAAATATCAAAGCAATCTAGTATGTGGGAGATGTTATAGGTATCAGAGCACGTCAAAAAAATATATATCACGCCAACATTGATGCGAATTTTTGAAAAAATTATCATGTAAGGCTTTAAAATGCACCTCTTGAATATAAGATGTCTTGAAAAATTAATCCTCCTAAAAATATGGGTATTAAAAAAATTCATTTAAATCCTCTCTCTCCTTAAAAACTAGATTACTTAAAAATAACTTTAAAAACTTAAAAAATAGCCTCAAAAACTTTGCACCCTCTCTCTCCTTTCTCTCTTTTTTGGCATTAGCAAAATAAGTATCAAAACAAGAATGAATGTAAACAAATAGAAATTAGTAAGAAGTACAAATAAATGTCAATAGAAGAAAATGGAATGAAAATAGAACTAGAGCAAAAGGATTAGAGTAAAAATAGTATGAAGAAAATGGTATTAAAGTAAAAATATAGCATAGAAAGAGCAGAGAGACAAAAGCCTATCATAATAGAAGCATTTAGATAAAAGTATGTCATAGGTTAGTGAATATGTGGGGGAAATGAATAGTGATGAAAATAAGAACATGAAAGAAAGGAAATAACATTAAAAAATTAATAGTTTCAAATCAAAAGTCATTAAAAATCAAAGCAAAAATATTAATGAAAAAACATGCACAACAAAAAATGACAAAGGAGTACAACAGTCAGTAATAATAGAAGTATGCAAGAATATCCAAGATTCAACATGCAAAGATATACCAATCCAAATAAAAAATAATTGAAATTAGAAATTGAGAGAACATATCAATAAAACAAGATGTAGAAATAGTGAAAAGTGATTATTAATGCCTATAAATATTAAATTTGTCTAAAAATAGTCTGGAAAAGAAATTTAAAAGTAAGCAACATCAAGATATGTGATTGTATTAACTAAAACTACTGACAAAAGTTAACTTATCCTAACAGTTTTAGATGTTTATGCAAAGATGAAAATCCTATAAACTACAATGCATATGCCTAGGCTTAATTAGCAAACTAAGCCAAGCTATTTAAGACTTTAAGGAATGTTTGTTCTATGACAATAACAAGTCAATGATAGTCTTTATTTCTACTTGTAAGTCTTGAAAGCCATTATTAACCTTATTCTAGAGATTATCAAGATCTCCTTTAAACTTATCAATTTTATCTTCATTGTTGGACTTGCAATTAGATGGACGTATTTGTTCAAGCATAGGTGGAAGACAAGGTAAGGTTGGAAGGTATGCTTCTTATATCATAAGGTTAACAAAGAAAGTGAAAAGGTCAAGTGGTGGTTGGTTGGAATATGATAGAGAAGGCTATGATTTAATTGACGTAGCTTTGGCTAGTTAAGGCATTTCTGTAGGTGGTATTTCAATAGATAAAGCTTCAATAAGTATTACTTCAGTAGGGTTCAGTACAGTGTAATTAGGAGTGATGGAGGTGTGTGAGGCTGAGGTGATCTAGTTAGGTTATTCTACTTAGATGATCCATTGTCTTGATTTATTAGTTTAAGTTGCAAAGAACTCAGTGACTATTGGGCAAAGGTTGCACTAGATTGGGGTCTATAGTCTTCCTATTTGCTTGAAATATAGCTCAACTAGGTTGGAGATTAGGAAAGAGTCTTCAAGTGGTGGTGGTGGTACTCAAGAGGTCCAATAATTAAAGTATAATTGTAGAGGTTGCAATCTAAGAGAGCTTTGAAGTGGGCCGCTGCTACCCTCAGATTCTGGAATTACACAAGCATCCTTAGATGATTCCACTTTAATGTCTAATGCTTTTATTATGTATTTTCTGATTCCTCACCAAAATTCATATTTGCTCCCAAACCAAAACCTTCTAGTTCATCTTTCTCCTTTACATTAGCTAGTGACTCATACCATTTTCACTTTTCCAATCACTAGTAAATGGGAAAAAAATATAACATTAATCAATTTGTTAAAATAAATTTGTTAAAAATTGATATATTTATTTTTTAATTTATTTTTCACATAATAATAACTTAAATTAATTACATTAAAAAGTATTTAAAAATAAATTATAAACTTCATGTAATTTTTATCATAATTTCAAATGAACTTGTTCATTAGTTTCGTATTGAAATAGTTATTTTTTAGTGGTTAATTAATATTACAATGTTATACATAATATTTTTACAAACAAATTTCTTTTTAAAATAATATGAAATTTAAAAGTTGGAAATCAAAACCCACCAATTCTGTGGTAAATAGTTTTTAAACTAAAAATAGAAATAAAGCTTCCATTTAAAATATTTTAAAATTACATTCCAAACCGCATACATTTAGGCTCCATTTCGTGTGAATGGTTAATAATCAATAAGTTAATTAGTAGTTAATAAATTAGTTAATAACTTATAAATGATAGCTAAAATTACAAAATGACAAAAAAGAATGTATTAATAAAATAGATATATAAATTAAAATTATTAATATTTATTTAAAGATCAAATTATGTTAATGCAATTAAGATATTTAAAATTAAATATAATATTTAATATTTAATTAATTGCATTTTATGACATTATATATTTACTTACATACGTATTTTATGTATTTATAATTTAAAATTAGGATATAATTATATTAAAATTAAATTAATTATATTTTAAGATATTGTATATTTTTTTACCTATTTATTTTTATTTGTCAAGGCTTTAGTATAAATTAAATTATGTTATTAAAAATATTTAAATTTACATTATGAAGGATATGAATTGTAAATTAATAAAAAAAATAAGAATAGATTTAGAAAAAAAAACTTAAAGAGATAGTAATTTTTAAGTTATAAACTATTCAAAGTAGCTTATGCATCAAACTTATTTTTTTTAATAAGGTAGTGCATGAAACACTTTTAAAAAGTAGCTTAGCAAGTTAATAAGATATAATTTAACTTATTTGTTATGTGAAATCTTAAATTAAAAGTGACTTATATTTCATTTTTTTTTTTAGAAAAAAATGGAATCCAAAATTTTCAATCCCCTTTAATATTAGTACAGGTTGATTAATAATAAGAATGTAACAAATCACCTAAATATGCACAAATTTTGAGTTCAAACTAAGGAAGTCAGAAAGAAAACTCCAATTACAACATTAAATATCATTATACCACTAAAAATATAAACTGTCATCTTTTAATCTTTGCATCGTGTTATAGTAATTAAAAAATTACTAAAATAACATGGTACTCGTTCTAGATAATGGGACTGAATCAAGGTGTGGGTTTTCATTTCTTCCAAATACACATCAAGGTTTCTTAATATATAATTTTTTAGCCATAATTTTATTTATGATTGTGTGAAAAGGATCCTTTTTGAAGATAGTATATAATTGGATATGTAATCGAATACAAGATGAATCAATGTACATCTTCTTATTACATACATTTATATTTAACACACTTGATAATGAATTGATTGCACAATGATGTCAAAATATAGAATTACAATAGGAGCAATTATAAAAGGCAAATACATGTTTTAAAAATTAAAATGCTCCTAATTCTATGTATATTATAAATTAAAATTTATATATTAATTATAATTATGACAACACAAAATTGCTTTTATTTTTTAATTATGCATTTTAGTGTTTTTATTAACTTTTGAATCTTATCTCGTTATTGAATAAATTTTACTTTCTTTGCATCAAAAACACTTCTAACTAATTTTACAATGTTGATAAGAATTTTTAAAAAACTAATATGTTTATTGACATACTTAATAAATAATTAATGGTTTAACATAGTATAAAATTAGTAGATAAATAATTTTTTTCTTTACACTTATCTAATTCGTTGGTTTGATTATTAAAAAAAAATGTCTTTACTATCTTTTCTTGGACAAACAACCCTATAATGCTAAGATTGTAGAAAGTAAAGTTCATTGTGACATGTTTTGAAATTTGCAGTCCATGTTTGCCATCAATTAGATAATAAAATTCCTTGAATTTATAATACTTTGCAAAGATTATTTTGAAGAAATTAGGGATTGTATAATTTTTTGATCTGCAAGGCAAGATATGGGGTAAAATTTTCACCTTGAATAAAAAGATATAGACCTTATCCCATAATGCTTTATTATTATAAAATTATTGCGAAATTCTAAAGTACCCTTGGGGTTTTGGAACTTGCAGTGATGTGACAAAATTCAGGTCACTGGATGGGATTACTAAGATTTTTAGTAATCTCATTCAGTAATTTGTATTTTATCATATCACCCCAAGTTTCAAACCCTTAAAGTATCATAGCAAGCCCCAAAATTATTATATTCTTTTTATGCACCAATATTTATACATGCATATATACACACATGTACATATAATTATTTTAGCCATTTTAATAATTAAGTCATTTAAAATTAAAAATATATTAAGATTTCACTTAAAATGATAAAAGTAGAAAGTAATAATATTTTATTCATTATGTATTAATTTGTTTTCTAAGTTTAAAATTATTTGATTAATTATATATAATTTTAGATCTATATTATAACATTCTATTGATTATGTATAATTTATGATATTTAAATTTAAAAAGTTTTCTTTTTATTTATTAATATTTACAATTACTTAATAATTACATATAAATTTGAAAACCTTAATTTCTAGATTTGCTTTTTTATGATTTATTTATTTATTATCATTTTTGCAAGTTTTCATGGAGTTTTGTTGTTCTATGAGATATGAGAATGGGACAAATTTTATCATCAAACATGGAGAATGAGATAGAGTAATATTTTCTTTTCAATAGTGAGACATAGAGCAAGAAAAGGTTGATTTGTATTTAACCCATTCCATCACTGCTATCAAAGGCTGACATTAAATTTCTTTATATACGCAACACAAGATAGCACCACGTCATTTGTTTCATGTGGTGCAACAAATTTCCGATGTAGCACCTCAGAACTCCCCCTGATAATGGAATTTCTGAGTGAGTTTAAATATATTATTATTTTTAAAAATTATTTTTAAATTAAAAATAAAGAATAAAATATGATCGATGTTATAAATAATAATATTTTATTCAATTATAAAATTAATATTATGAATAAAAGAAGAAATTAAGAAAATATATAAATTTTTTTATTTTTTAAAATTATACATTTAATATTGTGATTTTAAATATATATTTTCAAATAATTTTTTAAAATAAAAGATATAATATTATTTTTTTAAATAATAAACAAAGGAAACTTTATATTTTTATTGTTTTGAGAATTGCAGAGACTGAAAGGGGGGCAATAGGACTGAAAGTTGAAAATTCTGATTTAAATTGCTTTAGCTTATGGGTTCTATAATCCACGCAAACACAAATTGAGCTCAATTAGCTGAAGGGAGGTCCATTTTCATTTTCCTCTTTTGCATTTTAATTTTTAAAATGCAAAAGAGAAAAAAATTACTGAACTCAATTATGGGTTCTATAATCCACGCCAACGCAAATTGAGCTCAATTAACTGAAGGGAGGGCCATTTTAATTTTTCTCTTTTGCATTTTAATTTTTAAATTTACTTACTTCATTAATATTGACTCAACTTATTTAATATTTATTTTTAAATCCAATTCTTTTAACTTCCAGTTCGATGTAACTAAATAAATTATTTTTAAGTTGATAATTTTGCTTTTGAGTTGATTAAATTTTTATTAGAATTTTTTAAAGTTTGAGTTGCTATAATTTGGATCAAGAATATTATAAAGATATATATATATAAGTGACTTTAGAATTAACGATTGTTATTTTAAGCGTAAAACAAATTTAAAATATTTCTTTTAGCTAAAATAAAAAGTCTACAAATTGCATTGGATTCATAGATTACAAGGTATATAATCCAAACACTCAATTGAATAATATGCAATTTTTGTAAACCTGGCTAAACTCATTTATTTACGACGAATTGCAGACGGACACAATAGATCCGATGAACAATTTTAGTGACAACTTGTCATACCTAATCTTCCACTAAAGACTTGAGTGATGTTTGGGCACGTACAATGAGTCAAAGTCTCGGGTAAAGAGAGTATTTTGTGATTATAGAATGGGTTGAATTTTTTATTTAAAATTTGTATTTTTTATGGGTTAATACAAGTATGCATCCTCAATTTTAAATTTGTGCGGATGTGCGAACCGATCCACAAACTTAAGCTTTTTTGTAACATTAAAATTTTTGATATTTTTTAAATATTTAAAAATTTTTCATTTAACTCGGTTTTCAATTTAATATATAATGGATTAATATAATTTTTTTAGTTTTATTAGACTAACCCATTATACAAAAAAATATAATTACCTAATTATAATTAAAAAATTGTAATATAATCTAATCCAACATATTTTGAAAGTGCCTTTCTCCCTTTTCTATATTTAAGGTTTGCTATTTAATTGCACATTTAATAATTTAATCATTCTTAATAATAAAAAAGAAATTTAAGGACTCAGCATCCTATATTTTTTGCGAATTTATATAAGTAATACTTCGCGAGCAAGGCCTACCCCACTTTACACCTTTGATAATGTTATTTTTCACCTAACTTCTAGAAAATCAAATTTCAAAAGATACAGAGAAAAATATAAACAAGCTTCCTAATATATGATCTAGTATCATATAATTTCTTTGGAACTTTTTTTGGGATATAGATGAAAATTAATAATTTCTTTGAAATTTCAAAACCTACGTATAATTCCCTAAAACTTTTTAGAAAATGAAAATATTAGAAATTTAATTTAAAAATAATAATAAATATATAATTCACTCATAACTATTTTTAATATGAATTCGAATAGTTTTTCAATAGGGTTTCTTCTAAAATAAAATTTTAAACACATAATTAATTCTGTAATGTGTTTATAATATTACTCAAGGCAAGCATTTTAGATAAATTATTGTTGAAAGTTGATTAAATTGCATTTCGGGAGGTGCAATATATGTTATTTTTTATTACTTTTTTATTATACAAGAAAAAAGTTAAAAAATCCTAAGTGGCTTATTTATTTTTTATTTTTAATTAAATTTTCACTATTTTTAATTTTTTAATCATTTTATTCCATTTTACTTTATTTTCATTCCTTGTCTTATTCTTATTTCTGTTCTATTCCATTTTATCTACCAAATGCAATAAGAGTTGGCATCTATAAACTAGAAAACAGAAAGAAATTAAACAGATTTTGCTAGGCAGATTTCTTTCTACATTATCGTTGATCCATCCGTGATTTCCGAATATTATCAAAAACCAGCAAACCAATGTTACTAACTTCAAATTAAAAAAAAAAAAAAAACAAAACAAAAAACTCTAACAAGTTTTCGTTTTCACCGTATGAATTGAGGCATCTATCATGATATTCAAATTGAATTCTGATAATTTTACCTTCTATAAAAAAAAATCAAATACAGAAATAGAGAAGTGTAAAGGTTGTGTTTGATAAAAGTAATTAAGTTAGTTGGTAATTAATAAATTAATTTATAACTGATAAATGAGTTAATTATATTAAAAATGTTCAGTCAAATTATTTATCAAATTAGCTGAAAAATATAAAATAATACAAAAAGATATTTTATATAAATAAGTTTATAAATTAAGTTAATTAATATTTATTTTAAAATCAAATTATATTAATCCAATTAAAATATTTAAAATAAAAATATAATAATATATAAAATTTAATTAATTAATTATGTTAATGACATTTTATATTAATTTATTTATTATTCTAAATAATAGTATAATACTAAAAAATTCAATTAATTATATTTTTGATATCATATATTTATTAATTCACTTATTTATTTTTTATTTACATTAAATTAATAACAATATATCAAATATTTATTAATATAACTAGAATATACATTATCATTTAATTACTGTAAAGTTTATCAAATAAAAATTTATTTATAAAATAAATTAAATATTTTTAAAAATTAATTAATTACAAATTATCTTATTTATTGCGCTGAATTAGAAACAAAGTTGTCCTGGGACTCGATTGAAGCCTTCCATTTTCTTGAAGAGAAGTCTTCTTTCCCCCACTTTATTTTTTATTTTCGAAACCACCGATCCAACCTTCATTCGTTTGCTTTTCTTTTCCCGAAGTCTAAATCCTCCTCGGATTCTCTTGTCGATGGAAAAATTTTGCTTTCCCATCGTTCCACCACCCTTTCATCCAGTACATTCCGTTAAAAAAGAGAAGCCCACCATGTGAGCACTCACTTTCCAACTACTCCCCACTAATGTTTAGATTGTATATATTAAATTAGGATAAATTATTCCTTCATCCCTTAAAGTAAGAAGTAATTATATTGCACCCTTCCAACTTTGAAAAATACCTAAAATCCCTTTCTAACAAATGGAGGAAGATGGTATTTGTTTGTCTAAAATTTACTGTCAAAAATGCCCATTCTTTTGATAGAGAGTCATCACCATTTAAAAGAACAGTTGCTCTTATATTAAAAAAAAAAAAAAAAACGATTCCAATTTCTCTAAAATTTGAAGAAAGCTCCCTTGCAATTTCATTTATAGTAAGGAGTTCTTTGATTTAGCGGAATTATTCTTTCTAGAAAGAGTGCAGTGCAACGATGTTGCCTCCTTCAAACAAAGGTGAGTTTTTTTTTTTTTTTTCCTAATAAAACCACGTATCTAATGACGTTAAATGGCGATGTAGAAAGGTTGAAAAATAGGCAGTTGGCAAAGCTTTAGGATATGAAGGGATTGTGGATGGAAAATTGGGTGATAAAAGGACAACATGAATTTTGTTCGAATTTGAAGGGATCGAACAAAATGAAAATGATGGTGGATGTAAATAGAAACTTAACTGAAAAAGAGGGGAAACAAATGAAAGGAAGGTAAAGATGAAAGGAAGTAAAAATGGTGATAGTTTCTACGCAGAGATTTACTAAGAAAGGGGAAATAAACGTAGTTTGACGATCTATAAAATATTTTTAGTAAAAAGAAAGGAAAATTAAGATATAATAGAATAAAAAATTTAAAATAAATATAATTTTATTTTTAAAAAGAATACTAATTTTAGTACTATTAATATTATAAAATAAATTATCAACCATCATTAAAATGATGGTTACGATATTTAGAAAAATTTAATGCAAATTAATTAATCATTAAGAAGAATGATGGGACCATTTTCTAATACATTTAGATATATTTCTCCTACGTAGATTGGGTTCCACAAAAGTGCATGACATGCTTTGCATAAGAGAGATTATTTTATGTATTTGGTTGTTTAATTTTTTATTTTGGTTTAAAGTACCTATAAAAATTATTTTACCTAATTTAGTTTTAAGTTTTGACATAAAAAATTTTATATATTGACATAAATTTCAAATGCGTATATGTATTTTACACATTTTAGTTTTTAATGTTGATAAAAAAATTATATTTTCATCAGTTAATTACTTAAATTTTTAGTTCTATGCATAGTATATTGATAAAAATTGTATTTTATTCAATTTAATTGTAATTTTATGCATAATGTATTTAATTTAATTTTAATAATGGCTATGTTTGAATTTTGACATTAAACTCACCTTCTTGCACATTTATTTGTTTTGTGTTCAAGTTAAAACTTATATGACGTACATCAAGTGTTGGTCCACTTTTCATTCTTTAATTTGTTTGTTATATTAAAATGATATTTAGGAAGTTTAAGTAAGGAAATTATAATGAAATTGAAATAAAATCAGTATTAATTTAGTTCTATCTTTATAACACAATTTATTGCTATGTTGTTGATGTAGGATTTTAGGAAGTGAGTTTATGTAAAAAAATTATATTTTAATTGTAATTAATATTAAAAAAATTCTACTTTTTAACACAATTTATTGCTACATTATTTTTACATTTTATCTTACATAATAAATAAGTTAACTTATAATTTATTAATTTAATTAATCGGTTATAAGTTAATTTCTAGATGTGCTTCTCGTATTAGCTTATTGAAAAAAGTGAATTTTAATTTAATAAGTTAGTTAGAGTAACTTATAATTTATATGTTATAATCTCTTAAATTTTTTTTCAAATTTATCCTTATCCTTTTTATTAATCTACGACCCATACCTTTTATAATATAAATCTAAATATTTTTTATAAATTATAATTAATTTAATTTTAATATAATTATATCTTAATTTTAGATTATAAATATATAAAAATATACAAGCAAATAAATAATATCATAAATATAATTAATTATATTTTAAGTAATTAGAATTTATTATAATAATAAAATAAAAATTATGTAAGTAAATAAATATATAAATTCATAGAATATAATTAATTAAGTATTAAATATTATATTTTTATTTTAAACTTCTTAATTATATTAATATAATTTAATTTTTATATAAATATAAATTATTTTAATTATATATCTATTTCTATTAATATATTTTTTATGTTATTTTATAATTTCAGTTAGTTTAATAACTAATTTTATAAAATACTTTAACTAACTTATTAACTATCAACTATTAACTATAAGTTATTAATTATCAGTTAGCTTACCAATTATTAATTAGTTTATCAGCTATTAGTTAACTTATTAACTATTTGTGTAATTATAAATTATTAATTATCAGTAAATTTATTAACTATTAATTAGTTTATTAACTATTAACTTATTACCTACTAATTAATTTATTAACTATCAGTTAACTTATCAGTTACTTGGATAAAATGAAGCTTTAATTTGTTTGTTATATTAGTCGGATTTTTAGAAAGTTTAAGTAATGAAATTATAATGAAATTGAAATATAATTAGTATTAATTTAATGCTATCTTTATAACACAATTTATTGCTATGTTGATGTAGGATTTTAGGGAGTGACTTTATATAAAAAAATTATATTTTAATAGTAATTAATATTAATATAATTCTATTTTTGGAGAATATATGTAAGGAAATTATATTCTAATTGAAATTATAATTAATGTAATTTATGTTTTGAATATTTAATTTATTCATTTTTCTCAACTCTAAATATCTTAAGTAATTAAAAAAATGCATTGGACATAATAATAATATTCTTTAATTGTAATTGAAAATTTTATTTATAATTAAAATATTTTAATTAACTAAAATTCATTTATTATTGAAATTTGTAAATGAAATAATATAATATGTTAATTTTAAATAATATAATGTTTTAGTTTTTTTCAATTTAATTAACTGATGTAGAATAAAATAAAATTATTATAATACAATATCATTTCTTTTTAAAATTAAAAATTAATGTTATTATTTTTAGTATTATATTAATAGAATTAGTCATTTATTATAATATATGGATGGGGGTTAAATAGTCTTTTAAAATTTAGAAAAATATTACAAAATGGTTAATTTTCTCTTCTATTAAGTTGACTAATGGAAAGTTAGTCTCAAGGGAGAGGAGTGCGAAAAACTTATATATATTGAGGGACGTTTACAATATTTCTCAAATAAGAGGGAAGTGCAGTACAATTAGCCCTAATTTTAGGAGAAGGGAAAATAATTTACCTTTAAATTATGTGAGAGATACTGATTTTCACATCATTTTTATTCATATTTTAAAGATTTTTTAAAAATAATTTTATCTCTAATTTTTAGAAAGCAAGTAAACTTTCTTAAATCCATAATTCTGATAGTTTTGATTTGTATTCATTGCTGAAAACTGAAAAAAAATTAAAAGAGAATTAATTATTTCATTAAGAAATAAAGCAATAATAAGATGATAATTTTTTTTATTTTTTTGTTTTACAATAAGGGAGCATAACTTGTATGGTACTGGACACAGAAATTTCTTTGCGTTCTATCTAACCATCCATTAAACATTACATTACAAAAATAAAGGAATCTTAGAGGCGGTTCTGTTAGCTTTAGGGGCGATTTCAAACCCCTCCAGTGGGTATAGCACTAGTTAAATTAACAGCTAAAAATGCACCTGTTGACAGAGTTTCGAGGCGGTTTCTGTAATTGCTGCAGAGCTGAACCATTGTTTTAGCGCGGTTTGTAACTGCTTTTATGCATTCCCCGTCGTTTGTCTACCAAGAATAGCTGTGGTTGTTAACCCTCTTTAACTTTTTCTAAAAAATTTGAAATTACCTCTTAGATTTTATTGTAATCAATGTTATTCAAATGTATTATTCCTATGATTTTATTTTATTGTAATTTCTTCTTATATATATATATATTCTTTTTACTGATCTTCTATCTGATTCTACATTGATTTTTTATTTTGATATTTTGGGTGATTTTTCAAATTTACTTATTGAGTTAAAAGATAATGAAGTATTTTTTCTAAAGTAAATATGATAATTTTACTCTCTTTCGATCTTTTTTTACTCTTCTTCTTGGTAAATTGGAGTAAAAGTTTATAACATATACAAGTTTTTGTCCTCGTATATGAGTAAATCTTGTAACATCGTTTCATCATAATAAATCTGTAATTTGATACTCACTTCAAATCATTTTAGCAATATTTTCATCTAAAAAAATCATATATTTAAATTCTAAATTCTAACCTGCATGACACATGACATAAGAGCATAAGATTAATAATATTAAGGAGTTATTTGTTATAACATGATATATATAATTTTATTTTTATTTTCTTTTTTCATATTTATTCTCTTCAATTACAATTCCTATACTAATAATAATATAGATATAACATTATATATATTATTTTTATTAAAAAATATATTAAATAAATTAAAACATTAATATAAAAATTATTAATTAAATTATTTATTTATTTTCATATAAAAAGTATTAAAAATGAATTCAAATATATTTATTTTAACATTTTCTTGATTCTTTTCTATCAGAGTTCAAGTTTATATTTGAAATCGAATATATATCAATCAAACTCTAGTGGTGAATTTGAACTTCATGACAAATGCAATAACAAAAATAAATAATAATAATCATAATATATTATACATAATCCATATAATGTTATATATAATACATGTTATAAAACTAATTTACGTTTTTTATTTTTTCTCTTTTATTAATATATTAAAATGAAAATTTATAATATATGAAAATTTTGTCTTCAAATGCATGAAGTTGTAGGTGTTCCTTGTCGTGCAAATTCTTTATATCTTATTTTTATTTCTTTTTATTTCCATCGTTCTACATTCTTTTTATATTACACAAAAAAAATAAATAATATAATAATAATTATATTATATGTATGCCATATAATATTATATATATAATTAGGGTAATTTAAATGAATTTATATATATAGTTTTACTATATTTTGTCACTTTATTTTTTAATTTCAAATACACATAATATGCATGTGAATATGGATTTGAAAACATTAAATATAAACATATTAATAACATCAATTGAAATGTAAGTTGAATATTTATTTATTCTGTATAAATTTCTTATTACCCAAACTTAATTAACAGAAGTTTTTCCACCTGAATATGGTTTTTTCCTTCTTTATTTTCTATACGCCGTTTATAAGCATACATATATGTTCGCTGAAAGAGAATTCGTCTAAAATTATAGTATAAAGTATAATTAATTATAATTTCTCATAAATAATAATATGATTGCAAAAAAATATTAAAAATAATTTATAGTTTATATTTGATTTTAACAATAAATAAGTTAATCACATTGAAAGTTACTAAACAATTTCAAGCATTGTGTATCTTTAATATAAAAGTAAATTTTAACTCCTTTTCTATAAAATTCTCAATTATTTTAATTTTATTAGTTTAATTTGCTACTTGAATTTAATTTTCTTCCTTTTTTTTTTTAAAATTCACATAACATTTTGGTAATATATTTTCCCTTATGTTTCTTATAAATCTTTAATTTTAAAGTTTAAGGAGTTAAATTATATACTGAATAAATAGTTGAAATAATAATTTTTTTGTTCTAGCCCTAGCATAGGATAAAACTAGTTAAATATAAGTCTTGCGAAAGTAACTTTTCACTCTTTACAAAAATAAAAACCCTTTTTCTTTTTTTTTTAGAATTATTTAACATATCCATCAAATTTATCCACTAATAGGTCCATGGGAACCCAATCCAAAAGGACCGGATCAAATGGGTCTATAAATTTTGCAAACTTCGTAATATGAAATTCTAGTCTTAATCCTAATCCTAAAGTGCTCAAGGATCCATTGGACGGATCAGTGGACTTTATAATATTTTTCTCGAAAAGTTTAGAGTTCATCTATTTTAAGTTCAATTTTTTAGAAAAGGCCTAGTTTCTACTTTTTTAGAAAAAGTTTATATAAAAGCTTTTTTATTTTCTTAAATTTCTAATTATAACATCTCTAATGTGAAAAAAAAATTGAAAAACTTATAAAAACTTGTATCCAACCACAAATTCATATAAAACTTTTAATTTTAGTTGAGAGATAGGGTTGGGTCCTAGAGAATAATAAATTAATTTTTTCTTAAGTCATTATGTAGTTAAAATAAAATTAAATTGGGGATGGGTCCGTAAACAGTCGGTCCACACAAACTCACAAACTTGTTGGAACAAATTGTATCAGATCCGCATTTAAACGAATCCTATCTTCAAAGGCCATAATCCGTAATTTTTTGTAAACTTGCTTATCCACCAATACAAACTCGAGTCTATTTCAACTGTTCTAATTCCCCTTCCCACCCCCCCCCCCACCCCAACTTTGACACTCGACGCTGGAAGTTATCGTGCAGCTTACTGCAAATTACTCGGATCCACTTCCTGTTGAACAAAAACTGCTCTGAATCTACAAAAGAGAAGTGTTGAATGTTGAAGCAGGAAAAAATCCGGGGGAATATACAAAGCAATTGAGTTATATATATATATATATATATATATATTTGGAGAGCAGAAAGCTACATTTACATCAGTCAGAGTGTATGTTTTGCAAGTCTCCACCGTCACCGATCAGCAGATCAGCCGCTGCTCACAGAATCTTCGATCTATTGTGATGGAAATTGCAGAGAGCGAAAGGGTGATCAATAGAAGAGAGAAATAGGCAGGTCAAAGACCAAGAACATCACAATGTGAAAGGGAAAGCAGCTGTAATTTTCTTTTACAAACAGTGGCAAGTCTTTTGGAATATATTCTGTCCTGAATCCTTGCATTTAGATTATAACATTGAGCAAAAGAACGGGAGGAGCGTACCTTGTGTGTTGAATATTTCTATCGTTCTTTTTTAATGCATCAATCTTGTTGTTAGCTGTGTAATGAAAAATACTCTTTAATGTGTTTGCAGAATGAGGAAAAGCTTGAAAAGTTTCAACTGTTTCGCAATTAGACTCTTCACGGAAGCTTATGGCCGAAAGATTCTCATGTCTTTTCCACAAAGGCGTTAAGGGAAGAGTGCGAGGCTCATGAGAATCTTTTGGCATCCAAACTTTTACGTTGGTTGACTGCTTCTGTAATTATTGGGAAGCTCTATCAAAAAACCAGTGATATGGATTTTGAATCTCCGCAAACACATAGCTCAAAGTGCCTTCATTTTGGAGCATGTTGAGAATGTCTCACAAACAGAGGAGATAAAAATTGGGGCTGAGAAGTTTCTACCTCCAATTCTTTCTTGGTCACGATTGCAGTGGGCCGCCATCAGTTGTATCTGCTCTTTGTCTACTCATTTTTGGTTCACCTGGTTCTGGTGGTAAGTTATTATTTGAGCAACTTTTCCATGGTTCAAGTGCTGAATCTGTTAGATTACTTTCACAGCCGCCGAGACTATTAAATATATATATTGTCTCGTACGAAAACGATGAATGCATTTAGTTTGTGTAAAGCGCACCTATTATAATTGATAGGGTCTGAACAAGTGGGGTTATTGAATAAGTGAGGCCAGTTTGTATTAAATTTTGCCCATCAGTGACACAATTTACAAGAGAAAACAGTGAGTGTATCATTACTCTCTTCTCCATATTGATTCTAGATTGGTCCGGGAAGATTTTAGTCCCCAAGAAAGTGTATTTGCGTGAATTACCAAAATAGGAAAAAATAATTCTATTGTTGTCATTGAGACACTGACAATGATAAATTGATAATTGGTGTAGTGTACCAAAATTTTGATAGTGTTCTAGTTAATTTTTTACGTGCCCTGAACATCATGCAGCTGATTATGTAAGTACTTATCCTTACTCAAAATTTTCGTATTTATGTAGCACAAAGACAAGACTTAATGGAAGGCCACGATGCTTCTGTATCTTCACTTTGTCAGAGGGTACGGTGTCCTCCAGAAGCCAATCCTTCTTGGAGATGGTAATTTAATTCCTTGTTCTGCTTCCTCATTTCTCCCTTATGCATATTTTTGAGAAACTAGATAGGTTTAGAGGAAGTGAAGAAGTAGAGAGAGGCTGGATCGTGACAGGACGCCAAATGAATTGTTCCTTCATTTTTTTACTCCTCAGAGTACTGACTTCCCTTTTTTTTTAAGAGAAAACTTTGATATATTATTGAAACAAATAAAGTAGCTAAATTCTTCATAATAAAGAAATTTGATGCTTTATTTATATTGAATTTCTAAGAAATACAAAAATTCTGATGCCCTTAACTTTGGTGCAAGACAAAGAAACATAACTTTGGATGCAAGATCAAGTAAACATAATTTAAGCTCATAATACAATCCAATTACTGGTATTATTTTCCAATACTTATACTTGTTTTGTTTGTCATCTTTGTATTTAACATTGAAAATATATTTCCTTCTTCCGGAGGTGTAGCTCTCAATTACACAGCCAATATCTCCTGGAGTCATTTTGATATGATCCAACATGGGTATCAAGTTTTTACCATCAGTTTTCTTATCCAAGTGAAATTTGACCTGAATGACTGGGGTAATTTGAATTTGATATGCACCTGCAAAAAATTTATAAAAAAAAGTATAAGCAAATTTTATTACCAAAACAAGCACAACTTGTTCGAATCTTTCTGTGTTGTACATGCTTCAAAAGGAAAATTTGACGTAATTATATATGGCCTATTGATGCATGTCCCTTTACTAGCCATGGAAGAGTCCTTCTGCGGAGCTGACTGAGTTAAAGAGAATGAAAGAATATCATTCTTGACTCACTTTATTAGTGATTATCTCAAATGTGATTTGCCGAAAGAAAATTAGAGTAGAATATCAGTTTATCGTCTCTAGATATAAAGAGCTGGAGTGTATTTGAATGGGAAAGAAGTCTTTTGCAAACGGGATGCTAATATGAAGTCAGCTTTCATTGTATGTTGGACGTACTACATTATAGTTATCATGTAATATAACAATCTAAGTATAGAAATTGTGAAAAATTTTGCCATCAAGACCACTATTCTCTCTAATAATATATTTTGTTTGTTAGATTTTGAGATACATTATGAATGCAATGGAAGATGGGAAAGCTAATCAACGCACAAAAGAGTTTTGATGCACATCCATAGGCTTGGCTATAAATGTAGAGTAATATTCGTAGATTACCTAATTCCAACGAAATTTTTAATTACTATTAAATTATAATTACATTTCTGCCATATTATTTTGCATGTCTCAAATCAAATGAGATTAAAGGAAAAGATAACAATGACTATTTTTACCTTCGCATGGTTAACTTGTACTTTTATTTTGGGTCAAATAATTCAATAGTAACAAGCACCAAATTGGGAAATATCTGGGTCATAAAGATAGAGTCGAGAAATCTTTGGCTAATTTGTGCCTAAAACTAATAATTTGGTGGTTTAAATAATAAGAAAAGAAAACCCAATGTCCAGGCATATTTAAGACATGTTTATATTATCTGAAATATGCGGAGAGATATTACGAGGAAAAAATTTAGTAAGAAATAAATAAGAAGGTAAGACAATTTTTAATTAGCAAGAAATAAATAGAGAAGAAAGACAATTTTTTTCGTGGAAAAACTCTCAAATGAGAGTAAAAACTAATGGGATCTAATCTGGTAAAAATATTTCATTAAATAATAATTTACAAATACACACCAAAGTTTTAGTAAATATAATACAAGACATCTAACACAATCAAACCTCTCCACAGAGCAAGTCAAATAGAATCAACAAACAATAAATGTTGGAAGTCTGTTGCAGACTTGCAGCAACAAACATCGAGAAGAGTGTAACTACTCCACATCCACACAAATTCAGGATTTTAAGATTGTACAATTGTGCTTCCTTTGGAAATATGTTTAGGAAGTTCTGGCACTTAAATGTCCTATGTTCTTCTAATTTCTCCAATAATCCAAGTATAGGCCGGCCTCAAAACACCTCTTTCAAGTCAAGGAGGGAAATGAGCTGTAAATGTTAGAAGTATGAATTAAAATCTTAAAATATATAATTGATCATAATAAATTATGAGCGTACCTAAAGCATAATTTGATGAGGTCATGACTAATCTGAATAATGATGATGAGTAGAATTATAACCTACTTTGCCCCTTTAAGTTATCCAGATAGAGAGCGAAAGGGAGAGAAAAAATCTTAGAGTAGGAATCCTTATTTTTCAGTATAAAAATAATAACCCTAATCTATCTATTTAAGGTTAGACTTGTGATAGGAAGCTACTAACCACTAAAGGGCTGTAAGTTGGAACCTCTACCTATATGAGCTTGTGCATAATCCAACCTATCATAGATCATATATATTAAACTAGGGCCCAATCTGTTCTTTGCTTAATATTAAAACATAAAACTAATTGTTTAAATAAATATTTCAATAATTAATTAATGTTAATCTATATAATATTTCTAATAAAATTAATTATTTTATTTTTAAATACAACAATCTCTCACTTAGATAGCATTAATTAATTATAGGGAATAATTAAAATATCAATAATTAAGCAATCAATTATATATTAAGCTATAAACTTAATTCAGAGAATGAGAGTACACGGAATCACTAAATTCGATAGGGAGACAAGTGATATAATGTCTCATAATTTGAAAGGAATAGAATAAAGTTTAGTCTTTCGACTACAACTCAGAAGAGAAACAACTCAAAATCATTGAATCCGATAGGGAAACAAATGATTTATATATATGTATAAAATATATTACTAATGTTTCAATATCCAAATTGAACAAGAATTACATAAGTGGAATGAGACCATGCAGAATCACTGAATCTGATAGGGAGACAAGTGATATAAAATTAATGTCTCATAATTCCAAAGGAACTGGATATATATATATAAGGTTAATCTTTTGACCACAGCTCATAAGAGAAATAACTCAAAATTATTGAATCCGATAGGGAAGCAAATGATTTATATATGTATAAAACATATCACCAATATTTCAATATGAACAATTATTGGTCACAAACATCACTAAAATAAAATAAGCATATTTCAGACTCCCACTAAACTAAGGTTTCATCAAAAGATTTAACAAGGCCCATATGAGTTAGTTAATTTTAAATACTCCTATAGATAAGCCTTAAGTCAACGTATCCCTAGCATGTCTCAACTAGGGTTGTGTTCAATGTAAGTCCGAGATTCAGTAATCTTCTCTCTCTAACGAACAAAAGTTTAACATCAAAATATTCAATATGAATAGAATTCTTGTGGTTTTGAGAGGGCCACATAGCAGGAGAATTATCGCAATAAAATTTTGTAGAGGTCATGATATAGAATTAACCAATTGCATGCCAAGTATCATCTTCCTTAACCATATAGCTTGATAAGTGATCTCATAATATGCGATAAACTCTGCTTTCATAGTTGAGGTAGCTCTAAATGTTTGTTTAACACTTTTCCATAAAACAACTCCTCCAAACATCATAAAGATGTATCTAGATGTTGACTTACAATCATCTATGTATAAGCCATTAATTAAAATCTAAATAACCAATACCCTCAAGTAAATTAGATCATTTACGAGTAAACATATGATTCTTGATATCTTAAAAAAAATACTTCATTACTTTCTTGGCTACTTTTTAATGATCAATCCGAGGGTTACTAAGTATTTTCCAAGCACACTAATAGCAAAAGTTATATCTAAATGAATGCAGACCTGTGCATTCATAAGATTACTAATAGTGGAAGCATAAGGAATCTTGTCCATTTCAGCCCTTTCAATATCAGCTTGAGGGCAATATGATTGAGACAACATATTGTCTTTCTAAGTAGGTGCTAGACTAGATGCACAGGTATGCATTTTAAATCTTTCAAGGATCCATTCAATCAAATTGGCTTGGTACAAACCCAAAATACTATGAGTTCTATCATGATGGATCTGAATTCCAAAATAAAAGATGTTTTGCTAAAGATCAAAATGACATGATAACATGCATTTTGACCCATCTAGAAAAAGATCGAGTTACTAGCTAGAAAAACATCATCAATATAAAGCACTAAGATGACAAAATTACCCCATAAAATTTCTTAAAATTCCTGCAAATACACAATATAGTCATTTGGTATTGCAAGTCTCTAAACCCTTTGAGTTCGTCTAAACTCAATGGCTAGCTTATTAGGTTCTTCAACATGAGGATCTTTATTTATCTAAACTAGATTGTCAACATTATCTCCTCTACTGGTAAAGGAATCAGAACAGGTATAAGTAGAATGGTGGCCTTGTCACATAAATTGATAGTCCTAAACATTGAACTCCCACTATCTAAGTCATCCTCGAAATAAAATGTCCAATCAAACTTGATGATCTTGGTACTATGAGTGAGATAATTAAATCTACCTCTTGATCCAATTCAGTACCTAATGAAGAACCCACTGATTGTTCTAGGGTCTAACTTTTTCAATTAAAGATTATATGGTCTTACCTTTACTTTACAACCTCACACTTAAAAAGGTTTCAAAATCTAAGAAATTTAGGTCTAACAACACACTTTATTTCACCAACAGTTTTCATATACTCCATAATAGTATCCTTATATGGGATACTCTCTCTAATTCATTTTCAATAGTGAACTTAATCACTGCCAAACAAATCTAGTTCAATTCATACCATTGTTTGTAATAAGTCTTATTTGCAGCATTAAACTCAAGTAATAGATTAGTCAGCTTCAATTCTCTAAGAGCCAAATCCTCCTTAGAGATTATCAGGTACAAGTTTAAAGACTCTCTCTATTCATCATAATTTATTCCATTAAGAGTCATCACCATAAATAGTTGTTGAAAGACCGAGACTAATATAATAGGATTGACAAATTATTAATTATGTGTGCACAACATAATTATAACACAAGATTCCTAATTAAACAAATCAGTTAAACAACTATATAACAAAGTGGTATCAAAATTACATGTACCATATAATTTGACTTGTACAAGAGTCTACATAAGAATGTAATCAATATAATCATACTAATAGAGTACAAGAAATATTGAAATATTATAATTACTGTATATCTATTCTAAGGAGTTTAAATCCTAAAATTATATTAACAATGTCACACTCATAGGATATATCCATCATTAATGCAATATGCTCCTAAAAGGATAATATTTTATGAAAAATAATCTTATTATATCCCTAATCTATTACTAGTGTGAAATAAATGGCTTTAGGTGTCTTTATATGTAAAAAATTACATAATTAAGGACTCAAAATTTATCTAATTTACCTATATTTATAATTAGAGAGAGTGACAACACAGCAAGCTCAGAAAAAATACAACGAATGTCCATGAATTTTCTCAAGTCAAAATTCCATAAATAAAATGTATTTTTAAACAATATAAACTTTCCAAAATTCAAAATAATTATTTATTGGCCTCAAAAAATTATGAAAATTTATGTAAAGGTAGAAAATAAAATTTCACACAACCGAGCCAAATTTGGACCCAAAAGGCTTGGAGCATGAATCACACATGCTCACAGGAGCATAGGCCCGCACGTGGGGTTGAATTTCAAAAAGAAAAAGACACACTAGCAGGCGTGTGAGACTAACACGCCAACACGCATGTGGCTCTTGCCTAGTCAGCTATCTGGTCAAAAACTGTTAGTTGAAGTGTCTATCACTTGCTTCGGATGCGTGTCCTCCACATGCTAGCTAAAAGTCCACTGCATGTGGCGTGTGTTTCATGCTCGCAACGAGCGCGTGGCCACCACGTACTTAGGCAACATCAACATTTCGGCTTCCTCCTTTGTCTGGTTCAGTTTTATGGCTATTTTTCAGCCATTAAAGGGGCTTTTAAGCTTCAAAATTTATTATTTAATCCTAGAAAATTATATATAACCTATTTTAAACATGGATTTACATATTAATCAAAAGGAAAAGCTTCAAAAAATTGTACAGTTTATGTTCATAAATTTTTTCAAAAAAATCCAAATTGATCCATAATAATTACAAATTTAATGCAATCAAATAACTTAATAATATTCCTGATATATTTGAAATCAGGATTCAATATTTAATTGAAAGGAAAAATAGATCCAAATTGTTCCAGAATTAAAAATCCCCAATTTGCGGCAATTCCAAGTACGAAAATAAAATGAAAAATTGGGAATTTCATGTATTTGCCAAGATAATTAAAATTGCTTATAATCATATAAGTCATACTGTCAACATGCTCTGATATCAATTGTTGGAAGTATAAATTAAAATCTTAAAGTATATAATTGATCATAATAAATTATGAGCATACCTGAAGCATAATTTAATGAGGTCATGACTGATCTGAATAATGATGATGAGTAAAATTGCAACCTACTTCGCCCCTTAGGTTATCCAAATAGAGAGAGAAAAAATTTTGGAGTGGGAATCCTTATTTTTCAGTATAAAAATAATAACTCTGATCTCTCTATTTAAGATCAGACTTGTGATAGGAAACTACTGACCACTAAAAGGCTGTAGGTTGGGACCTCTACCTATATGGGTTTGTGCATAATCCAACTTATTATCGATTATACATATTAAACCAGGATCCGATTTATTCTTTACTTAATGTAAAAACACAAAACTAATTACTTAAATAAATATTTCAATAATTAATTAATGCTAATCCATATAATTTTTCTAATAAAATTAATTATTTTATTTTTAAATACAACAGTAAATTGAAAAAGTAATGTTACTGTATGTATAATGGAAATATCCCAACTAAAACAAATATACAATCTATATCTATCCTAGAACAGGTATGTATGAAACTTTCAAATACACACTTAATATAATAAAAAAATTCATGACAAGACATATTTTATAGTGCACATATACCAATTACTAATGAGATTTAACGGAAAAGTGACAGAAAGTATTCAATTAAAAACAAAAAAATAAGTATATTTTTTTAAGATTTGATCTCACAATTTTAAACTGTAAGGATTTTATTGAAAATTGAGTAAACTTGTAAGAAGTAAGAGAAAATTTCAACGGTTATATTTTTATTACAATTATTTCTTTATTTTAACTTGATTGAAAGTTGCAGAGTTTTAATTTCATCAAATTATAATATTTTTATTGTTATTACAGTAATTTTTCTTATCTAGAATATGTTATATACCCATATCCTCAGTTTATCATAAACAAATAGCGATGTTTTCGTATCTTATAATATTTGATAAACTTACTTATCAGCTCGTGGCCGCGCAACTTTAGTACATAAATACATGAGTAAGCTTGTGCCGTGCAACATTGTGATACTCAACAAATGCCATGGCCCACGGTATAACATATAAGCCAATCTGATATAAAAACCCAAACAGATATATAATGGAAAGCGATAGTATGTATTAAAGAGAGGATGTATATATACCACATTCTAATGCTGTTCAGAACAAATCCACCATGTTGTCAATCTCTGACAATACTCCTATCTTACGACCCTCAGAGAGGGCCAGCTTGCCAGACAGTTTTGTGGGCACATCCCAATCAGATTTGGAAGACAGGAGAGTTCAAATACTTGCAGAGAAGGAAGAATGATTTGGATCTCATTCTGATCATGAGATGAATTATTCTGTTCATGGTCACATCGACCAAACACATATTTTGACACAATGCAAGACCTTATTTTTATCACTTGCAATTCCGCAAGGCCTTGTTGAACACAAGAGATTGGGAAGATAAATTGTAACTTATAGCAAGAAGAAATATACGGTCTCTTCAAATTGGGGAAGGTCGAATGAGAATTGTGTAGAGCTACAGATATTCCGCCTCTTTCACATGTTATTATATGCCTCAGGTGTTCACATTCACTTATTGTTAGTTCTGCCAGTTGCTCCAGACTTGCGGCGACAGACAGGGAGAAGAGTGTAACTACTCCACATCTATACAAATCCAGGACTTTAAGATTGCTCAATTGACCTTCTTTTGGAAATATGTTTAGGACGTTCCAACACTCAGATATCCTACGTTCTTCTAATTTCTCCAACAATCCAAGCACAGGCCGGCCTCGACACAACTCTGCCAAGTCAGGAAGGGAAATAAGTTGTAAATTGCCTAGCCTGGGCAATAAAGCATCTTCCTAAAATGAATCTGCATCAGTGAGGCATTCTATCTGTTCACATTTAGAAAGTTGGAGCGTCCTTAATTCATTCATGCCTAGCATAGCTATAACCATGTCCGGGATGACATTTTTAAAATCACCATGACTGTGATAGAAATGAACTTCATCTGCACTTTGAAAAAGATTCTTTTTAGATCCAACTATGGTGGAGACATCAAAATCTTCTATTTCTAGTATTCTCTTGCTGGGAACATCATATTCTCTAAATCTTCTTGGAGCTCCTCCAAATTGTAATTCATAGCTCTGCAAATTAGTAGAAGCAAGATCGTTCAGCAAATATAAATCTGCTTTAGAAATATACAACTCTTCTAGTTGTGGACATCTTGCTATGCCCTCAAAATTATAGTTTTCCATGAAATCAGACCCTGTCAAATCTAAAAGCTTCAACTCATTCAAATTTTCAATTCCTTCAGGCACTTTCTTGAAGGAACAAGATCGCAAATCAAGAACCTCAAGTTTTCTTAAGCTCACAATAAAAGAGATGTCGCTTAGCTTCCATCCTCTCAAGCGTAAAGTTCGGAGATTGAATAAGGACTCAATTGACTGAGGTAATGATAAGGATGGAAAGCTATACTTATCATTACAGGGTGAAAACCTAACCATTTCTTTATTGGTTATAACCATAACTTTAAGTTCTTTCATACCATCAAATGGTGCACATGATAATCCCGAGGAATACTCTCTATTTAGTGTCGGAATCTCAAGTTTTGGGGCATCCCAATGGCAAGAAATTTCACCTATATCTCCAAACCTTGAAAACACCGCAAAGCAATTTTTTGCAACTCCATTCCATTTCAATGAGTTTAGACGTTTTTCAGTATTTACCATAATGGTTCTATCCTCCTTGGATGATATCCATAAAGCTGTGTCGCGAATCAAGTCATGCATCTGCACATGATGATAATCATTTCTCATCCCAAAGCAGCGCATCAGCAAACAAGAATCTACAAGCGTGTCTAAACCCACCTTAATCAGGTTCCTTGTAGAATCAAATGATTCAAATTCCCCACAAACACCAAGACCAGCCCCATACCTAATCAATTCTTCAACAGGGATTTCATGATCTGGTGGAAACATAGCACACATCAATAAGAGCAACTTAGCCTCCTTATTTTCTAAAAAATCGTAGCTTAATTTAATGCAATTGAAAGCATCACCTCCTTCTCCATAAGGAGGTATTGAAGCCTTCAATTTTTTCAAAGCTAGGTCCCAGTGATGAACTTTGGATTCTACCCATTTTCCTTTCAAGGAAGATGCCACAGTTTTAATTGCAATCGGCAACCCCTTGCACTCCCTTGAAACTTTCCGGGGCAGATTTAATATCTCGGAGGCATATTGGTCCTCTATACTGGCATACTTTTTAAACAATGCCCAAGCTTCTTCTTCAGATAATAGTCCCAACAGAATTTCCATTTGACAGTCCATTGAAGTACATACGTCATAACAGCGTGTAGTTAACAGGACCTTGCAGCTTCGCTTCTGCTCCGGGTCAAAATCAATACCTATGGCTTTCAACTCCATCTTCTTCCACACATCATCCAGTATTATCAGAACTCGTTTTTCTTGTTTTAGTCTCGTGCATAACTGTTGTTTTCTTCCCTCTTCCGTGTATTTGTCATATTTCAAGTTTAAGAAGTCGGCCATTTCTTCATGAATTTTTCTGATATTCGGAGTTTGAGACACTGTAACTTTCATAACCAGGTCAAAAATATTCAATTCTTTAGCCTTTTTCCCCACTTCTGTTGCAAGGGTTGTTTTGCCCGCCCCTGCCATCCCATATAACCCTATTGTATGGGTTTATGGTTTATCATTTTTTAGTGCCTCCATGATTTGGTCATAAACGACCTTTGTAGAATTGAAGTAGGTAAAACCATCAGATGATTCATATTCAATAACAGGGAGTGAGGCATGATGAGAGAATGGCTCAAATTCATTCTTGTTTATCAAGTTTGTCATTTCCTCCATCTTCTTTGCCATTAGCTTGCAAAAAAGGAATCTTTTCCGATAAGGACAATAACCATGATAGCACTTATTTCTTGCTTCCAGTTCTTGTTTCATTTTTTCTGCTTCATCCAGTAGATTTTTCACTTCATTCAACCACTTTTCCACATGCTTCTCAATTATTTCAGTGTTCCTCTTTGCTTCTTCAGCACGATTTTGGATTGCATCTCTTTTCAATGTCAACGTAGCCTTTATTTCCTCAAGATTTTTGATGAATTTTTTAATGCAGAACATGTATTGCCATTGACGAATTGTGGGATCCACTAAATATTCTGCAGCTTTTGGCACAACAGAGGCAACAATGTCTTCCATTTCTGCAAAGTTAACCCCAAGAAAGAGTTATTTGTATTGATTAATTAAAAAATGGAGATATTTTGTCTCGACTAATTCGGAAAAGTGATATTTACACTTTCAACATTCATGGTTGTGTTTATTTATGTGGCACAATTTGAAACAGACTTTTGCTTCCAGCCTTTCCATACACATTTGAAATAATTCGTTTGGATACATAATGGATATGGAATTTAAACCTTTTAGAGGCTTGCTACTTGTAAAGTTCGTACAAACTTCCATATCAAAAAGTTGTATCAGGTATGAAAAGTTTTAAAAATGCAATTTTTTAAAAGAAAGAAAAAACTTACAAAAATAAAGGGTTTTTAATGGAAGTAAAACCCACTTAATAAAACTAACCTAAATTGCTAAAAGAACAGATGTAATTAATATGAATAAAATGTATTAAATATAACGATATGATATGATGATAAAATAAATTATGAGTGATAATGATATAAATAGCATTTTCTTTAATTTAATATTACTAATATGCTTTCAATTCAAAGTGTGAAAGAAATAATTACCAAAAACAAAAAATCAGAGTGCGAAAGGAATAGAGATCCGTACCTCACTATCTTTTCATATTATAAATTGAACGGTTCCTCCTTTGTGAATATTGACTCTCTTATCCTTTTGTAGAATGCTACAATAAAATTAACAAAGATTCAGTACAACCGAAATTTAGGCAACAAAAATACCAACGGTCTCTTCCCTCACCATGTTCATACTTCCATAATTTTTATCAAATAATTAATTTGGCTTTTCATAGTTATATTACTACATCTAATAAGATGTAAGAGAAAAAAAAATTCATATAATAAAGATTATGCTTCAATACATCCTAAAAAATCATACCAATACCCGTTTTTGAGTTTTTATAAAAATATTTTAAAATTTTAAAAGAAGTTAGTTTTTCCATAACAAGTATTAAAAATTTGTTTTATATCTAAAGTTGTTATTTTTATGAAAAATGACATAATCTCATATACTAAATATAAATATTAAAATATGAACTATTTTTTCTGCATATAAATTATATATTATTTCTTTTGTAGGTATATTTTGTCTATTATTCTTACCTATTTAGTCCAACTAGAATCCAACTTGTAGGGAATGCAAAATACCCCGTTTTATAACGCCCCCGTAGAGATTATCCCTATAAGACATGGAGATGGTACAATTGTTTGCCTTATAAGATATGAGAGAAGTTTTCACCCAAAACAAAATGTTCAAGATTAGAGAATAACACCTTACCTTACCCCATGAGGCCATTATTAAGAAATCACTATATTTTTAAAACAAATCCTTATATAATATTTTGGTCATTTCAATAAGTTATTCATTTAAAAAAACTAAAAATGCATTAAAATTTCACTAGAGGCAATAAAAGTACAAAAGAATAATATGTTTTGTAAATAAATATTTCAACTTGTGCAATGCATGGATGTCTATTATTTCTCCTAACATAAGAATAAAACTAATAAATATATAATAGTCAAATTAAAAGGTTTTAAAATTTAATTTATTATGTTTATTTGGTAATTATATATTTAAATTTATAAATACTAAAATTTTGAAATGTAATATAAAGGTTAAAAAATATGATATGCAGTTAAGTAATTCAATTAAATTAGATTTTTAACTTATTTAAAATAATTTTATAAAAAATTTGTTACATACATATTATTTAATGATATTAATATCTAAATTGTAATGAATAACAATGAGTAGGAAAGCAAAGAAAATATATATATTGAAGTAAATAAAAAAAATAGGAATAGCATGTGAACAGTAAAAATATATTTAATTTACAATATGGTACTTGAAAATTGATATAAAGAAAGTATTGATAGATTTTAAATAAATAGATTTAATTTTAATTTATTAATATTTTTAATAAAAATTAAAATATTTAATTATATAATTTGATTAATATTTCTAAATATTTTATAATAAAATAAATTATATCTTATTATATCTGTACTATTTAGTGACATTAATGTATCAAAAATATCTTTAAGAAATATACAATAAGGTAAATAATATATATATATATATATATATATATATATATATATATATATATAAATTGGAGTAATAGTATCAATTATTTGTTTACTATTGATAATATATATCATGTCATATTGATATTGATAAAGTGTATTATTATTTTCAGAATACTGTATATAAATAAAATAAAAAATTAAATATATCATATTTATTTTATAATTATATATTTAAATATATAAGTATTATTTTTTTAAAATGCAACATAAAAATTAAAAAAATCTAATAAATCTATTCAATTAAATTATATCTTTTACTTATTTAAAATAATTATATAATATAAAAATATTTTGTCTTATATTCAGTTACTTAGTAATGCCAATGTTTAAATTATAAATAATATGAATAAACAATAGAATAAAGAAAAACTCAATAAAATTAAAAAAAGAACAAAAATAGTGTGTGGATTATAAAATCTTAATAAAATTTATAAAATATATGTATAAAATTCAATAAATAAATTTAATTTTTATTTTTATTAAAAATATAATTTCATAATTTAATTAATACTTTTCATATTAAATTTCTCTATAATATTAGTATTTGACTCATAAATAATAAGAATGAATATGAATAAAAAAAAGAAAAAATATGCAATGAAATGTATGAAAAGAAGAGGACATGGTTCTAATGTTAAGTAATATTGAAGCTAAAAATAAAATATATAATTAAGTAATATAATTAAATTAAAATATATTTATTTAAATGCACTGTATTATATATATTACTTTTTGATATGACCATCTAAATTCTAAATAGTAATAGTAGACATAAAAAAATTAAAAAAAGGGAAACAAAAGATGAGTTGTAAAGTAATAAAATTATAAATTATAATTAACTAATTTAATGAAATCAAATCTTTTAATTTATTTAAATTATTTTATAATAAAAATAGAATATATATATATATATATATATATATATATATATATATACTTACACACTTCTTAATAATAATATTAGTATATCAACTATAAATAATAAAAGTAAATATAAAAAAAGAAAAAAAGCAAGTCATGAAGCAAATAAAAAAGGATAATGCTATGCGGAACTATTGGATTATATTTAATGTATTGAAATTTGTATTTTTAACTTTACTTTTCTTACTTTGATATTTGAAAAAAAAGTAATCTAATGATAAAACATTTAATTGAGCTTCTAATAGCATTATCTAATAAAAAAATAACAGTATAGTGGTTGAGTTGTAAAGTAATATAAAATTTATAATAGAATATATAATTAAATAATTTAATTAATTTTTTAACTTATTTAATTATTTTTATCATAAAAATAAAATATATTATATTATATATATTATTAAATGATATTGACATTTGAATTGCAAATAACATGAGTGAATATGAAAAAAAGATACAATCATAAGATAGAAAAACTACTATGCATATAATTTAATAGAATGATAGAGTAAATAAAAAAGAAAAGGAAACTATATAATTATTTGAAAGTAATAAAAATATTAAATAAATTAAATCTTTAATTTAGTTAAAATACTTTGATAATAAAAATAAAATATATCATGCTATATATATTACTATATGATAATAGTATTTGAGATATAAATAATAGGAGTAAAGATAAAAAATAAAGTAAATAAAAATAATATGTATACAATGTAATGGACTAGCATAATAAATAAAAATAAAAAATAAAAAATAAAATAATTAAATAGAAGATAAATTCTGTAAAAATTTGAAGGTAATAAAATATAAATAAATATATGCAAAAATGGAAATAAAAAGAGGTTTTAGTTTTGGAGGGAAAATGAAATCTCAAGGACGGAGAATGTCACATATGTTAATGGCATTGAAGAAGTAAAAGCTTCTTTTAGTAATATAGAATAGAAGAATAGATTATGTATCAAATTTTGTTTAGTTTTAAATTATTTAAATCAATTATGTGTGGTTTTAGACATATTATTATAGTATTATATTGATTATATATAATTTGTAATATTGAAATTAAATTTTTTTATTTATTTATATTTGAGATTATTTTGCAACTACATGTGAATTTGCGGCCTTTAATTTCAAAATTTGTATTTTTTTTCTTAATTTCTTTTATATTTTGTCATTCTCTTGAAAATGTCCGTGGAGGTCTATTATCCAATAAGGCATGGAGATGAAAAGAATTCCACACCTTCCCCGCTTAATAAAAGAGTAAAAGAGAAAAAAAAGTATGTGACAAATTAATATTTTATCCTCAATAATAAAAGAGGGTAGGATATTATTGATTTGCCCCACTCTATTCTGATGCCAATCCTATCAATTCTCACCTATTTAATTCTATCATAATTTAAAATTGTTTTTAATTATCATATTTGTATGTGTTCAATTCTCAATGTCTATACAGGGAACTTCTATTATATTTAAATGTTAAAATTTGAAATAAGATGTAAAAATAACATAACTATTCTTACTTCCAGACAGTAGAAAGAACTCAGATGACAACTAGAAAACTTTGTTGCCAAACCCTGGGTTCATTTGGCATTAACATTTTCAAGATTTTATTTTATTTTATTTTAATAGGAATGATTTCAATTTGTTTATAAATAAATTTTATTATTTAAAAATTTTTACAAAAATAATTATTTTAATTCATTTTCAAATAAATTTTTTTGTTTGGAATTTGTGAAAAAGTGCATAGAATTTAATTAAAAAATAAATTTTAATAGTATCATGATAAATAAAATATTAGAAAGAAGATAAATTTTTTATTCAATATGCATTTTAAGTTAAATGAAATAAATTCTAATAAAATTCTTATTAATTAAATTTAATAAATTTCATAACATTATAATTGTAATTAAAATAAGAATTACAAATAAAATAAAATATTATTTTAGTCAAAGTCAAACATTACCTTTCAAAAAATTTATTTGAAAATGAAGTAAAATTTTATTTTTAAGTATGTCAGATAAGGGGAGATTTGAACTAAAATTTTCAACACACTATCCACATCTCTTATCATCAACTCACCATCTGAGGACATAGTCATATTGTATCTAAGCAAACGAAGTAACGAAAATCTATGGGTGAGGTTCTTGTACTAATTTTATTGTACCGTGTTTTTTTTTTTTTTTGGAGGGGCGGTAAAACTGACTGGTGGTTTTTCTCTCCAAAATTAAGAGGATTTGGATGTTAAAAATTTTTGATATTATTCTTTTGCTATTATTTTTCTCGCTGTGCGCACGCGCTATTTCCAATATTTAGCCTACTTTGGAAAGAATTTTTTTTATTCAAAGAAAAGTCTAAAAAATGAAATTAAATATAATTATTGTGAAAGTAACTTCTCACTCACTTTCTACGAAAACAAGAATTTCTTTTACAGCTTCCTCCAAATTCTCGTGGATCCGCTTCCTGTTGAGTGCAGACGAAAGCTGCTTTGAGTCTACAAGAGTGCCAAGTGTTGAAAGTTGCAAAAGAAAAGAAGTGAGGCAATATATATATTTGGAGAGAAGCTCGATTTACCTGAGTCAGAGTGTCGGGCTCCACCGTCTCCGATGAGCAAATCAGCCGCCGGTCACAGGGTCTACGATCTTTCTTGATTGGGAAAATGTAGAGGCCCTAGAGGGTGAATCCACTTCTAGTGATGAGAGGTGCTTCGAATCTGCAAAAGGAAATGAGTGAGGGAAAATGGATGGAATAATTAATATATTTGGAGAGAAGAGAGCTCCATTTACCTGAGTGGATGATTTGCAAGGCTCCACCGTCTCCAATGACCAAATCAGCCGCCGGTCACAGAGTCTTCGATCTTTCTTGATTGGGAAAATGTAGAGGGTGAATCCACTTCTAGTGATTAGAGGTGCTTCGAATCTGCAAAAGGAAACGAGTGAGGGAAAATGGATGGAATAATTAATATATTTGAAGAGAAGAGAGCTCCATTTACGTGAGTGGATGATTTGCAAGGCTCCACCGTCTCCAATGACCAAAAAACAGCGCGGGCACCAGAAGAGGGAATCAGATGTAAAGACCAACAAGACCACAACGCGAAAGGGGAAGTAGCTGTAATTTTCTTTCAAAATCAGGGACAACGTGTTTTGGACGGATCCCGGACAATGCCAACGCGCCCTACCGCACCAATCAGTAAAAAACTATATATAACCATCATGGATTTTATTTTCTCACTTGACTTTTATAAAGCCACTTTTTATCTCCATTATTTCATGGATTCTAATCAATCAGTAATATATATATATATATATTCGATATAGCATTTTCTGATAATAAATTTGTACTTCACTATGTTAGGGTTTTAAATAATTAATTATTTTAAAAAAAATTCCAATTCACCCTTCATTCATAAATATTCTTGTAAGCCAAATTTCGTTAAAATAAACAATAGAGAGAGAGACCCAAAATTTAAGGGATTGGAGGATTGAGAATACTGTTGGTGAAAAAAAAAGGTGTAACAAGAAAATTGATACAAATGAAACTATCAGCTTTTGAGGCAAGTCATTGGATAATATTGAGTAGGATGATATCACGGGACTCAACATTAAGAATATGAATATTTATTTTTATTACTAAGTTATATTTAATATATTTATATTTATATTTTTAATTTTAATAGTTACTTTATTATCATTCTCCTATAAAATATATGAAAACAGGACCAAATTACCAATAAAAAGTGTAAAGAGGAAGTGGAACTTAACTTGAAATTGGGGGTGTCAATTTTTAATATAATATGATAATCTAACACAAACTCAAAATCCTTACACAGTTTGAGTTAAATTTATATGGATTCAAATCACAAATAAATTGATATATTTAGCATGAATAATAAATAAGTTGGATTAAAATTATAAATTGTATGTCAATTTATTTAAAAAATAACTAATAATTAATTTATAAATATATATATATATATATAATAAAACGCTAATTAACTTTGGGGATAATACACAAGTGCATTACGGGTTAGACCGCAATGTCCAAGTACTTTTTCAAAGCAACCCACTCTACCTTTTTTCTCCAATAAAACGTTGACATCTGCTTTGTCAATGTTTTATCGGCAACCTTTTTCTGTTATTTTCTCTGATGCTAATTCGTCATTCAGAAAATTTTATTCTCACCTGCTCCAAGTCCTTTTAACTTTGCAATAGCTTTACTATGTAATTTTATTCCCCTTGTTCAATATGGAGGCTTCATACTAGCCAGCTTCAAGCAAAATCCAGTGAACACAGCAGCAAGTAGGGGTGGGGAACAGTGACTGAAGCAAGACATAACCGTGGATGGGGGCTAGATGATCATAGTGGTTGCTTGTATCTGAGATTGACTCATCGGATGGCATGTTTATTATCCAAGCGGAAAAGGTTAAAATCCGAGTTATGTTAAATATATATTTGTTATGCTAACACATTGCTTCCACATTATATTATCATATGAAAAAATTTTCCAAAGAAACTTTGGCTATTTGAAATAAAAAACAAAAAAGGAAAAAAAAAACATTTGAGGAAGGAAAACAAATGAGTAAAACTAATTTGATTTTACACGAAGAAGCGAAAATGAGTAGGAAAAAAAAGGCAAATTAAGTTTGTTTGAGCATGCATGCTTATTGATGATTTCTTATGGTTCTTTAATTTCAATATCAACAAACAGAATAGCAAACAAATAGAGAGGTAACAATTGCAGCAATAAATTAAAGCAGAGGATCCTTCCAAGCTTGCCACTTCCATTCACATGATGGATTCCAAAGCTGAAAAGGAACACAAAATTAATTAAATGTAGCATATAGTTAAATCGAATAATGTCTTACACAAAAATCAAACATGCATGTATTCTGATTTAAAGCTACTAGATGATTGACAATATGATCGATCAATTATTCTAAATCTAGGGAGGGTTTCTTTCCCTATAAATAATTATGAAAATAGAAATAGTAAAAGCAATATCAGCTATATATTTTGAGTGTCGGTACATACAGTGAATGATTAGATGATAAAAGTGAGGTTGTTTCTTTGGGGATTTCTTAAATAAAGAAGTTACATCATCCATTTTTTTATTCTCTATTACATTTAATTGATTTTACAAAGATTAAAAAAATTGTTTTATTTATTTATTTATAATAAACTTTTCCAAACTACTCTTTAATTCAAAATCAAAACTTATTCCATTATTATTTCTCTTTTTATTTGAAATTTGTGATCAAATTTGAATGCACACGTAGGTCTCTCTCTTTTTCTCTTTCATTTCATGCAAAAATACTAACACAATTAAAAATGAAGAGAAAAAACGTAAAATAAATTTGTCCTGATATTCTAACATAAAAATGTAAAATTATAAAGTATTTATTAATAAAAAGAATGATAAAATTAGAAAAAATATATTTAATGTTTCATTGGATTTTTAAAATCGCAAATAAAAAAGGACAAATAATAAAGGAAAGCAAGTTTGTCATTTTCAAAATAAAAATAAATGTGAAAGTTAAATATTATTTTGTCATATGGGAAAATACATTTTCATAAAGCAAAGTGGGCTTAGTGATTTAAAAGTGTGATGGCTAAAGTCAATTTAAAATATTTGATGGACTTATATTTATTAAAGTAGTAATTTCATGTGCAAATAAGTTGGTTTGATATATAAAAACTTTAATTAAATCAAAATTCCAACTTTAATAAAATAAAAGCCCAAATTATTTTATCTAATTTTTAATTCCTGTTCGGTTCCTCACAAATGTCTTGACATAAAAAGTAGAGTAAACCCTCTTTTCTATCTCTATGAAATTCAATTTGTTTCAGTTTTGCTCATGTGAGATATTTTGTATCAATTTTATCCCAATAATATATAATTTCATTTAATTTCATCATTTTATTAATATTTGCACAAAAATAACTAATTGGTTTAATTTTGCCTCTCTAAGGATAGAATTGAACAATTTATCTATTACAAAGATAAAACTAATATAAAATATTTTATAGAAATAAAATCGAGACAAATTAAGGCTCTATTTATTTCATCAGAAAGTATTTTCTGTAAAATATAGTTATAAAATATTAAAATGAATGAAAAGTATTTTACTTGTTTAATGTTAAATATAAAAAATTGGGAGAAAGCAACTTCCCTTGTTCTAAAAAGAAATTTACTTTCTTACATTTCTAAGTTTTTAGGTATAATTTTTTTAGTCATCAATGAAAATAGTATATCATTCCTTCATTAATATATATACAAATGATATTTTTTTTATAGAAAATATTTTTTGGCAAAACAAATGGAGCCTAAATTCACTGGGACAAAAAAGAGGATTTACTATAAAAAGTGGAATGTAATTGACAAACAACACAAGTGACTCCAAAAGAATGTTGAAACACAGCTCAAGAAGAAAAATGCACAATTAGGAGCATGACGCACATATTTTTCTCAGGACTAAAGCACGTTTGCCATACGTTCTTCTGGTTGAAAAATCAAAACTTGTATTTCTCTCCTTCTGAAGCTATCAAGAATGATTTCCCATACTTACACCAGAGGCAGGAATCCTAGGGTTCTCGAACGTAAGCCCATGACAATGGTTAGAGCGAAGGAAATAAATAGGTGTCTAACAAGTGCATGGAAAAACAATGGGAATCATTCGAAATACTAAATAATTGAATTTTATCATGCTATATGATATATTTAGATTTAGATTAGATAAAGGCGAAATAAAAAACGCTGGTTCGAAAAGCTTAAGGCATTTTGGTTTACCCCTTTTCTTTTAATTCTTTTTACCATCTTAAACCAAGGGAGACAAATAATAATAAATATCAAGTGTGATAGGTGTATTAGTACATGTACCTGTAATCAACGGAATTTGAAGAAATATATTTGCTAGAATCCTTAAAATCAGCAAAAAGTCACCGCTTAACTTGTATCTCTAACTTTTCAATCTCAATGAATTTTGGCAAACTTTCCGATTCAAATTCAAGTTTTTTCAAACCTGGAAGGACTAGTTGGCACTCTCCTTGATCTTTATCTTCATTATCACCAGCCTTGATAGGTTTAAAATGAAAAAATATCTCCAATTCAGGGAGATTGCACATCGAACCGGAGAAAAGGCACTTTAGCTTGTTACATTCCTTTCCGCATAGATATGACAACTTAGGAAGTTCACAAACCAACGAAGTAGAGAAAAGGCATTTTAAATTGTTGCATTCTTTAACTACAATTAATCCGAGGTTTAGGAAGCATATGGCTTTTAAATCTGAAGACATGATAGTTTCCTCCAATTCCTCACAGTTCATTATCCTCAAATCTCTCAACTTCTCCAAAGATCCAACAATGTTTGGAGGGAAGGAAGTTTTCAATTTAGGGTGGTTCTCCACTCTAATCCATTCTAGGTTTGGCCAACGCACAATTTTGAAATTGGAGGACATGATGATGATTTCTTCCAACTCCCCACAGTTGCTTATAGTTAGAGATTCCAAGTTCTGTAGGCATCCAACAATGCCTGGAGGGAAGATAGCCTTTAACTTACAGCACCTCGCCACATATACTGTCCCAAGTACATGAAATCCCAAAAATGATATAGGACCTCTCCAAATAAATCCCAACTCCGGTAGATCTAATAAGATTATTTCATTCAAGTTTGAGTGCAAAGAATTTTCGACAACATGGAGTACTCCATCAACATTGATTTTGAGAATGCCTTCTAGTTTTACTCCGAAATTGCCCGCTAACCTAATGTATTTAGTGTTTAGGAAATATTGGATGGCATCAGGAAGCATTTGTTGTTGGGACAATTGATTTGTGCTTATATTAATCTCCCATGATATTACTCCTTCCTAGAATTAGCAATTGTTTGTCAGTTAGTCTAAATCATTTAAAACGAAAAGGTCTTAAGAATTCACAAGGTTACAATTGGAATGAAAGATAAAGAATTGGTAAAACAATCCAAAGATAATTCGGTAATTAGTACCTCTATTATGCAGTTGGAAGGAACCATTTGAGTTTCTCCTAAAGAAAAGTTGGGGCATTTTTGTATGTCGACAAATGCCAGTTGCACCTGTTTGTGCAACATAAACCCTTGGCAAATGTTAACAAAATCTAGCAATCCAATGAGTTTCTCAAGTTTGGAAGCACTATTTCTTCTTTGTTAACAGTGCTTCTAAAAAACTCTTCCAGATGAGCACAATCTTTTATCTCAAGGCTGTGCAATATTGGAAGTGTTTTGACCATGGCAACAGATAATAGGCTTTTCAACTTGTTACACTTTATAACCCATAACCAACATAATTTAGGGAGGCACACTTGTGGATTAAAATAATTTTGAGGTTCTTCTTCATTTTTTGCAATGATCTCTTCTAGTTCATCACAATTTCTTACCCATATATTATTCAATTTCGGTTAGTTTATATGGATTGCCGTTGGAAAGATATATTTCTGTCTTGAACATAAGAACAACTCCAAATTCCAAAGAAACTGAAAACTCAAAATCTATGGATAGGAACATAAGAATCTCAATTCAAACAAATCTTCTATCGTCAAACTTTCTAGTTTAATGTCCATGTTGTCACGATCCAAACACTTCCCTAAGTGTAGTTGTGCGGCACTTAACTAATTCAAACCCCTTTAATAGCCAAGTAAGCCTAGTTGTCCTCCGAAACACCTTAACTCCTACTTGAAGTAAGCTAGAAAGCTTGGTAAAAGACACTTGAAAGAATGCTTGAGAGAACTTGTATTACTTCTTGAATGATTGGTTACAAATGAAGGCTTCATGCATATATATAGGCTAGTTCTAGGTTCTAGAATTTTCCCATCTCCTTAATGGACGGTAGAGATAGAATGCATCCAATGGCCTAGATTTACTCTCTAGAAAGTTCTCCTAAATATTTACGAGGACATTTCTAGAGAATTCTAGTTATAAGCTATTCTAGAATATTCTACAATTATCTAGTAGTTTCTAGAAATTTCTACATAGTCCTAGGGTTTTCCACAACTATCTAGAAGTTTTAAGAAGATTCTAGAGTTCTCTGAAAGCCTTTGGAAACTCCTGAAATTCTTTAGAAACTTCTAGAAACATCTGGAAGCTTCTGGAATCCCTTGGAACTTTCTAGAAGTGTCTAGAAGCTTCTAGAACTCTCTGGAAGCTTCCAGAAGTTTCTTTAGTATTCTAAATTTTTCTAGAAGATTATGAAAACTTCCAAAACTTCATTCATATTTCTAACCAGAACTCTATTCTTATTGTCAATTCTGGTAGGTTGTCACAACGTGCTTTCTATGGCCATCAGCAAGGGCAATTCCCTGAAAAAGCAATTTGAATGTATGCCTCATGTTATTTTTCTGTTAGATTTTTGTTAATAATTGCCACAAATGAACAATAAATTAATTTGCTAGTGGTTTATGAACTGAGAGACATATGATCCCAAAATTTCCAATTTGTAAATTGTTCTATTTTTTACATTGTTTGCAACTTGAAACATAAATGGAAAAGGTACGTGAGATTTATATCAGCAATTTTTAAGATCATAGTCCACGCATTATAATTTCTAATGGGATTTAACCATAGATAAAAATTAAGTGCAAAGACTCAATCCTAAATTTTTAAATTATATCAACCATTTTTAAGATTGTCTACTCAACACATGTCATGGCCCATAGCATGGAGAAATTCCCAAACAAGTATATATTTTGGAAAGTGATGGTATATATTAGAAAGGATGTATGCATACCACAATGAGATGTTGTTCAGAACAAATCAACGATGTTCTCAATTTGGGACAATGAGAATAATTTATTAAAAAGTAAAAATGTCATGTCATACAAATTTATTGGAGGATTTACATTATCAATTTGCTGCGAGTCAGCTTCTGTTTGATCGGTTGAAAATTAATTCCCGCCCAAATGCTTTTTATGCATGTTTTCTTCATTTTATTGCTGTGAAGTTTCTATACAATTTCTTTTTATTTACTCTATTATATTATATAGACATTACTTATGCCTTATTTTTATCTAATTAATTTATTAAAATTATTTTCATACTCATTCATATTATTTGTAATTCAACTATTAATATTATTTAATAATATAAATATAACATGATATATTTTATTACTTATTATAAAAATATTTTGAAAAAGTTAAATAATTAAATCACTTCATTACATATTCTATTTATAGCTTTGATAATAATTTTATTTTGAAATATAAATATAAAATGTTATATTTTATTTTTATTATAAAATATTTTAAATGGGTTAAATACTTAATTTAAATGAATTACCTGATTATATATTTTATTTTTAACTCTTATATTGTTATATAATTCACATTATTGCTCTTCTTCATTGCATTTTTCTTCTTTTTTTTTATTTTCACTCCTATGGTTGCAACTTTTATACTAATATCATTAATAAATATATGTGTAACATGACATTTTTATTTTTTTTTAAATATTTTAAATAAGTTAAAAAATTTAATCTAATTTAATTATTTAATTACATATTCTATTTTTAATACTTATATTACTTTATAACTAACTTATTTTTTTTTTATCCATTCTATTGTATATTTTTTTAATTATGTCTAATATTATTGTTTACAACTTATGCATTAATATCCTAAAGTAGTATAGATATAACATGTTATATCTAATTTTATTATTTAAAATTTTTTTTAACAAGTTAAAATTTTAATATACTATTCAAATATTCTCTTTTTTTTTACATATTTTGTTATATTTTTTATGTTTATTTTTATTATCTGCGACTCAGGCAACAATTAAAAATATTTTAAATAAATTAGAATTTTAATTTGATTAAATTATGGAAGAATATATATTATTTTTAACTTTTATATTATTATTTTAAAGCTCACAAGGTATTTCTCTAATTTTTATTTACTCCATTACATATTTCTCTTTTTTTATGTTTACCCCTAAAATTTATAACTTAAATATGAATAATAATAAATAGTATAAATATAATATGATATATTTTTATTTTTATTTTTATTATTAAAATATTTTATGTTAATTAAATATTTAATTTAATTTAAGTACTTAACTACATATTCTATTTTTAACTCTTACATAATTACTTTGTAGCTCAAGTATGATTTCTCTTCTTTTTATTTATTTCATTACATATTTTTCTTATATTTTTTATGTTTACTTTTATTATTTACAACTCATGCATCAATATCATTAAATAATATAAATATAATATGATATGTTTTATTTTTATTATAAAAATATTTTAAATAAATTAAAATTTTAATTAAATTGAATTATTTAATCATATATTATATTTATAATTTTTATATTACTTTATAACTCACTTAAAGTTTTGATTATTTTTTTCATCACATGTTTTTATTTCTTTTCTTTTTTTCATGTCAGGCCCTATTATGTACTGCTCAAACACTAACATCATTAAAAAATATTTGAATAATATAACATATTTTATTTTTATTATAGAAACATACTTTAAATAATTTGACATGTTTAAATAATTCAAATGTTAAATTTAGTTATAAATTATTTATTATTTCTCTTCTTTTGTTTTATTTTATTATATGTCATTCTTTTTATTTTTCATGTATGTTCACTCTTATTATTTACTATTCAAATACTAATTTTATTAAGAAATATATATATATATATATATATATATATATATATATATATATATATATGACATGGTATATTTTATTTTTTCCATGAAAATATTTTAAGTAAATTAAAATTTTTAATTTAATTAAATTTCTTAATTACACATTTTATTTTAACTCTTATATTATTTTATAAGTTTCTCATTGTTTCTCTTTTTTTAATTTGCTCAATTTCATGTTTTGCATTTTTCCTTTTTTCATGCCTACTATTATTATTTACCACTTAAATACATGATATATTTAATTTTAATAAAAAAATATTTCATTTAAGCTCAAAATTAAATATAGGAAATATTAATAAAAATATTTCATTTTATATTCTATTATTGAATAAAAACATTTGAAAGTCAAAATTAATCATATTTATTTAAATTTTATAAAAATTTCATGATAACAATTTTTATACACTATATGTTAATTTAAATATGCATCAATTGAAACTTTTTCAATATTTTACAATTCACGCACATGTTTTACTTCATTTTATCAACTATTTTACATGTTATCGAATGTTTACTCCTTTCTTTTATAACTAGGACATTAATATCACTAAGAATTATACATACAATCTAATAAATTTTATTTTATAAGTTATATATTTAATTCAATTTAATTGAGTCACTTAATGACATATTAATTTTTAATGCTTATATTATTTTACAACTCACTTATTTTTTTTCTTTCTTTTATTTGTTCTATTATATATTTTTCTCCTTTTCTTTTTTTATGTCCACAAATATTGTTTACAATTTATATTTTAATGTTATTAAGTAATATAGATTTTACATGATACAAGTAATTTTATTACAAAATATTTTGAATAATTTAAAATTTTCATATAGAAATATTAATCCAATTATTTTTATTTTTAATAAAAATTTTGAAAATTCAAATCAAGTGTACTTTAATTTTTTTCTATATTTTCTAAATATTAATTTTCAAGTACTTTATTTTTAATTAAATATACATCAATTAATATTTTATCAAAGCTTTATATTTCATACACTATTTCTATTTCTTTTACCTACTTTATTGCATTTTTTTTCACTCACTGTTATTATTTTCAACTTAGACACCAATATTATTAAGTAGTGTGCAATACAAAATATTTTTATTGTTAAAATATATTAAATAAACTAATAAAATAACTTAATATAATTACTTGAATATATTATATTTTTAACTTTATATTGCACTTCAAAATTTTGTTATTTGTAAATATGTTGTGAAATAAATAGAATCAATAAAATTTTAATATTTCTATAATTTTTTGCTTATTATATTGATATTATTTTTATATTAACAATAAAAAATAGACATCCGTGCAATTACTGGTAACCTTTTAAAACAACCTTTTGTTTCCCCATTTTTTGTTATCTTCAAATGCCCACGTGTCAGTTCATTAGAACTTTATAAATTCATTTTCCCGCCTTTTTGTTTCTCCTCTTGCTTCCAACCTTTTTGTTGTAATGGGCTTCCATTTTTCTCTGCAATTGGAATGGCCAGAAAATTGGACCAGCCGTGACACGAGCTTTGTTCCCCGACAGCTCAAACAGCGAAGCTTTCCTTTTCTATTTATTTTTTATTTTTTTATTATTTCCAAATTCGTGCACAATTATCTTCTTTTCGTTTCTTCTACAACATATTATTTTTTATTCATATTATTTATGATTCAATTATTAATATTATTGAATAAAATAAATATAATATAATACATTTTATTTTTAGTATAAAAATATTTTTCAAAAATTCATTATTAATTTAATTAAACTATACTTAAATCTAAATTTATTTTTAACTCTTGTAATTTTTTAATGTTTACTCATATTATCAACAATTCAAATGTTAATATTATTGAATAGTATAGATATAATATTATATATTTTTATTTCAATTATAATAATATTTGAAGTGAATTAAAGATTAATTTAATTGCTTATATATAATTATATATTTTTAACTCTTATATCATCTTATAAATAACTCATTATTTCTTTTCTTCTTATTAATTTATTTTATTAGATGTTTATCATTTTCTCAATTACCATTACTTATGATTTAGATACTAATATCCAAAAGTAATATACACATATTGCATGATCTGTTTAATTTCATTTTAAAAATATTTTAAATAAATTAAATTTTAATACAGAAATTCCTAACTGAAATAATTAATTATACATACTATTATTTAATAAAATATTTAAAAACTAAAATCAAACTCATTTATTTAAATTTTATAAATATTATCTTAATATCAATATTTAAGTGTTATATTTTAAATTTAACATATATTAATTAGGATTTCATTAAAGTTATAGACTCATACATTACTTCATTTTTTGAAATACTTGAATATTTTTTTAAAATTTTTACTTTTATTATTAATAATTGAAACATTATAATAACATAAATTAGTATAGATATAATTTGATATTTTTATTTTTATTACAAAATTAATTTAAATAACTTAAACATTTATTTTAATTGAATTACTTAATCATATATTCTATTTTTAACTCTTATATTACTTAATATAAGACTCACATGTACTTTCTTTAATTTGCTCAATCACATGTTTTGTTTCTTTTCTTCTTATATTTTTAATCCTATTATTTATGGTTTAAATATTAGTATCACCAAGAATTATACATATAATATGATATATTTTATATTTATTTTAAATAAATTAAATTTTAATTAAATTAAATTATTTAACTATATTTTATGTTATTGTATAGTTCATTAATAGTCTATCATGTTTTTATTTATATTCTATTGCATGAATTTTTTTATGTCTATTACTATTATTTATCACTTAGATGCTAATATTACAAAGTATTATACATATAAAAGTGATAAATTTAATTTTTTATAAAAATATTTGGAATAAATTTGAAATTTAATATAAAACTTTTTTTGTTTAAATAATTAACTATATATTCTATTATTTTATAAAATATCTAAAAATTAAAATGACATTTATTTATTTAAAATTTTCCAATATATATTATCTTGATTTTACTTTACTTTATTTTAAATTATATAGAAATTAGTTGAGATTTTATCAAAATTTTGTGACATATGCATTGTTGCACTTCCATTTATTATTTTTTTTCATATTCATTCACATTATGCACAATTCATTTTAGTGCCAATCAGCTTTGTACTATCACTTGCTAATGTATTTTTTAATGAAATATTTTCTTGTTATTCATTGATAGTGTAAAGTATTTTAAACTATTTGGGAATTCTCCATATGCTAATATTATTTAGTAGTATAGATAAAATATGAAATATTTTATTTTTATTATCAAAATATTTTACATGAATCAAATATTTGATGTAATTAATTTGTTAAAGTACATATTATATTTTTAATTCATATATTACTTAATATTGAAGCCACATCATCTTTTTTTTATTTGCTCCATTGCATCTTCTTTTCTCTTTTGAATACCATTTATGTTATTTGTAGCTTTTATACTAATATCATTAATTGTGGATACAATATAATGTATTTTATTCTTTTATTCTTTTTGTTTTAAAAGAGTTGAAGATTTAATTTATTTGAATTACTTAATTACTTATTCTATTATTCATTCTTAGGTTATTTTATAATTTATCTATTATTTCTCTTCTTTTTATTTGTTGCATTGTATATTTTTCATGTTCATTTATATTATATATAGCGTAAATACTAATATCACTAAATATAGTGTGTGTATGTGTATATAATATGATATATTTAATTTCATTATAAAGATATTTTAAACAACTTAAAATTTTAATTTAGAAAGTAGTAATTGAATTATATAGTTAATTTTTTTACTTTTTAATAAAAAATTAATGAATTGAAGTGAAATTTATTGATTTAAAACGTATCAATGTTTTTATATCAATTTTTAAGCACTAAACTTAAAATTAAACATGATTTTACTGTTCTCACACTATTTTTATTCCTTTTATTTGGTTCATATTATTTTTTTGTGTATTTTACTATTCACCACTATTTATTACAACTTAAACATGAATATCATTGAATAATATAAATATGACAAAATATTTTTATAATAAAGATATTAAATTAAAATTCTAATTTAATCAAAATACTTAACTAAATATCATATTTTTAAATTCTTATATTATATTTTAAAAGTTTTTTATTTATAAATATATAATTAAAAATAAATATAATAAATTAATTAAATTTTAAAAATTAAATATTTTTATTTTATAATTATTAATCTTATTTTTGTGTTAAAAAAAATAAATGCTCGTGTATCATACGGATTAAAAAATTATTGTGTTGTGTGAGCGCACGTGTAGGAAAGTATACATTGGAGAGGATGTAAACAGACCACATTGGGATGCTGTTCAGAACAAACCCACGATGTTGTCAATCCGGGACAACGAAGCCAACATATTTTCTTCAATGATGGCCAACTTGCATGACAATTTTGTGGGCATATTCCAACCAGATTTTTAAGAGTAGCAAGATAAAGTACTCGCAGAGAAGGAGGCATAATTCGGATCTCATTTTCATCATGAGATAAATTATTGTGTTCATGGTCACATGGTCCAAATGCGCATCCTAGCTCATCACATCGAGATACATCGATCTCTTGCAATTATGCTAGGCCTTGATGGCCACAGGAGACTGGAAAAACAAATTGTAACTCAGGACAAATAGAAACTCGCAGTTTCTTCAAATTGGGGAAGATGGAATGAGAATTGCTTAGAACTAGAGATATTTCATCTCCCTCATTTGTTAGTATTTGCCTCATTTTTTCACAACCTGTGAGAGTTAGTGCTTCCAGTCGTTGCAAACTCCTAGCAGCAGACATGGAGAAGATTGTAGCTACTCCACATGAATCCGAATTTAGGATTTTAAGATTGCATAATTTACTCTCCTTTAGAAATATGCTTGACAGGTATTTGCACTAATTTATATCAAGATCTTCTAACTTCTCAAAGAAGCCAAGAACAGTTGACCTCGACATAATTCTTTCAAGTTGGGTAGGGAATGAAGCTTTAAATTGACTAACTTGGGCAATAAACCATCTTCTTGAATTGACTCTGCATCAATGACGCATTCTATCTGTTCACATCTAGAAACTCCGAGCGTCCTCAATTCATTCATGCCTCCCACAGCTCTAACCATGTCGGGAATGACATTGTTACATCCACCATGAAGGTATACAAATTTAATTTGATCTGCTTTCTGTAGAAGATGACTTTTTTGATCCAACTATGGTGGAGATATCAAAATCTTCTATTTTTATGATTCTCTTACCATAAAATCTGTCTACAAATTTCTGTGATGACCATCCATGCACTATTTCATACCTTAGCAAATTTGTAGAAGCAAGATCATACACAAGGCTTTGAGGAGGATATATATATAATCAATTATATCAAGTGGACTGGATCTCTTTGCGCGTATAGTATGAACATACAGCTCTTGTAGTTGTGGACATCTTCTTTTGGCTTTAGAATTATAGTTTTTCTTAACTTGAGAGTTTGTCAAATTCCAAAGCTTAAATTTCTTCAAATTTTCAATTGCTTCAGGAACTTCTTCGAAGGAACAATATTGCAAATCAAGAACCACAAGTTTTCTTAAGCTTACAATAAAAGAGATGTCATCTAATTCCCATCCTCTTAAGCGCAGGGTTTGAAGATTAGTCAAGCACTGGATAGACTGAGGTAATGATAAGGATGGAAAAGAATGCCTATTTTGATTTGTTATAGCCATAACTTTAAGCTCTTTGATACCATCAAATGATGCACATGATAAACGCCTATAGAAATATCCGTTACTTAGAATCTCAAGTTTTGGGGCATTCCATTGATAAGAAATTTCACACGCGTCTTTGTACCATGAAGATATTGCAAAGCAATTTTTTGTAACTCCATTCCCAACTAATGAGTTTAAATCATTTTCAGTATTTACTATGATGCTTCTCCCTTCCTCAGATGATATCCATAAAGCTGTGTCAAGAACCAAATCATGCATCTTCACATGATCATCTGTCTTCTCAGAATGCATCAACAAACATCAATCTACAAGCTTGTCTAAACCCACCCTAACTTGACTCCTTGCATAATCCAACGAGTCAAATTCCCCACACACACCAAGGCCAGCCCCATATTTGATCAATTCTTAAACAGGGATTTCATGATCTTCTGGAAACATAGCACACATCATGAAGAGCAACTTAGCTTCTTTGTTTTCCAAATAATCATAACTCAATTTGAGGCAATAGAAAGCCTCTCCTCCTTCTCCTTCAAGAGGTTTCGAATCCTTCATTTTTCTTAAAGGCTTAAAGCTACCCTCCACTCATGAACTCTGGATTCCGCCCATTTACCTTTCAACGAAGAAGCCACAGCTTTGATTGCAATTGGCAACCCCTTGAACTCCCCTGCAACTTGCTGGGCCATATTTAATATGTTTGAGGAATACTGATCCCCCTATACCAGCATACTTTTTAAATAATGCCCAAGCCTCTTCTTCAGATAATAGTCCCAACATAATTTTTTTTTACAGCCCATTGAAATACATACGTCATACCGACGTGTAGTTAAAAGGACCTTGCAAATGCCGTCCTGATTCGAGTCAAAATCAAAACCTATATCTTTCAACTCTATCTTCTTCCACACATCATCTAGTATTATGAGAAGTCGCTTCTATTTTTTTCAATCTCATCGATTACCGTCGTTTTCTTCCCTCCTCTGTGTATTCTTCAAATTTCAAGCCTAAAAAGTCTGCCATTGTCTCCAGAATTTTTTCAATATTCGGAGTTTGAGACACTGCAACTTTCAGAACCGAATCAAATAAATTTAATCCCTTGGCTTTGTTTCCCACATCTATTGGAAGGCTTGTTTTGCCGGCCCCAGCAATCCCATATAACCCTATCATACAAGTGCCATCATCTTTTAGTGCCTCCATGAGTTAGTCATAAGCTAGCTTTGTAGAATTGAAGTAGGTAAAATTATCAGATGATTCATATTCAATGCCCGGCAGTGAAGCAAGATGAGAAAAAGATTTAAACTCACTCTTGTTTATCAACTGTGTCATTTTCTCAGTATTCTTTGCCAATTGCTTGCAAAGACGATATCTTTTCCACGCAAGACATTGTCCTTGAAAACAATTTTTATTTGCTTCCACTTCGTGTTTCAATTTTTCTGCCTCGTCCAGAAGATTTTTCACATCATTCAACCACTTCTCTACATGATTCTCACTTACTTCAGCTCTCTTCTTTGCTTGTTCGGCAAGATTTTGGATCTCATCTCTTTTAGTTGTCAAGTCATCCTTCGATTTATCAAGATTTCTTAGGATTCTCGTAACAAAGAACATGGACTGTACATGACGAATTATGGGATCCACCATATATTCTGCTGCTTTTGCTACAACAGAGGTAGCAATATCTTCCATTTCTGCGAAGTCAACCCCAACAAAGAATTACTTGTATTGATTAATTAAAAATTTGTGATATTTAGCCTTGAGTTCAAAAATAGGTATTTCCACATTCACTATTCATAGTTATGTTTATAATTGGTTACATGGCCCAATTTGAAATAGTTATATACTTCCATACAGACTTGAATAATTACAATGGGTACATAACTAGCAAGTTTTATGAAAATATATTATATTCTTTTTGTAAACTTTTTCATGATAAATCGCAGTTTTTCTATAAAAAAAATTGCAAAATTTTGTTTTTTCTTTTTTTTGTGCTGTAACTTTAGTGGATGGAATTACAACTTCTTTTTTATATATATTTGTTACTTGCAATGTTCATGCAAATTTTTAAAATTTTATGAAAAGATTTCATAAACTATGAAAATTTTTTAAAAAATGCAGTTTTTCCCAAAGAGAAGCGCAAAAATACAAAATAGAAATGTAGGTTGATGTATATGGTAGTAAAACCCTCTTAATAAAATGAGCCCAAATTATTAAAAAAAAAAAGGATAAAGTCATCCGGTGAGATAAAAATAATTATGAGTGATATTCATGAAATTGAACTTTGCATATATATAACAATAAAAATAATTATGAATAATAATTTAATAGCAATCTCAAGCGATAATTGTAATCATACCATTTCTTTTTAATTTAATATTTACCAACATGCTTTTAATGCAAAGTGTGAAAGAAATGTATTTCATACCTCACTGTCACTTCAAATTGTAGATTAAATGATGTCCCCTTTAAGAATTTTTTTTTTTTTTGGCCATGCTCCTTTAAGAATATTGATTCCCTTATTCTTCTGTACATTAATGCTACAATAAATAAAATAAACATGGATTTAGTAAGAAATTTAAGCACTGAAAATACCAACAATCTGATCCTTTCCCGAACATTCATCTTGCAAATATAATAAAATAAGATTTGAGAACCTCTGAAATATAATATAATCAATATGTGCTCTTTCATTTTTTTGAAAATATTTCAAATTTAAAATTGTAGAAGCTGTTATATCTTTTTCACAGGAAATAGGAATTTATAAATTTTATATATAAAATGGAATTAATTTGGAGGTTTTATATGATAAAATAATTATAGTCAATATGTGTTCTTTAATTTACGAATATAATACATGTACAAATTTTTCATTAAAAATTTAAAGATTTTATATATAAAGTTGTTATTTTTATGAAAAATAAGAAGAGGACATGCACACAATCGAACCACCAGTCATTCTTGCAGTAAATGGACACGTAGCATCCCTTTACGTTTGATTTTTCCTCCATTTTTCGGTGCACACGGGCAATTTTTATATTTTCGCTAGGAGAATGGATCCTTTCTGCTTTTTTAAAAAAAGGTAGAGTGAACTTTAGAGAAAAATAAATACAAAACTTTCTATTTAAAATTGTGGATTTTAATATAAAATTTTTATCTTTATTCCTCTAAAATTAATAGAAATTTGACAAAAAAAATGAAGATACAAATCTTTTTGTAAATACCTTTTGTTTATTCCTCCAACTTATTTAATTCACCCAGAATTCAATTTTGGGCTATTTAAATCCTATCAAAAATTGCTTTCAATTATTATAATAACGCTTATTGTGACAGAGACTCCTTTTTTTCAAAAAAAAAAAAAGGACTTCGATGTGTTACATGAACAATGCGTGATTTGTATCATTAATACTTTACTTATTTATGTTAATTTTTCATCTAATCTAAGAAATTATCATGTTTGCGTCATAAGATCATCTATTCGTGCCAAATTGATATGATTACATCTTAATTTGTTCATAATTTTACTATTTCATTCCCAAATTTCCCATTCTATGTAAAACATTCATCCTAAATTGATTTGGGATAGAGGTCGTTTAAGATAGAAAAAGATTTCAAAAGAAAAAAATGACACAAATAAAATTTTTGATATTCTATTTTAATTTGATGGAAAAGGAAAAAGAGCACATAAGAAATACATATCAAATTTCCAAATTTTATTATATTTGAATTGAAAAATAAATATATATGCTCAAAGTGTTAAAAGTGCAAATTAAATGTGACCTCCTTTTAAACCACACAAATAGATAAATTGCATTTTCCCCTTTTCTATTAAAATAGACTAGATACATATTTAATTATAAAATTCTTTCCTCTCTTTCTGAATTATTACAATATAACATATGAGTATACTAATAAATTTTCTGGTAGCACAACTCAATACACCAATTTTAAAAAAAAATCTTCAATTGATTACTTTGAGTTAGTAAGTTGAATCATACCATAAACAAAAAATTTCTTGCATTTTCAAAACTTGTAGTTTTAATTTTCACTATATTAATATGTAAATGACATTCTCTAAAATATATCATTCTGAAAATATATATTTTTAATTATTTAAATAATATACTATAATTACATAATGATTAGGATCCATTTATTTTTCAAAAGATATTTTTTATAGAATAATCTTATTTTTTATATATAAATAAAGAAGAACTATGTGTTTATGTACCTTATCATTAAAAAAATACCTAGAACTATAGTTAGTTGAGAAACAAAGCCTAACTCTTTTTTAAAAAAATTATTAGTTATCAATTAACTTATAAACTACTTGCGAGAATAGAGCCTAAAGCTCTATTTTATGTAATAAATAAGCTAAATTATAATTTATTAATATGGTAAGTAATTTATAAGCTACTCTCTAGAGATATTTTATGTATTAACTTATTAAAAAAAAAACTCTAATTCGATAAGTTATCTTAAATAATTTGTGAATTATAAGTTACTATTTTTTAAAATTTTTTTAATCTATCCTTTTTTTATTAATTTACAATCCATATCTTTCATTTATATGAATTATTTTAATTTATATCTTTATTTTTATTAATATGTATTTTTATATTATTTTACAATTTCAATTAATTTAGCAAAATACCTCTTATATAATAAGTTAACTTATTAACTATTAGTTATAAGTTATCAACTATTAATTAGTTAATTATTAGTTCTAATTAACTTATTAATTATTAACTAACTTATCAGTTACTTGTGGAAAGAGCCCAAATCTTTGAAAAATTTCAAAATTATAAGATTAATTAATTCAATCCAATAGACTCAAAAGAGCACAATCGGAATAGATGATAAGTATAAAAAGAATATAATTTTTGTGTAATTTTATTTTTTCCACAAAATATCAATTTTCTAAAATATGTATGCTTTATGCTTTTTTTCAAATATTTTTTAATTGTTTAATATAGATAATAATTTTTGTTTTCATGAAAATACAATTCGCATGTTGTTAATATTTTCAACTGATTATTATTATTATAAGTGTGTAAATTTATATGAATAAATTTCTTTCCCTCGTATAACTATATTTATAAAGATTAAATGAACTCATCTATAGATTTGTTAGACGATTATTTCAACTTGTGTAAATTATATAATTCGTGCATCTAAATCCGTATATAAATATTTTTCAATTAAATTTAACAAAAACAACCTGTTCTAATGAGAATATACATTTAAAACAATATATATCTTTATAATGTGACAATAATATTTTTAAAAATCTGTGAGATCAGAATTTTTTCTTTATTTGCCTTTTGCTTCAACAATTGATGATTCATTTAAATCTAATAAAAGTATTTTAAACTCATAATAAAAAGTGTAGAAACAATGAAACAACAAACATGTAATGATATTTTAGATTTTTTTTCCAAAGAGATATCTATATCTATATCTATGGACAGAAATGTTATCACACATCTACTAATCTATTAATAATTAATAATATCCTATAAATGGCATAATATTCATTAACCATTGGTCCATTACTAAATTGGATAGTCATTTTTAGGTGGATAATGCGTGTGAGTGTGTGTATTAGAAATTTAACCGCTGATATAAAAAATATATTTTACAATTTTTTTTATTATTATTGTTTATGTTTAAATTTTATCAATAATAAATAAACATTATAATAACGAGTTTTTACTATGCATTGTTGTTAAAGAATCCTTTACCTCGACTAATTCAAACTTGAATTAAAATTCTATTTATTTCATTAAAAAATTAAATTTTTCGGAAAATTTTTCTTTACATATATATTGATTAAAAAATAATATTTAAAATTATAGTATTAAAAATGAATTTTTTTAAATATAAAATATTACTTTATTTAAATTTTTTCTATTTTATATTAAATAAATAAAATACTTTTTATTTTAATATTTTATAAATAATTTTTTATGAAAAATATTACCGACGAAAACAAACCAACCATGTAAATGTATATTATAAACTCTTGGTAAAATCATATAGATAGAATCCATATCTTTAGCGGCATATGCGCTTTTCAAATTAAAATTATTATTATTATTATTATTATTATTATTATTATTATTATTATTATTATTATTATTATTATTATTATTATTATTTCTTTTGTACATAGGAGCAATGGCAATATGCTATGATATATTTTTGTGCATTACTTGATATGGTATTCAAAGTCCTATTGCTTGAACAGGTTTTGATTCATGGCTATAAACACTCCACCTACCCAAACCAAAAATTCAATAATTCTCGTTACTAATCCTCAAACTTGGCAATAGTTTTAGAGTTTAGGACATTGTGAGGAAACCTTGGCAGAGACCGGTGATGACGATCACTCACTTGAAACCCCAAATGCAATTTAACCCCAATCACTTTTCCAATTCCCCAAATTTAGGGAACGAGAATGTTGAGAAGTCCTATTCTGGTCATGTTTCCTTCAAAGATACTCTAATTGGGCGCACAAATGTGATGAATGAAGCAAGGCCAGAATTGAGTACTTCCAAGGTAATCCATATTTACCTAAAGTCTATTTTGATAATTCTATGCTCGAGTAACTCTGTGAGCCTTGGCGTAGCTCCTTAGTTATTAAAGTGTTGTGTAGAACAATGAGTTATCAGGTCCTACACAGGAAATTGGAACAAATGTGGAAGGTACAAGGATCAATGGAAGTGATCGATCTTGATCACGATTTCTTTCTTGTTAAATTCTCTAATGCTGCAGATTTAGAATATATGATGATGGAAGGAACGTGGCTAATTTTTTATCACTATTTGATTATGAAAAGATGGTCTCTAGACTTCATTCCTACTTTACATGAATTGAATTCAAGGTTAGCTTGGGTCAAGATACAAAATTTAAATATTCTGTATTACCGAGCTGATGCACTAAAGGTTATTGCCTCTTCTATAGGAAATCCTGTGAAGATGGATAAAAACACAGTTATGGCATCCAAAGGAAAATTTGCAAGATTATGTGTAAAAGTTAATTTAACTAAACCTCTGGTGCCTTAAATATGTATTGGAGGCCAATGGCTCAAGGTGGAGTATGAGGGACTTCACAAACTCTACTTTCATTATAAGGCATATGGACATGTTGAAGAATTCTATGAATTAGCTTTGGCCAAAAAGGAAAGAAGGGAAGAGGAAAGGAATAAGGATCAGAACGAAGCTGAAGTAACTCGAATGCTGAATAAAGAAAATTCAAATGCTACTAACATGTTTAAAGAATGGATGATAGCGGGGAAAAAGAAAAGATGGTCTTCAAAAAATAAGAGTTTAAATGGGGAAGGAAGAGCTGGCAAATAATCTTCTAAAAATAGTTTTTTAGCTCTAGCAAAACTGGAAGAAATAAGGGAATGTAACAAGGTGATTCAGATGAATGAAGATTTTATGGACACCTCAAATAAGTCCCCATCGCAAGTGTTCATCAAAAAGTCCTGGAAGGATAAAGATAACAATGAAGAAATATTAGATAATGGGAGAAACAAAACAAGAGAGGAAGGAGAACATGGGGTTGTGCGTAACCTTCAGTTTGCTTTTGGGACTACTTCTAGTACACCATCTAAAAGGAAAGTTCCTGATAAAGTGAAAAATTTAAAAAGAACAATTACTGCTTCACAAAATCAAATAGAAACCAAGAAGTATCCTGAAATTTTAAGAAATTAAGGCAGCTCTGGGGATTCTAGCAGGGATCATATCCTTAAGAAAGGGAGTCAAGATAGCTGTGTTGGGGATTATGGAGGATTACCCCCTAGTCAGATTGAATGAGGCACTTTAGGAATGGGCACTAGAGTAAATTCTAAAGCCTACACAGGTGAGGAATTTTTTGAAGATAAGGATGATGATATTGAGGAGTGTGATGAATCTTGAGAAATTAATTGTCTTAAATTCATTAATTCCTGTTGATTACTTTATGTCAAATAGACTGTGTTTTTCAATCCTGTCATGGAACATCTGTGGCATTGGGAATAAGGAAGAAAAGAGACATTTGCGAAATATTATTTAGGTCAATCGACTTGAAATGATATTCATTTTAGAAAATCACATTCCTTTTTCTAGAATGGATGGTAGAATGAAGGGTTTAGGTCGATAGCTATTCAAGATCCAGATAGTTTCTCAAGAGGTATCTAGATTTTAGAAGCTCACTCTAGTCCAAACTACAACATTATCTCTTCTTCTAATTAACAAATATCCATCATGGTGGATTTTTTCCTTGTTAAATGGATTTGCAGTGCTGTTTATGCTAGCCCAGCTCTAACCCAAAGAAGTTCTTTATGGCAAGAATTAAAACATATTGCAGAATCCTCTCCCCTTTCTTGGGCAGCATTAGGGGATTTTAATGGTACCTCTTCTAACTAAGAAGAAAAAGGAGGATCAGTAAATTACAAAAGAATGGGTTTGTTCAATGATAACATGGTAGCATATGGATTATTAGACTTAGGTTTTAATGGCCCAAAATTTACTTAGCACAGATCTATTCAGGGGAGGGTGGTTTTTTCCTAAAGATTAGACAGAGCTTTAGCAAATAGTAAATGGAGAGCTCTTTTTCCAGAGGTCATTCTTTTCCACTTGCCAATGACTTATTCAGATCATCATCCAATTCTTTTGCATAGCAAAGGTTTTGTTTCTATTCCAAGGAATAAACCTTTTCGATTTGAAGCTGCCTACATGTCTCATAAGGATTTTAAAGGGGTAGTGACTAATAGTTGGAACAAAGCTGAGGTTAATATCATGGCAAATCTGACTAATGTACATGAGGCTTGTTTGGTTTTTAATAAGAATGTGTTTGGCAATATATTTCATCGTAAAAGGAGAGTTCTTGCTCAGCTAACAAGGATCCAAAAAGTTTTGACAGATCATTACTCACACTTTTTAAATAACTTGGAGAGACAACTACGGATGGAGCTTAATGAAATTTTCATCCAAGAAGAGGTATTTTAGTTCCAAAAATCTAGAATACAATGCCTTTCTATGGGAGACCAATGCATGAAATATTTTCATGCTTCCACAATGGTTAGAAGAAGGAGAAATAAGGTGGAATGTCTTAAAGTTCAAGATGGCTCATGGTGTGTTAATCAAGACCAAATCAAATAGACTATTTTGGACCATTTCCAGAATTTATTCTGTAAGACTGAAGCATCTCAAGAGCATCCGATTATTCTGGAAGCTATTCCCCATTTAAATGAGATGGAGATCCAAGACTTGACTAAGATTATCACTAAAAAGGAAGTTCATGAAGCCATTATGAGCATAGGGTCATACAAAGCCCCGGGGTGGATGGTTTCCAAGCTGTGTTTTTCAAAACTTATTGGGATATAGTTAGAGACAATCTTTGGAAAGTGGTGTCTGAGGTGTTCCAGAACAGCAACATCCCAATGGGGCTAGGTGACACTTTACTTGCTCTTATCCCAAAAGTTCATAATCCTCAATCAATCTCTGAATTTAGACCTATTAGCTTGTGTAATGTGGTGTATAAAGTCATTACAAAGATCCTGTTTAATAGAGTTAAACCTCTATTGTCCAAGTTGGTGAACCCTTTCTAAAGTAGTTTTCTTCCTAATAGATGTACTACTAATAACATTGTCCTTGCCCAGGAGCTTGTGCATTATATTAATCATACCAAAGGGAGGAAGGGAGCTATGATGTTTAAAATTGATCTTGAAAAAGCATATGATAGGGTTGATTGGAAATTCCTTGAATGGACTCTCACTATGTTTGGTTTTCCTCACAACATTGTCCAGCTTATTATCAATTGTGTTTCTCAAACTTCTTTCAGCATTATCTAGAATGGAGAAAAATTGGAGGATTTTAAGCCTAAGCGTGGTCATAGGCAAGGGGATCCTCTTTCCCCTTATTTGTTTGTGCTTTGCATGGAAATTCTCTCTTTACTTATTCAAAAAAAGGTGGACCGAAAAGAATGGGAGCCCATTTCAATCTTTTCTGGTAATCTTCCTATATCCTACTGGTTCTTTGCGGATGATGCCCTTTTATTTGCGAAGGGCATTAGGAAGCAAGCTAGAATTATCATGGTTATTCTCAAGGAATTTTGTATATTTTTTGGTTTGAAGGTGAACCTCCAAAAATCTAAAGCTATGATTTCTTCAGGGGTGACCAAAGAAGTGAGAAAAGAGATTAAGCTTATAAATTAATTTCATTTTACTAAAGAGATTGACAAATACTTGGGATTCCTTTTACTTAGGAAACATTCAAGCAAAGCTCAATTCAATTTTGTTATTGAAAAAATTGAAGCAAAGCTTTCTACTTGGAAAGGAAAACTTCTCAACTTAGCTGGAAGAGTAACTCTGGCTCAATCAATTCTTAATTCTATCCCAGTGTATTTCATGCAGTCAGCGCTTTTGCCTATAGGAGTTTGTGATAGAATTGATCAACTGGTTCATTGTTTTGCTTGGGGATCGCATGGAGTTAGGAGAGGGCTTCATTTAGTAAATTGGGACATAGTCACTTGTCCTAAAAAAGAAAGAGGGCTTGGTATTCACAAAGCTAGGGAGACTAATTTGGCTCTTTGGGGTAAGTAACGATGGAAGATTATTCAAAAGGAGGACAGGCCATAGGTGAGAGTGTTTAATCATAAATATAAAAGAAGGAACTTAGATCCTTTAAATTTCTGCTTTAACTCTAGAGATTCTAATATCTGGAGGAGTATCTCACACTACATGGAAGAATTGAAAAAGGGCTTTATTTATAAAATTTGTTCCAATAGCAATCTTAATGTCTAGCGCCAGAAATGTGTTGGCTCATTCTTCTTGGATGAGAAAGTTGACTTTATTCATCCAAATGAAAAGGATTTAATGGTGCAAAATTTGATACACAATAATGAGTGGAAACTAGATCAATTATTATCCAATATTCATGAGGATTTGTTATTAACAATTCAACCTTTGCCTATTCCTCAAGCTGCTTAGAGAGAAGACATTCTGATCTGGTATGCTACTGTGGATGGAAGTTATTCGTCTAAATCTACTTATGTCTAGCTTACTCAAGGTCAAAATTTTTTACATGAAACTCATTAAAAGCAGATATGAAAACTCAAAATTCCTCAAAAAATTATCACGTTCCTTTGGATCTGTTTTCATGATAGAGTTATTACAAGCAATCTTTGTTTTAAAAGGGGTATTTTTTACTCCCCCTCTTGTGTTATATGTGATGCTGAATCTGAAACCTTATTGCATCTGTTGAGGGATTGTCCCAAAGTGAAGCAGATTTGGAAAGGACTTGGAGCTGCTCTTCATGTCCCTGATTTCTTCTATCTAAATTTTAAAGACTGGCTCTTGAGGAATATTCAACAATCTAGAAACCAAAGAGAAATAGATTGGACTTATTGCTTTCTAATTACTATTTGGAAAATTTGGGTTGACAGGAATGACTGTGTTCTCAAAAATGAAACTTCTAGTCCATACTTATCAATTAAAAAGATCTATGTGTTGCTGCAAGATTGTCAAAGTGTTTTTGGATGGCATAAAAAGATCAGATAGAAGCTGATAGTAGAATGATTAAATGGCAATGTCCCCCTCAAGGAACTATAAAGATTAATGTGGATGGGAGTTCCTCAAGAAATCCAGGTGTTGCTAGATTTGGTGGAGTGTGGAGAGGTAGGAATGGGAATTGACTAACTGGATTTTTTGGTTTTCTGGGCATAACAACCAACAATATGGCTAAAGCTATGGGCATATTATTTGCTCTAAAATTTGCCAAAAGCAAAAGATACAGCAAGATTATAGTAGAGATTGACTCTTTTCAAATGATCAACTTCTATTATAAAGGAGTTCAACATACCCATATTCTATGGGAAATAATTCAAGATATCAGAGACTATTGAAATTTTTTTAAGGAAGCCCAGATTATCCACACTCTGAGAGAAGGGAGTGAACCTGCAGACTTCTTAGCAAAATGGGGTGCTAAACACAAAACCAGAGAAAAGATTTGGGATGCTCCTCCTGTCGAGTTGAAACCTTTGCTTTGAGCGGACAGTATAGGAATTTGCTTCTTTAGATAGCTTTATTTTGTGTTAGCAGTCTTCGACTACTCTGTTTTCTATTGTTGCTCTGTTTTTGTTTCTTTAATTTTTCCCATCTACCAAAAAAAAAAATTCCTCAATCTTGGCGTTGTGAAGTTCCATATATCTTTTCTTGCTGTTGTTGGTCTCCTTGGTTATGTTGAAGGCAAAAACACCAAAGCCACGCCACCGAGGGCCAGCTCAGCTGGCTCTCCCTTGGCTGGCCAAGGTCGAGCGTGGCGTCTTGGGGGGGAGTTCGATCCCCCCCCCCCCAACACCCCCCTCCCCAGTATTAAATTCCCTTGTACCCAAAAAAAAAAAACACCAAAGCCACCAACTCACGTGTCTAAATTGAAATGGTTGAAAATTCAGGATGGCAACAGATGCAAACACAACAAAAATTTTAAAATTTGAATTTATTTAAAACTTCATCCTGAGAACCACTCAATTGAGAAAAATTATTTTACTCATATCCTGATTTTATGTATTTTGAGATTTAATTAAAAGATTTAACCTCATCTCCTCTAAAATTAGTCTGATGGAAAATATTTTACCAGAAGTATATATCACTTTCGTTCAAATGCCATTTTTCTAAGGACAAGCTTCCCTTTAAAATTATAAAATAAAAAAAAAATCCTACGAAGGGCAGAGATCCTATGCACGAATGGTCAAAATAGCTCCTTCTTGGTGACCTAATGCACCGCCACATACATCTAACGAAACTTTGGCAGCTCACGAAAATGCAATTTTATATTCATTAAATATACTCACATCAAACGTCCATGACTGTACTCACCAAAGATATATTCCCATCAAAAGGGTCAAGCCGTTCTTTATAAAAATATTTATCAAAGGGATTAAGTCCCTTACTAATAATACTCTTACCAAAAGGGCCAAATCCCTCTTTATTACTACCTTTATCAAAAGAGTCAATCCATCTCTATCAATGCTCTTATCAAATAGGTCAAGTCCTTCTCTGTTAATATCATAATCTGGGCCAGTACTTTTACTGATATAGTGATACTTGATATCGTTGTACCGGTTTTATTTTTATTTTTTTTACATCATAAATTCAAACATTTAATTTTACATATGTATGTTAAATGATTATCAAAAAAATTTATCATAACTTGAGTTTGCAAACATACATCCACGGCCTCATTGCCAACACCAAGCATTCTCTATTAAGAATACTTATCAAACTAGGGCCAGTTCTCCCTTTTGAACCCTTAAGCTTCCATTTATAGCTATAGCGCAGGGCAAAATACCTATTATCAAGAATGCTTATCGAACTAAGACCCAATCCTTCTTCAGGCTCCTAAACCTGTGAATAATGGGGTTAAAGTACCGTTTTACTATTTTTTCAGAAACTTATTTTCATTTTACCGTCATTTCAAAACTAATTACCAAAATACGCATGGTGCCATCTGGGGTGGCGTCTGTGGGCGGGGAGGCGCCACCCAAGATGGCGCCTCTAGCCTCTTTGAGGGTGCCATTCAAGGTGGCACCCTCGGTCCTTTTTTTTTTGCTGTTTTTCCTTCAAAAATAATTAATTTTGATTTATTTCAAAATAAAAATTTTAAAAATAAATAATATATGATTGTGACTAAAAATAAATTTTTAAAAATAAATTACTCATTTCATAGTTATATTTGATGTCATAAAAAAAATGTTAACTCCACTTTGATATTTAATACATAAATTTATTATAAGAATTAAATAAAGAAATAGTTAATGATAATAATATAATTAATAAAAATAATAAATATTTAGTAAATAATTAAAATTTATTAAAAAATATAGGATCAATAAAGAATAATTACGTAATTTATATTAATGTCTCTCAAATTTTGATTCAATGACACTTAATATTTATCAATTTTCAGAATTATAAACTTCCAACGTTCGAAATTATATTATTACAAGTAATTATTTAATACGTTATTACAAATAAGCAAAATTATTGAATTATTCAATAATATTCTTTATATACAAAGTTGAAGATTGTTAAAAATGAAAAGAAATATAACGAAATAAATATATATTTTTTATTTTATATTTATTCCAATAATATTTTTGCTACTTTGTATTTATTTCAATAAAATTATTTTTATTTTGTAACAAAGTAAATACGAAATGACAAGGTTGAAGATAGCTGAAAATTAAAAAAAATGTGGTTTTTTAGTTGCAATAATCTTTTCATTTTGTAATGAAATTAAAATTGTAACATGAATTAATTCTTTTTTATTTTGTGACAATGGTAAAATATTTTGGCAATGAGAGATAGAAGTATCGATTAACTGTTTTTTAAGAAACTATTATTCATTTTATCATTCCTTCAAAATATTTTTTCAAAATACGCACAGAAGTTACGCACAACGGTGGAGAGACGCCAAATGGCATGTCGAGGGACGCCAGATGAAATGGCATCATTGGCACTCAAGGGAAGGGACGTCAGACGAAATGGCATTGTTGGCGCTCAAGGGGAGGGACGCCAGGCGATATAGCGCCTTTGGCCTACGGTACCCTCGCTCCTCATTTCTAAGTTAATTAGCCGGTGACCGTGTCTATTGTGAATCCAAAAGACTTGAATTTTGGTATTGTACATAGCCAGCATCCCCATCTACGTTGATAATTGTGCTACGTATTTTTATTCTTAAATGTTTGGTGGACTCGACTCATAACATATTGAATAAACACAGCATTTAATGTCATTTACAAAGATGATGGTTATTTATCCTTCAAATATTATAATTAATATTATTAATTTTTTTATATTTATTATAACTATTTATTACTTTCTTCACTAATAATATTAAAATAAATAATGAGAAAAAAATTTAATTAAAAAAATATATATTTCATATTATGAAGATAAAATTTATTAATTTATTTTAATATTATTTATTTATTTTAACATGATAAATAAATAAAAGAGTAGATAATTATAACAATTGTGAAAGTAAAAAATTAATAATGTTAGTTATTATAAAATATAATTTCCTACATCCTAAATCATAATTTTAAAATATAAATCATAATAATTAACATAAAATAAAAAATCATCTCCTACTGTAAAATATATTCTCATAATAATTAGTAAAAATTACCCTATACATATGAAAATTATAAAAAAATAACCAGTACAAATCACATAGCAATTATAGATAATATAAATTTTCTTATCACTATAAATATAAAAAATTATAAAAATACTAACCACGGGGAAGAGTAAGGAAAGAGGACTGGATCTGCTTCAAAGAACAAAATCTTGCTGAGAAATATTGTGAACAGGAAGAGTGCTTGCAAAAAAATTCGGAAGACTGCCTGCGAAGAGGCTATGAACTAGGATTTTTTGCTATTGGGGGAAGAGAGTGGGAAAGAGTGGGGAAGAGCGGCTGCGCTGAATGAGGGTTTGAGGGTTTTTTGCGGAGGGGGGGAATTTATGGGCACGGAGGCGCCTTTCAACATGGCGCCTTTGTGCAAATTTCAAATTGAAATTTGCTGGAATGGTGCCTTCGGTGCCCAATAGCGCCAACCCGCCTGGCGCCCTGCGTATTTTGGTAAATAGTTTTGAAACTGCAGTAAAACGGAAAAAAGTTTATAAATTATCCGTATTACGGTATTTTATCCGAATAATGGTGTAAAATTAATATATTAACAGTGAATCAAAATTAAATCTCTATATTTCTCACAACAAAAAGCATATGTCATTTTAATTTTTTAATATATATATATGTATTGAAGAATGAATAAAGTTTTATACAAGACTATGTATAAATTTATCCCGCTAATTTTTTTTAACTACACCACCGTGCGCACATGCACAAGCTACGAATGCACGTTAATTACGTTTTATTTGTTGGTAATTAGTTATGAGTAATTGGTTATTGATTTTTCATGTAAGCAGTGATTTTTCCGTGATGGGACAATAAAGTTCTTAATAAATAAAATCTAATGCTTTATATATCCTCAAAGTTACTTTTCCATATTATTACCGAATTAGCAAGAAAAGAATGCAATCTGAGGTCCAATCTTATATACTAGCAAAGAAAAAGGTAGAAAACGAAATATAATGGAAAGATATGGCTATATATATATATATATATATATATATATATATATATATATATATATATATATATTTATATATACAAATTTTGCTAATATACAATCTATATGATGTAAAAATTTTATATAGAATAAAATAACCTCCAATTTAATAGAGTAAGAACCAAGTTTTGTACGCAAATGAAAAATATTGGAACTCAGTCTCCTACACTAGAAAACGTACCACTGGAGGTATAAAAATATACCCAATTTGACCATATATTGTATGATGGGATCCATTAATTTCCATCACATAAATGAGATTCCATTTGTAATTTTATGTGCCAATTAAAAATTTTTTTAATGTAATTGCTATTTGGTTTCATTTATGTATAACAATGTTGAAATAGGATATTATATTTAAAATGATCAATTTATTTATCAAGGGAGTAAATTAAAATTAATTCTTTAAATGACCTATATATTAATGTAAGTGAAGTCAATTTTCCTTCAATTATAATCAATATAATTATAAAATTATATATAAATAATAATTTTGAAAATATAAGCAGAGCGGTAAAGTTATATATATTTTAGTGTGTGTATTTGTCCCTACTAAATTTTTTAAAATCCCACATATGATTATATGTATTATTTAAAATGATGTGTTTGATTGGTTTGATATATGTATTATTTAAAATGATGTGTTTGATTGGTTTGATAATGAATACAATACACAAACTTAGCTTCAATTACTTAAATGGACATGAATTTACTTAATAGAAGTGAAGCTTGAGCTTCTTTTCCTTTAAAATCAAGGGAATTCTAAGGTACCTATGTGGTACCAAATCCATACTAAGGTGGCAGCATTGAGAGCCATTAGATAAGGTTAGTATTAAGAATCATTAGATGAGAGTACCATAAAATCAATTATTGATTGGTGTTATTTGGTGACAATCTTTAAGCAGTGCAAACCCAAAATGCAAATAGAATTACACACAATCACCATATTATATATATATATATATATATATATATATATATATATATATATATATATATATATATATATATATATATATATATATATATATATGTCTTTTATTTTTAAAAGTAGAGGATTTAAGCATATAAAATAAAAAAGGTGTATATAAAAATATTAATGTATATTTTTAAAAATAAAATAGATATATGTGTGATTATATATCAGACTTTCGAAAAAATGAGTGTAACTTATCTTTATAAATAATATATATATATATATATATATATATATATATATATATATATATTAATCAATCCGTATTCTAAATCCTATCTATCACAAGATCTTACTTGTTTTATCAATACTAGGCTCAAGTACCCATGTGTCCATTCAATTATATCACATAGGACCTAATTAATAATAATTTTTTATTAATAAATTATATATAATCCATAGAAATATTAACAATTTTCCACTTGGACATACATATTTTATTAATGATAGCCACAAAAAGGATTAATGTTAATACAAAATTGGTATTTTTATACTCACTAGTCGAGTTAAGATCATAGGTGTCTAATAATATAAATACTATATCTGAAAGGATATTAGTATCATATCATATCAGACATCCACACCTCATTAATCAACACTATTAATATGTGCAAAATAAGACTTGCACAACTTCATATGACTAAGTGTAAATCTACACAAAATAGATGCTAGTATCCATTCAAGATGCCTAACAAATATGAGCACAACAATGAAACAGGGTCTAAATGTCTTTATAAATATGACATAACCTAAATGTGCAAAAATATGGCAACATAATATAAAATTTTATTCATAAATCATAAATGATGCCATACATATTAACTCTCATTGACCTAAAACATCAAAGGGCTTTATACAAATCTATATGGTTTATATATTCAATAAAAGTTCCTACTACTAAGCCTTTGGTCAGCAGATTCGCGAGCATATAATCTGTAGGAATGTGTTCAATAACAGTAACATGCTTGTGCATCTCCTCTCTCATATAATGGTATTTTACATCAAAATGTTTCGAACAAATGGAACTTAGAAGCTTATTGTAGCAGAGTTGTTGCAGAAAATGGTTAAAGGCTTAGCAATATACTCACAAGATGGAACTTTAAGAGATAATTCCTCAACCATATAACTTGACGAGAAGTTTCATAACAAGCAACATACTCTACTTCTATGGTAAAGGTTGTAACAATTGATTGCTTAATGCTTTTTCACAACACAATGCCCCTAGCCATCATGAAAATATACCTAGATGTAGACTTTGAATCATTTGGACAACTAGCATAGTCCAAGTCTAAGTAGCCTGCAATACTAAGATCTCTCAATCTTTTGTAGATTAGGATGAAGTCCTTCATACCTTGAAAGTACCTCAAAACTCTCTTCACAGCAATCCAGTGTCTCTGACCTGGATTAATTAGGTATCTTTCAAGTACACCAACAGCAAATGCAATATTAGATCGTGTACATACCTAAGCATACATTAAGCTACCCATAACTAATGCATATAGGGCTTTTTCCATCTTTTCTTTCTCTTCATCAGTTTAAGGACATTGGGCCTTTCTAAACACTTCACCCCTGAATGGGTGAAGTAATTTAAAAGCAAGTAAACATATTAAATCTTTTCAAAATTTTCTTGATATACAACTTTTGAATAAACTAAGAATACTTTAGGACCTATCACAAAGTATTTCAATGCCTTAAATAAATGAGGTATTTCTCAGGTCTTTCATCTTAAAATAAAGTGAAAGCAAATGATTTGTCTCAATTAGCAAGCTTAAGTCATCGTTTACTAAGAGAATGTCATCTACGTACAAGACTAGAATTATAAATTTGTCAACATTTTTTATTATATAAATATACTGATCTATATTATTCTCCCTAAATTTGAAAGAGGTAATTGTTTAATGAAACTTGAGATACCATTATTAAGAAACTTACTTCAAACCATATATAGATTTCTTTAATTTGTACAACAAGTACTCCTTACCCTTTTCTAGAATCCATTTGGCAGCTTCATGTACACGGTTTCAAATAAATCACATTCAAGAATGATGTTTTCACATTCATCTGGTGCGACTCTAGATTAAAGTGAGCAATAAAAGCCATAATCATTCTAAAGAATCTTTCATTAATACTAGTGATAAAGTCTTTTTACAATCCATTCCTTCTTTTAAGTACAGCCTTAGCTATAAGCTTGGCTTTATATCTCTTAATCCATCCATAAGTGTAACACTTGATCTTAAAAGCCCATTTATATCCAATCGACTTATAATTTGTAGGCAATTCCATAAGATCCCACACTTGGTTTTTATTCACTAAAGCTAATTCATCCTTTATTGTAGTGATCTATTGAGGAGAATCAAAACTAGACACTACTTAAGAGAATGTAATCGGATCAGTATACCATATAGTCATTTGATATTGCCGATCTATTCTATCTAAATGATTTTCTCAATTGAACTTTAATATCAAAATCCTTATCTTCCTCCAAAGGCTATGTTAAATCATGTTGTGAAGGATAAAAGATGAAGAACTAATAGATTGAGACATTAAAGGAATGACTACTCTTTCTCTTCTAAAGTTTGTAATTTACAGTGTTTGACTCCTATTGTCCAACTCATCCTCAAAATAAATTGTTTTATCATATTCAATAATACGTGCAATGTGAGTTGAACAATAGAACTTACTGCCTCTAGAACCAACACAATAACTAATAAAGAATTTGGATATTATTTTGGAATTAAATTTCTCAGTAACAAGAATGTACGGCTTTAGCTCTGCTCTATAGCCCCAAATGCAAAAATGACTCAATTAGTTTTTACCATTCAATAGTTCGTATGGAGTCATAAGTAAAAATTTGCGTAGTACCTGATTTAGTATGTAGCCTACGATATTCATTGCTTTTCCCCATAAAAATTCTAGAAGTATAAAATGAGAAAGCATATATCTAACTATATCAAGAAGCATTCTATTTCTCCTCTTAGCTATCCTATTCTATTCTAATGTAATAGGCATAGTGTAGCTGGCCTTAATGCCACATTCCTGTAGATACCTAGCAAAAGGACTTAGGTTCCTCCTAGTTTCATCATATCTACCATAGTACTCTCTTCCTCGATCAGAATTAACACATTTGATTTTCTTGTTACATTTAAGTTTAACAGTTATCTTAAATGTCTTGAATGCATCCAAGGACTTTGACTTTTCCTTTAATAACTTTATCCATACAAAACACAAATAATTGTCAATAAAAGTAATGAAGTACCTCTAACCTCCCATGGCTACAAGTGTAATAAGACCGCAGATGTTGGTATGGATAAGTTTCGGCACCTCTTGTTTTCTAACTCTTTTTCCCTTTCTAGCCTTAGTAGTGGGAGCTTCCTTTTGATATAATCTACATAGGTATCTAGATAAGAGAAGTCAAGATTATAGAAAACACCCTCTTTAATCAATCTTTGAATTTGATCTTTAAAAATATAACTCAAATGCCAGTACTATAGCATGAAGGAGTTGTATTCAATTATGTTTATTTTCCTCCCTATAACTATGTTAATAATGTTAAGGAAATTTAGATCCAAATTAATTTTGTATAACCCAGTTATCAATTGACCAATCCCTATCACAATTAAGCATCGGAATATATTCACTCTCTTACCTCTAAAATTCAAAGAATACCTTTAAAGATCCAGCATTACAACTAATAATAGGTTCTTTCTCATGGAAGGTACAAAGACCACATCTTTCAGTACCAATTCACATCCAATAAATAACCATAAAGACACATCCCTAATTAGCTCTACTTCTATTTTCTCACTATGATAATTAATTCATTATTGTATGGTATCCTAGAATTTCTCAATGATTAGGAAGAATTAGTGTTGTGGATTATGGAACTGTTATCTAGCTATCACATATCTAACGGTACATCCACTAGATTATATTCAAAACAAACATTGGCCCAGTCCTTTTTCATTATCCTATTCAATGTCTTTTTGAAGTTTTGTACTAAGGAAAAACACATTAAGAATTAATGTTTGTGTAATGTATTCATGCTTGTGTAATTATTTTCCTCACAATGTTTAACTATGCAACCTTACATAGTATCATGTTATAAAATCAAATATCAAAAGGCATTTTAGACTTTATAATATATACAAGAATCAAATGCCATGTCCTTAAAACACTAACTTAAAAAGCATTTAAGTATTTTAGATGTACAACACCCAACTATACAGTTATACTATAGTCAACAAACTACATCAATAATATAAAGCCAAAAGGCATTCACATCATTAATACAATCGATACCTTGTAAATAATTTTTTCTATTAAAAACAAACCAAAACTCAAGCAATTGACCTTACGAAGGCAAGTATGCAATTACACAAATTTTCATGGCATAGTGCAAGTCACTAGTAAATTTTCTTTTAACAAATATTACTTTGAAAATTATTAAAATACATAAACAATGTCCAAAATTCTATAAAAATTTTAGAAGAAGATGAACAATATGTTAAGAAATACATAGGAAAAATTTTAACCTAAAATAAGCTTTATTGGATATTCAAATAAAATGGGCAAAAATTAATTCAAATTATTTCTATTCCAAAATTTTCAAAAAAAATACTCATCAAAAAGTGCTCAGAGAGTAAAGCATAACCATGTGTGCATTGCTGCTAAACACCATCAGCAGGTGCTGTGTGGCCACACACACTAACTGCATGATTGGCTGTGCACCCACCTATACTATTTACCTTCTTCCCTAGTAAATCAAAACTTGCAGGTATGATTTCTAACTTAATTTGGACCAACCATGAAGCCCGCCAATTTTAATGCAATTTATCCATGATTTTGTAGTTTTTCTACCTAAAATCATCTAACCTTCCTTTTACAACCAAATTAGATAGTTTTATCATAAAATTTTCAATAGTTTTGAGTTTCAAAAAACTCCATTTTACAATTACGAAAGGGAGTTTTTTTGCTTCTGGAGGTTTCAAAAAATTAAGGGAGAACTCACTATAATTTTATGATTTCAAAACTCCAATATCCCCATATACCTGATTCCATCTACCTATATTCCATTCTCTCAAATTCACAAAAGTCCATCCATGCTTCGAACATAATTCTAGATTTTTAATTTTTTTAAGACTACTAATATTTTTATCTTCTAGTTAAGGACTAATGTATTTTATAAAAGTCCATTAATAGCTTCCCTGTATTAACTAAAGACATACACATGTGATATGTATACAAAGTCATAAGCAAATACAATAAGGTTTCTAAATCTCATTTATGATTTTATGTGCTAATTTATGCAATGTTGTCTTATGCCCAATTCTCACATAGTTTCTACAATTCTAGAAAATGTAGCATGAATAGTATTGCAAAAAATGTACACAGCATGCCTAAGAATAATATAGCATAAGTAATATATACACTCATAATCATATATGTATATGCAAACAATGAGTAATTTTAATCATTGGCATAATTATTCTATCAGAAGGCAAATAATTTTCATTCAAATTTCTCAAAACTAATTACTATAGAAAGTTAAAACCAAACTCTAATACCAATTGATGGAAATTTTTTGTGAAAAAATTTATTCACCATGATCCTCACTTTCAATTGTAGTATAATAGTGAGGAAACAAATACAAATTAAATTAATTTTATTAATTTAATAGATTACAAATACCTATCATTCATGGAACAAGCCTTCACACTAATGTATTAGGAATCCTTCCTTCAGTAATCTCTCAGTCCTTATGCAATAGGTTTCACCAATGGAACAAAAAACCTTAGACCTTTGAGAGATGTGAAGTAAGGACCCCATATATATACAAATCAATTTGGGTTTTAGATCATATCTATCATAGGATCTAAGCCTGTTTTACCAGTATTAGGCCAAAATACTCATTTGTTTATTCAATTATGTCATACAGGACTTCATTAATAGTAATCTTTTTATTAATTAATTATGTATAGTTCACAGAAATATTAACAAATTCATCGTAATACTATAAGTTAATTATGAAGATTAAAAATTCTACTTCCATTATATTAATTTTCTACAAAAGTAAATTATTTGTACACATTTATTTTTCACATTATTATCACATAATTGAAAAATAAAATAAAAGTATTACTTTTATCGCTGGCTACTTTTCCAGATTCCTACTCTATTAGTAAGAAAAGTATAAATAGTAAAGGCTACACATACTTATAAAAAGGAGATTTATAAATTAATCAAGAATTTTAAATTATTAACAGTTGATTTGGTAGGTCAATTTATAAACTTTAATGATGGTTCTTCACACTAGCTTTTATTATTCCTTAATCACATAAGAGGCTTAAGTAGCTAAGGTTGTATTAATTTTCTATTTTTTGTATGGAAGAATTGCCTTTCAATATAAGTTTAGATTAGATGCTTTAGCAGTTGTTATTGGTTTCCTTTGTTGCATTCATTCATTTGAGGGTTTTTTCGCTAACTTTTTCTTTACCCTTCAATTTTGAGTTTCAATGTTACTTTATATCTTTTTTTTTTTTTGGATTAGATTTGCTTCATAACATTTGAAAATGATACAACCTTAGACACATTATATATTAAAATTAGATTGATATCAAATTAGACACATTAAAAATTATAAAAGCTTATAATTATCATTTTAATAATTGAAGCATGCTTGAGTACTACACAACTTGTCATCAACATTAGCTACTTGCATGACTCTAGAATCAAGATCCTTTCTATTCCATTTTTCTCTATCAATTTATAATGGATAAAGATACAATTTTCTTTATTATAAAGCTTATAATTTTTTTAATTAAAACTCCTAATTTCTTTCTTGTATAAATCTTTCTTAAATTTACAAGAAATGGGGGAAATCTAAATTTAGGGTTGTACCACCATTTACTACCATATGATTACTTTTAATACTAATATCAAATAGTTTAAATTCTACTAACAAATTTTTTTAAGATTTAATCCAAATTTTAATGATTACTAATGCTAATAGGTGATTATTTCTTATTCTAATTACTTTTTTATTAAAATTAGAATTGCTATTGATTATTTGCTAATTTGAAATATTCTTCTTCTTTTTTTTTTCCTAAGACAACTTGACAAAAAAAGGAAGAAAACAGGAGAGAAACAATAAACGTAGAACAAACATAGTAAACTAGACTAAGGAGGGATAGCCTCCTAATCACAAGCTAAGATTAATTTTAAAGGGGAAGGGGGATTATTAACCTAATCCAATGGACATTTCCTCTAGCTAGGCAATTAGTAGCTTTGTTGGCATGTCAAGAGATGTATTTGAAGGTTAGAGATGCCGCTCTAGGGAGCAAGTGTAGAATACCATCAATTATCTATTGGAACTCCCAAGTTGGAACTGTAGTTGGAACGGTGAGAGAATTAACAACTTGCAAGGTATTAAATTCCACTATTATAGGGGTATCAAATATGGAAATAGCCATCTTGACTCTAAGAAAAATAGCTTGGGCTTCCGCTGCTGTAGGTGAGAAAGAGACCCAAATTAACATGACCAAACTATAGCTTACTAAATAAATCCTTTACAATGGCTACCATAGCTTACTTCTTTGAGTCCAAATGACAGTTACATCTACACTAATCTTTAAATAGCCAGCAGTTGGAGGATGCCATTGATGGAAAGAAAACTAGATGGAATGAGGATCATGAGAATTGCACTGTTGACAAGTTATCTATTCATTATAAGAAGCCACAATATTTGCTATAACAAATCATGCATTAATCTCCTTGTTTCTAAAAAATGAACTTATTGCAAGCCTTCCATATAAACCAAGCAATATAGCTCTTGAAGGATATGGTTTCCATTTTGTCTATATAATTACTATAAAAGTCATTCAAAAAAAAAAAAACCAATCACCAAAGGAGAATTGAACCTAGTTTAGTCTTAAACTTAAAGGAAGACTAAACCATACCTTTGCTATCTAGGGCTAACCAAATAGAAGATAATTTGCATCCTTTATTTCTTAAGAGCATATAAAGCAAATAGGATAATAAGTGTTAATTCTTCTGTGAATGTTGGCAACCATAAGCAAAGCATTAGAAAGAACTCTCCATGTAAAATGCCTCACTTTTGGAAGAACCTTAAGCCTCCAAATAGAAGACCAGAGTGAAGAAGGAAATTAAGCTAAATTAGATAACCCCCTAAAGTAAAGGAAGAATTATTCAGCAGCATGAAATTGCCAAATTTCATTAGGTAAGCTCTATTAGAGTTACCATGCCACACTAAAGAATCTTCTTGATCACTACTTGGAATGTACATTTTCTGAATGGCTTGTTTCTCTAAAGGAGAAAGCCATTGATCTATGGGAGATATATTCCATTTCTTATGGATAAGATCAATTAGATCAAATACCAAATTCACCACATTATCAAATGAAGGAAGAGGAGTTATGAGTGAGAAACCATACAAATCAGGAATTCATTTCTCTTGCAAAATTTTGATAGAATTACCATTACCAATTTTCCAAAAAGACCATTATTTGATGACATTTACCCCTTCAAGAAGACTTAACCACCCCTAAGATGGTTTGCTTCCTTTCCTTGTTGTCAAAATAGAAAAATTAGCGAAGTACCATAACTTAAGAATTTTACCCCAAAGAACATTAAGATTACGAATAATTCTTCAAAATTTCTTAGCCAAAAGAGCTAGATTAAAATATTCAAAAATTTTGAAATTGAGATCACTATTTCTCTTACTTTCAATCATAGTACTTTAGGATTTCCAATGAATCTTCCACTCTTGGTTATTCTAGCCCCACTCTTGGTTATTAGATATTTAGGCCTTGATCGATTATATGAAGATTTAGAAAATTTAAAGCAAGTCATTAAATATGTAGTAATGGAAAAAGCAACAAATTTGATGAGCACCTCTTTTCTTACTTGAAATAGCAACTTCTGTTTCCACCTTTAGAGCTTTGATGCAATCCTGTCTTTCACAAATGCCAAAGCTTGTTGTTTGGATTTTCCCCAAATCGAAGGAATCCCTACATAAGACCCTAGGTTTTAGACCATTTGGATCTTAAGGATAGAAGTTATTCTAGCAATGGATTGTGAGTTAGCATTAGCGCTTAAAAACATTGATGATTTCTTAAAATTTATACGTTGCCCAAATGCGTGATTGTAGATCTCAATAATTTTGACCAACTCTAAAAGTGATTGGGAAGAAGCCTCTAGAAAAAATAAGGATTCATCTATAAATAAGAAGTGTGAAAGAGATGGGCAAGACCTTATAATCTAGATTCCTTAGAGATTGCTTTTAGCTTTTAATTTCTAAAAAAGTTTAGAAAGCACCTTAATGACTAAAATAAAAAAATAAGGTGACATAGGATCCCCTTATCTAAGTCTTCTAGAGGGACAGAACGTCACTCTAGATTTGCCTTTCAAAATGATATTATATTTTACCTTCCTGACACATTCCATGACTTTGTGAACCTATTTAGAGCAAAGCCCTAACCTTTATAGCACCTTTTCCAAAAAGGTCTTTTCCACACAGTTATAGGTTTATTTATATCTACCTTTATCACCACATCCACCCTTTTCCCTACTTCTTGTGTTTGATATAATGGAAATATTCATGAGTAATCAACAGATTATCTTGAATTTGCCTTCCAGGTATAAGGGCTCCTTGAAATAGAAAAATACAAGAAGGAAGGACTTTTTTCATTCTACTAGTCATATTCTTAGTAATAACTTTAAAACAGAAGTTACACACACTAATCGATTGGAAATGACTTGCCTCTTTAGGGATTTCGATCTTTAGGATAAGAACTAAATTAATATTACTAAATGAGGGGTGAAGATTCCCATAAGTAAAAAAAAATCTTGAATTGCTATACAGATTGTATCTCTAACTATATTCCAATATTTCTGGTAGATAATACCTAAAAATATATCTAACCTTGGTGCTTTGAAAGCATTTAAACTAAAGATAGCATTTTTAATTTCAATTGGGGAAATTAGGGCCATTAAACTATGGTTTGTTTCAAGGGATATGACCTTAGGTAGGACATCTGAGATGTCTTCATTCTAGTTTAAGACTTCTGTCATGAATAGGTTTTTGAAAAATTTTGCAATATGGTTGGAAATAGATTTGTCATCTTCCAACTAGGAGCTATCTTCCCCTTTTAATCTAAGAATTTTATTTTATTAGCACCATTAGATAGTAGTGTTAGGAAAAAAACATGTATTTTGATCTCCTTCCTATAACTACTTAATTCTTGAGTGTTGAAGCCAATACATTTCCTCTTGAAGCCACAATTTATCTAATTGAGATGTGAGGGATTATTTTGTAGAGATGACATCCAATGATTGAGGTAATTAACTAAGCTCTTGAAGTTTAAAGAGGATAGAGTTAGCGTTTTTGCTAGAGTTAGAGAAAAGGTCTTTACTCCATCTAATTAAAGATTTTTAGCATGCTTTCAAGTTCTAAGAAAAAGAAGCATGAGAATAGGAGACATTATTATCCCAATTTTCTTAAATAACTTGGTTGCAAGAATCTTTAGTAGTCCGTTTCAATTCAAAATAAAAAAGTTTAAGGCCTTTTCTCTCATTTTATTCTAAGTTTAGCAAAATGGGAGCATGGTTTGAACTAACATGAGGGAAGACAAAGACCTAAGAGTTTGGAAATAAGAGTCTCCAATCAAAATTGCATAAAGTTCTATCCAATCTTTACCTAACATTAGTTATCCTAACTCTATTATTATTCCAAGTGAAAATTTCTCGTTTAGTCTCCAAATCAATCATGTGACAACTATTCAATAACTCTTAAAATTTTTTAATTTTGAAGCTTGCTTTTGGAGCACCTCCAAGCTTTTCTTTGAAAGTCAAAATCTTATTGAAATCCTTTAACCACACCTAAGGATTTCTACATATACCTTAATGTTATAAGAAATCCCATAAGTTTTGTCTTAAGCTATAAACTAATGGAGCCCAAATAAAATTTATTCTAAATGAATACCCCATATGAAAGATAAAAACCTCAACATTAATAAAGTGATTGCTTGAGGAAATAATAGCCATACTAACCTAGTTAGTCCACTAAAAAGCAAGACCTCCACTTTTGCTAATAGGATTAACATAAAAGACATTTGTAAAATTAAAATTCCTCCTTAGTTTCTCAATCTTACTCAAATCTTATTTAGTTTTTATAAGAAAAATCATTATGGGCTTGAAATTCTTAGTGAGCTTTTTTAAGGCTCCAATTGTCAAGGCAGAACCTAAACCTTGATAGTACCAAGCTAAGAAACTCATTGCTTCCGTGTGGTTGTTGTAAGCTAACCACTACTGCCTATTGTAAAGGAATTCGATATAGGTAAAGAATTAGTTGCCGCAATAGAGACCTCAAAGAGTGAAGATGGAAGTTCATGAGTTGGTCTATTTTTAAACTTCAAATGGAACCTCCTAAAAGAATTCCTCTCACTATGAGATTAACGTTAATCTTCATTAACAGGATCTACTTTTACTTTCTTGTTAAGCTAAGGGAAATTGGAAAAATTAGTTTTCTTTTTAATATGCAACCATGTCAAATTAGCTGAAATTTCACTTTCCTTTCCTGGACAAGTTGTTATCAAGGAAACTATAGTTTCCTTAGAGAAACTACCTAGTGTTTCCTTATCAAGAAACTTAACAACATACGAGTAAGATTAGGAAATAAAAATCTACTACTTACATTTATTAATAAGAGATAAACTAAAAGATATATCCAAAGACAAGCTTCAAGGCTCAAATTCATTGATGGGTTTATAAATATTCAGGGCCTATATATTTGGGCTTGGTACATTAATAATAACCATTTGATGTTCCAATTCAATATATTTCTTTTCAATGGCCAAGAATTTAATTGAAGTAGGCCCAAAACCTGATCTTGCTTATTTCCTCATGGTATGAAGAGGTAGATTAAGCCCAAAAAATCGATAACTTGGGTTGGATAGTACTCCATCTTCCTTTAACCCTAAGCTTTAAGCTTGTGCCAATACACCTTAGCTAGAAAGGTTAATGTTAAAGCTGCCCTACCCTTTTATATCTTGACCTATAGCCCTCTTAATAGAGGAAAAATCTAAAAAAGTATGTTGGCAAGTGGTGGGTCTAACCTTCTACTAGTTACTTTACAACACGATTTATCCCCTGCTACTTGTACCAATTTTGGCATTGTCTATCAAAAATTATTAAGGATAGTGCGTCATAAAAGAATGTGATGTTCGAGGATGATCCTTGTAAGTGAGAAGCAATTTCACTAGGTTCATTAAACTGTCCATACACTTCTAATTCATGCACCACTGTCTCTAACCTGAGCATGGTCAATGATTGCACTTGAGGACCTTCGAAGTTAACTAAGTTATGACTTTTATAGGGAGCGACTTATAAATTTTGGGAGTATTGAGCTTGAGTTGGATTCAAAACAAACATGGCTTTGACCTTACTACAAAGTTTTTTATCATGGATGATAATGTCACAATTAAAGCAAATGTCCTGAAGTTTTTCATACTTTAATGTAAACCAGGATCGGTTGTTATTCTCCTTTGGAATCTAAAACCTTGTGGAGAGAGGTTTAGAAATATCCACTAAAACTCTGATGTGCAAAAAACCTTAATTATGACTATTATGAATCAGAGGATCTTTTACCTCTAAAAATTTCCCAATGCAGGCTCCAATAAGGAGGGCATTCTTTTAGTCAATAAACTCTAAAGGAATTTTATGAATTTGAATCCAAAAAGGACTTTTGGAGAAATCCAATTCACAAATTGCCACTTGAGACTACTAAGGTTAAAGACATACTAATACACCCATAACATGACATAAAGCATCTTGAAGGATTTTCTTAGATAATTCTATATTGGGAAAGTTAAAAACAAAGGTCTGGGTGCCAAGTTCCCTAATAATTAGCCTTTGAAGGTTTCCTCAGCCTTTTTTTGTCATATTCAAAGCTATGAATCTATTGAAATGCTTTATTGTTAGGATCCTGCCTATTAGAGCAGTTTTAAAGAAAAGACTTGCTTAAGGGGAGTTTTCTATGAGTGGAAAAACTTCATATACAAGGAAAGAGGAGAAGCTTTCTAGTGGTGCTGAGGTGTAAAAGGTGGTGATGTCATGTTTTGGCCTTGCTAGACTAGACACATTGCTAAAGGAATGGAATAGACCTGCATTAGGAAATGAAAATGATAAAATCTCTGCAAAAAGTGAAAAATTTGAGAAGGTTAAGAAAACTAATGAGGAAGAAAAACTAAAAGCTAAAACAAGTTCAGGGGAATACTCCTTTAGAAAGGAAAGAGAGCTCTCACAAGGAAAGGAGAGATTATAGGCTTCTCTAACACCAACTATTCTTCTATTCAAATTAGGTATATTTTTATAGCCTTTTGACATATAAATATCTTATATTTAAGCATGATCAAATCGTTGAAGAGATCTAAGAGATTTTGTTTTTGTAATCCTATGGGAATTCACTTTAGATCCACAGTTTACTCTTACTCTCTTTAATAAAATTATTTGTATTAAATGAATAATATATACACTATTTGTAAAAAAATTAGCTAGTTACTATATGGTATTTTGAGTGTATTTGAGGTGTAAGTTTGAGACTAATCAAACACTTTGCAATATCTCTCTTAATTTCTCTTAATGAATTTTGAGTTAATAGGCAAATTCATCCCTAAAAGATTATATTGATATCAAATTAATCTAAAATTTTATTATAATATCAATTTAGTTAAATTTTGTTATATTGACATCAAATTAGTCTTGAAAGATTATGTTGATATTAAATTAGTCTTAACTTTTGTTTTGACATCAAATTAGTGCTATCATTAGTATTCCCATTAAAAAATTTAAGTTGCAATCTTCTTTAATCTAATTGTAAACTTGTAGACAAATTAAAAATATAAAATACTAAATTGAGTTAAAAAATAATTTTTAAGTAAAAATATTATGTTTGCTCTCAAAGAAAAAAATTCAAGCATCTAATAGTAATATTTGCTTAAAAAAATCAACCAATGAACAAATTCATCAAAAAATAAAACAAATATTTGATCAAAATGGATTAACTTTTGAGTCTTTAGAATATAATAAACTATTATAGAAAATTTGAAATTATAAATAAGATGTCTTAAACCATAGTTAAAGCAATAAATAATGTCAAACTAAAAAATAACAATATCAAATGCTAAAATGAGTTGCAATCCAAAAAAAATCAAATTAAAGTTTATACTAAAATTATCAACTAAATAAAAAAATTTTCAAACTTTGCATTATTTGTGAATGAGAAATATAAAAAAAACTAAAAATCTTTGAAGTAAAATGTTGCTTTATACGTTGCAACCACATCATCAAGAGTAATAAACACATTTTAAAAGTTCTTTTTTTTATTATTATCACTCTTTTTTATGTTTCCTTTTTTTGTTATTATTTTTTCTATTTTATTAATTTTTCCTTTTTTGTTTGTTTTTACTTTTTTTTCTATATTTTTTTAGTGTATAAGCTTAATATTGTTATTTTTTAACAAGAAAATAACTCACTTTTAAAACTTTTTATTATCTAGTTGGTAAATTTGGTTATTTAGAATTCAATCCATGTTGACATTTGGTACTCTTATTTTTTAAGTTGATGCTATTTGCTACTGCTACTAAGATTTAAGCCATCTTGATTGAAATTCCAAATTTTCTTAGTTAGGTTATTATACTATAAGGACTTAAAATCTAGCCACTTTTATCAAGTACTTGTTTCATCTTTTGATGAATTTACTCATTGTTTGCTTTATTGGTTGATTTTTTAAAGCAAGAATCACTATTAAATGTTAAAGGTTTAATCTTTTTTTCGAGAGCAAAATAGAATACTTTTACTTAAAAATTAATTTTTCAACTTAACTCAATTCAACTAAGTATTTTGTATTTTTCATTGGTCCATAATTAGAGAATTGAAAATTTAACTATAACTCAATTTTGCTAATGGAAGTACTAACGATAAAACTAATTTGATATCAAAACAAAAGTTAGAGCTAATCTGACATTAATATAATCTTTCAAGACTAATTTTTTGTCAATTTAATGGTAGGACCAATTTGATGTCTTGTTAAAATTGGACTAAATTGATGTCATAATAAATTTAGGACTAATCTGATATCAATCTAATCTTTTATGAATGAATTTGCCCATTTACTCATGAATTTTATTTATCATCTTTGCTCGTGAAGTATGCTATAAGCTGAATCATGTTAAATATTTGTGTCATATTAATTTATTGATGAAGCAAATTGATGCATGTATAAAGCACTAGTGTTGTAAAGTTTTGAAGATATTTGTAATTTTTGGAGAAAATGATTCAAGCTTCAATGCTTGAGAACTTTGGATGTTAAAATTTGTATCAAGATGAAAATTATTAGAATTTGACCTAAATTCTTATAATTGCTCAGTGATTATTTCTTATTTTAATTATTTTTTATTAAAATTAGAATTGTTTTCAATTTGTGGTCATTTTTTATTTTGGATTATTCTACTATCCAAATCAGCATTCCTTTATTTAATCTTTTAACATATAAATATCTTGTGTTTTGGCATGATATCAAATTATTTAAGAGACCAATATGTAAAACAAGGAAATTTGTTTGTCACCCCTATGTAATGTTGCTTGAGATTCATAATTTGCTCTTACTTCTTTTTTCATGAAATTATTTGTATTAAGTACAAAGTGTATATACCATTTTTGAGAATATATACTATCAACTAGAGGAAGATAGTGAGGTACTTTGGATATATTTAAGATTTGGGTTAATGGTCAAAAACTTATAATCTCTCTCTCTCTCTCTGTGTGAATTTTGTTTATCATCTTAACTTGTGAATTTTTTTTTAATTACGTTAAATATGTGTCTAATTTATATTCTATTTCTTTAATATTGATTTATGTCACTGTATTACTTCCGTATTATATCATCATATGAAAAATTTTCTTAACAAACTTAAAACTTTGCTTGTTTGAAATGAAAAAAGAAATGGAAAAGAAAAACACATTTCAGGAATGAAAACAAATGAATAAAATTATTTTGATTTTACATGAAGAAGCGAAAGCGAGTGAAAAAGAAAAAACCAAATTAAGTTTGTTTGAACATGCATATTTATTGATGATTTCTTATGCTTCTTTAATTTCAATATTTTCAATATTTATTAGATTAGATGATACATATGAATTTTAATTTTTCATAATTTTTTAAAATTTTATTACGCCAGAAAGATATTCAGAAAGAAATATAAAGTAATTTTTTTCACATAAATCATGGTCTTCTCTTTACCTGTGACCAAACTATATTTTCCATAAATCTGCAACTTAGTTGGATTTTCTCTCCGGTTAATCGATTTGTAATGTTGAGCTGTTTGATAAATACAATAATATACACTACTTAAGTGAGTGTGACTTTCCTACCACTAAAGAAAATGAAGATGATTAATTGCAATTAGTTGGTTAATTATTCTTATTAAGTTTGCTGATCTGTATGTTAAACTGGTAAGTTATGCATGTCCTCTTGCTAAGTTGTGCATGTCCTAACGACAAAAGTAAATGGTTTCTAAATTGTAATTATAATGTTGCAATTAACAAAATCGTAAATAAATACCAGAAAAACGTGATCAATATATAAAAATAATTGTAAAATATTGAAATTATTGACTACAATTTAAAGCTATAAATGGAATGAGGCTCTTGATTTTTTTTTTCCCCTTGTCACAGCACTTGGCATTGACAGAAGAGTACATTGGAAGGATCCTATAAATCCCATGGGTTGGATTTTTCCACTATTTTTGCTTAATGAATCACTCTTGTCATCAACCGTGTAACTTCTTTGATATTCTTGCCCAAGATTTTCTTCAATAAGGCCTCAAATAATATGACAAGAAAGAAGACCCCGAGATTGTTTAGTTGCAGATAATTAATTTAATTAACAAAACCAAACAATGTCACATTTTATTCTTTTTTTTTTATACATTGAGGTGATCTAATCCTAAAACAAATTAATAGTGATCCCAATAGAATAAAGTAAAGAGAATCCAAATTTTAACCCTATTTTTTTTGTCGAAAAAATAGAGTAATAATTTATTCAAGTTCAACTTTTCCTTTTGTAATAAACGATTTTGAAGAAAAATGAATGAAAACAAAATGAGAAAACAATTTTTAATATGAAGAAACTCTAGAAAGTGGGAGTAAAAATCACTAGACCTCCTTGATCAAAATCTTTCACTGATTAACAAATTATAAATACACCAAATCTGCCTAGATATTATATCATAAAAAATCAAACACCGGCAAAATCAACAAATAATAAACAGATGGTCCCAATAATAAGAGGTAAAGATAATTCACCATGCAAACCAACGCTTAAAGGTGGGTTTCAGTTTCTCAAATTCAACAAACAGAGTAGCCAACAGATAGAAGTAACAATTGCGGCAACAAGTAAGACCAGAGGCAGTCCAACATAATCTTCTTCCATCCAAGCTTATCACTCCCATTAATATAATCCAACTGTGAAAAACAACACAACATTAATTAAATGTAGCTTATAACGGATTAGAATATTGTCATTGTTACAATCATCGTTAATTAGTAACATAAAAATCAACATGTATTTTGTCAATACCCTCAATGGTGCCATGATAGCAAGACATTCGATATCACCTTAAAATTTTTCTCCTGTCATATTTTGAACCCAATACTTTACATGTGTGCTTTAAGTGACTTGCTGCACCTACTATTACTAAAAAAATTGAACATATATTTTTAACAAGTCATTTAATATACCCACAACATTTTAAGTTCAAACTTAGGATATTGAAGGATAAAAAAAACTCAAAACAACATTAAATACTATTCCACTACTAAAAATGCTTGTAATTTGAATTTTGAGGGTGTTTTTCCCAATAAATAACTATGAAAATAGAAATAATAAAATCAACGTGGGCTATTTTGGTTCTCGCTACATAGAGTGGATGATTGGATGATAAAAGTGAGGATGCTCAAGACATTGTTTCTTAATTTGGGAATTTCTTAAATCAAGAAGTTAACTTAAAATTGTGTGATATAGGTTCATATATTAAATATTATATCTATAAGACTGTGACGTCCCAATGTGAAATCAGGAATACTAATTTTTATATATATTAATTTTTGTGGGTTAAAAAATAAAAATATTGATTAATTATAGCAGAGGACATATCATTATAATATTAAAAAAAAGTCATAGAAATCGACAAATGAAAAGTCGATTTGTTCCATACATATATATATTTTAGTCCCATGAGTGTAGCAAATCCAGGTACATGCAAATATCCTAGAAGGAAGAAGCAGTACCAGTGATGGGTCATTGAAGCATGTTGATATGCTGTCAAAACTTAAAAGTCTCTCCTGTAAACAAAATAAAAGGTTTAATTTAATAACAACTAGCATAAATTACTTCTTAATCCTGAAGAATTGGATGATTTACAAAGTCCTCCAACAAAGAATTTTTATTTTTCTCTTTCAGATAAAAATTCTGGTTAAAATTGTGACATTCAAAATATTGTTTCTTTAAGCTACCAGAAAATATATATATACAGTTTCTTTAGGAACTATTTTCATGATATGCTAGCCTCTTTGGATCCGCTTAGATGTGTTCTTGAAGGCTTTTTTAAAAAAAAAATGAAAATTCTAAATATCATTAGTACCTATAATTCATTCTAGATGCAAATAATGTTTATAATTAGTTGTTACTAATAATATTTAGTGTTTTAATTTCTCAAAAGAAAAAACTTCTAAATCAATGAATTCATTTTTTTTATATGATCAAACACTTATTCCTTGAGTATCAAGTCTTTTTATTATTTAATTACGTCCATTCCATTCGAATGGAATAGTAAAAAGAATAAGAATTATTAACAAAATATTATAATAAAATAGAATAGAAATAAGAAATATTAATTTACAACATTACCACTGTAGATATAAACACTAATGCAAAAACTAACTCTTTTAAAATCAGAACTTTTTTGAGTGGAAATAAAATAGATGAGTTCTTTTGAGAGAAAATAAAATAGATGAATTAATGCAAAAAAGTAATTCCCATAGAAAATTTAAAAGTTTCTCCAATTTGCCATGTGAAGATAAAATAAATAAATACAAAAATTGGCATAAATTTCAATTATTGTAATGATCAATGAAATAAAAACTTTCATTAAATTAATGTTAATATTATTATTTTTATTGAAGAACATACTAATTTTTATAAATATTAATATTGTTTAAGAAGTGCCAGCAATCAAGAAAATTCGAGCAAATATAAAAAATCAAAGGAGAGATATATGATCAAATTGGATTGGATATACGTTAACGTCCTTTTCATTTCTCCTAATAATGAAACTCTATTTTTTTTTTCTGCATTGACAGAGGTAACAGCTGATGTTTTTATTTAAAAAAAATAGAGTAGACAGTAGAACCCTAAATGTTAAGGACTAAAAAATTAATATTGACAATTCTTAATGGAGACTAAAAAAATATTGGCTTTGTCTCCAATTATTTTGAATCTATAAACTATATATTATAATTATATTTTTTTACAAAATTATCAATGAATAATATACAAATTTTGATATTTACAAATATAAAATTTTAATTATTTTTTTACTCAAGCCAGGTATTATAATAATTTTTATTATTTAATGTGTTGGTGAAACACAAAAATAAAATAAATATATTTTAATTTCTACTATTAATTGTGAATATTAATTCATATAAAAATAAAAAAAATCTTTATCCATGAGTAATTTTGGATGATTTCATTTAATTCATACGTAATAAAAAATTTTATTAAAAATTGAATAAAAATGTTTAAATAAGTAAAATATTAATAATAAAAAATATAAATAAATAAATTTTAATACTTACAAATATAAGTGAATTAAATAAAAATTTGTTAAATTTCAAAGGATAAAATATAATTTTTTACTGATATGACGTCAATGACAATGATTAGAATAGGAATTGTGAAGTAGGGAAAAAAAAGAAGAAGAAAAAATGTAGAAATGTCGCTGTCTGTCTTTTTTCTCTTCTTGCATGGCTCAAATCTATCCGCACAGTATAACTACGAAGTACTTCGGCCTGCGGTCCATCCAATATTTATTTAGATAGTTGATATAAATAAAATTGAAGAAAGACTGCGTGCATACGCATACCTGAAATCAGCTAAAATGGGAATTACTGATTCCCTAAATAAATTCGTGTGTGTATTTGGGGCAGTCATCCACTTCGTAAATCGTTGGTTTTGTCCTTAACCGTATCCCATGGCCAATCTCAGTGAAGTTTGGCAATCTCCTCAATAGGAGTTGTGTTAGCACTAGAGCATCATTTTCATCACCCACTCTTGTCCCACCAAATATCCTCTCTATTTCACAACACTCTTCTATATATATACGTGAGAGTTGAGGAAAATGACGAGGCATGTAATCAGAGAAAATGCATTTTAACTTGTCACATTTATCGATATAAATATCCCATAGCTTCGGAACGCACATTTGCTGTAAATCTGAAGGCGCTATGATTTCCTCCAATTCCTGGCATTCACTTACCAGTAACTCTCGCAAACTTTGTAGGGAGCCAACAGTACCCAATGGGAATATTGTTTTCAATTTGGGGCAATTCCAAACAGATACAGAATCAAGTCTATGAAACTCCAGAACTGTTATGTTGCCGCCCCAAATGAATCTCAATTCAGGTAATTGCCTTAGATATAATTGACACAAGTAAGAGTTCAAAGAGTTCTGTCCTGCATTTTTACCTCCCACCTGGAGTTGGAGAATGCCTTCCACTCTGCTTTCCGAAATTTTCAAGAATTCTATGTTTAGGAAAGCTTGCAAGGCTGCAGGCACCATTTCTTCTCGGTCCAATTGGTTGATGGTAATATCGCACACTATCACTTTCTCCTACAATCAACAGTTACCATTACCACTCAAGTTGCAGAGTTTTAACCAAAAAGGAAAAAAATCTGAACAGTCTATACAGTTAACAAGCAAGAACAATTTAAATCATAATTATGATACGCGTATAGTTAAAGCCTACCGATGCCAAACAAGTGTCTAGCATTGGTAACGATAAGAACAACGACTTAATGCCCACAACAGTAAATATATATGATCCTAATGAAGTCTGTCACTTGTAAGGGTATAATACAATACAAGTGTCAAAGGAAATATGCACTTTGGACCAATAAAAATGTAATAGTCAATCCCTACTAAGTTCGATTGCAGTTCAATAATAGTCCTAATATAAGCTACGATCTCTCATCTGTTATGATTCTCCAGGAACGAAAAAAGGATGAGAGCTCATTACTAATTAGGGTATTACATAATGGTCTCAAAAAGTAATATACAATTATTGTTTAATAAAATACATGGTCAAATCTTCTTCTTCTTCTTTTTTTACCCACAAAATAATGGTCTCAAAATAAGTCACGATTTCTCATCTATCATGGTTCTCTGGGAACAAAAAAGGGTGAGAGCTCCTTGCTAATTCTAGTAGCGCTATGACGAACTACTTTTTTCCCCCCTCCATACATAGTTTAATTCTTATAATGTTTAAGAATGGTTTTTAATAATTTTTTCGTACCAAAGTCTTCCTTCGATACAATGAAAAAAATTCCATTTCACATATTAGGAAAAGTGCAAAAGAAATTATCAGACCTCTGTTCTATGATGAAGAGCAATCATTTGAGTTGCCACGAAAATTGGAACAAATTTGGGGCATCCCCTTATCTCAACCCAGTGCAGTTTTTGTTTGTGAAACATAGATCCTCGGCAAATTTCAACAAAATTTGGCAATTCCACCAATTCTATCGACCTCAAGTTCGGCAACACGCTTTCCTCTTCAATGACAATCTCAAGACAGAAGAGGCTTTTCAACTTGTCACACTTAGTTATTTCTAACTTTTCTAGTCTAGGGAGCCACATTTCGACTTGGGTAAGATCTGAATACTCTTCATTATCAGAAATGATTTCTACCAATTCATCACAATTGCATATGATCAATATTTTCAACTCTGATAGGCTACTGAGAGTGACCATAGAGAAGATGGATTTCAGTGTGGTACAGCCAACCAGCTCTAGACTTCGAAGATATTGAAAACTCAAAGTACCGAAAAATATCACACTTGATTCTGGTACTTGGAATTTAGTGGTTAAGTGCCTTTGGTGACCGACTTCCTGAAATTTGAATATTTTCATAATATAGTATGAGGCATTTTAGTTAAGACAGAAAGAAAATACCATACGGGGTTGAGCAACAACATATTTTTGATACAGTTGTAAAGGAAAATATACATACAACTACACACGCTGGAAGATACTTGTCTGATTTTAAAGTTACATACAAGTAGATAAAGATATATATAGTGGTAAAATAAGGAAACTGGTCAGAGACAGAGGCAATTCAAAACTGCCATTAGGCTTTCATCTATACTTATCTAATACTTTTTAAAAATGAAGGTAGCATTAATTAAAAAATAATGGATATTTTTTTGTTTTATAATAGCATGCTCAGAGCCAGAATCAATCCTGGAATACACAAAAATAAAGATAAAATCATAAAAATAATAACGAATATCATTTGAATTACTAATTTTTGACAAAATTACGAGTTTTTATGAAAATACAGTATAACAATTAATAATTTTCATATAATATTTTATAATTATTTGTAAAAATTATAATTATAAATATGTATAAATATTATGTGTATTCATCCAATAAGTACATTAAAACTTAAAACTGTATTATTTAAAGTTACAATAAAAATTTTTAAGTCTTTTACCTTTAAGAAAAATTCTAATATTTGATAAAAAAAAATTTAAAATATTATCTTATATAAAATAATATAAATTTTAACAAAAATGTTTTAAAAAAAAAGAGGAACGTGTGCACAATTTTTTTCAAAAAGTTGTAAAAGAAAATATACATACAACTAGCTATTTAACCTGTGCGATCCACAGGTTTTATTAAAAATATAGTATATAAAATAAGTTTTAGAATTAAATAATATGTTAGTAATAGGAATGTTTAGATATAAAATTTATGTATATAAATTTATAATGTTAGCATTTGCAAAGTAATCATATATATATATATGCTTGTTATTTTCATATTATTAACATCAATATAATATGTATATAATAAAAAGAAAAATATGCCATAGCAATATTAAAATCTAATTTGTTATATTTATTTTGCAATCATACATCAAAGTTTGCAAATAATAAACTTTTAATAAATATATTACTTTCTTTTAAGTAAAAATATACAAAATCAATTGATTTTCCTCATAGCTCCTTTACAATCGAAAGTCATAGCTAAATTAAAATCAATCTTCAATATAAAAAAATGTACAACTGAAAATATAAATGGAAAAAGTCCCAACCAATTTTACTCTGCATTTATTTTTTGTAATTTTTATTTGAAGAAGAATTTATTTTAAAGAGGCTTTTCTAATGAATGTAAAAAACTACTTATAATATTGACCTACTTTTAATAAACTTCATTTTTGTAATATATATATATATATAGTATAAGACAAAAGATAACCATAATTTTATATTATTTAAGTCATATTTAATATTAGAAACATTTGTACTTGTAAAAGAAAGGAAAAATTTTCTTCTTATAAAGATCTAAATGGAAAATTAAATTCAAACTTATAAAAATTTTCAAATATTTTTTATGTTTCTAAAATAGATTAATTAAATAGTATTTAATCATTAATTTCTTGAATAATTATATAATATATCTTTTTGGTAAAACATTAAATGGAGAAACTATTCCAAATATTAAAGCATTATTCGATTTTTCTCTCCCAAGGAAGGTCATTCCTGCGATTCAAATCCATATATATTGACAGACAAAATTTGATCGAGACCAACATACTTTCCACAAAGTTTAACACCTTGTTGGTAGCTACGTGATATATTTAAGTATAGCCTAAATTTATATTTAAATAGAAGATCATTCTAGGTACAACATATTGTATGATAAAAATTTAAAAATCAAGTAACAATCATAAACATATCTCTACCAATTATCCATATTTATTTCCAAAAGTAAGAAAAAAAATTAAAATATTTTGTAAGGTATATTAAAATTTTAACAAAATACTAACTGAACGCAATTTAATTTGAATTATAACATTTTCAAATTGATATAAAGAAGATAATGATAAAAGTAAGTAAATAAAATTAATTTTAATTTTAAAATATTTTTATAAAAAATATAATCTATAATTAATTAATTTAACTAATGCCTATTAAATATTTTTGGAATAAAATAAATGAAATTTGATCTTTCACTTTAGAATTTTTTATAAGAATAAAATATATAATTAATTTATATTTCTAAATTAAAATTTTAACTTATTTTTAATATATATTACTGAAAAATAATTTAACACTTTCTATATCAAAGTCTTGTTAAAGTTTTAATTGATGATAATATACTTAATTTTTAATATAATATTTAAAAATTAATATTAAGAAAATATTGATAAGAGCTAAATTAATAAAGAATACAAAAATAGTTCATCAATTATAAAGTAATAAAACTTAAAAAGAAGAAGCATAAGTTAAAAAAAATGTGTATCAACTATAAAGCAATGTAAATAAAAAAATGGAAAATATGCATAGAATTGAACTAAGATATCTAAAATTTTAAGAAAATACCTAAAAATGAAATTTAATCTTAATTTTAAAATTTATTTCTTTTAATAAATGGGATATATAATAAATTCATATTTCTATATTGAATTTTTAACCTATTCCTTAAGATATATTAGTTAAAAATAAATTAATAATTTTTATATTAAATACTTGAAAAATGAAAAATTATAATTGATGTATATTTAATTTAAAATATAACATTTAAAAATTGATATAAAAATATTAGTATATTTAAAATAAATAAATAACCAAATTTATTTTTATTTTAAAAAATTAAATATATAATAAAATAATTCAATTAATACTTTCAATAATAAAAGTAAAATTTATAATTTATTTAAAATCTATTTATGAATTTATAATAAAAATAAAATATATGATCTCATATATGTATTCTGATATTGATATTTGAAGTGTAAGTAATAGGAGTGGAAAAAAATGTAAAATATGTAATGGAGTAATAATAGTAATATATAAATTTTAAAATAATATAACAATTAAAAAATAAAATTTTAAAAATGTATATAAAGGGAAGTCAAGTAAATAAAGAAGCTAATTAGATAGGAGCATAGGTTTAAAAAAATAATTTAAAAATTGATAAAGAAGCTAATTTAAAAAAAGTAATAATGGGATATAATTGAAAAAATATAGAAATTTTTTAGAGGGTAAAATTTATCTCATAAACTTGTGTCCCAAAATAATAATTAAAAATAGAAGAAGAAGAACTTTAGTTGTTTAAAATATTGAATTGATATTGATAATTCAATTAATACATTCAATAAAGAAAGTTAAAACTTTAAATTATTTAAAATGTTTTTATAATTTTATAAAAATAAAATATATGATATTGTATATATATTATTTAGTAATATTAATGTTTAAGCTGAAAATAATAATAGTGAACAAAAAATATAAAATATGCAATGAAATAAATAAGGAAAAAAACAATGCATAAACTGTAAAAATAATATAATAGTTTACAAATTAAAAAACAAAATTTTAAAAATGTATGTAAAGAGAAATCATGCAAATAAAGAATTTAATTAAATAGGAGTATAGAATTAAGAAAAAAAATTAAATTTGATAAAGAAGCTAATCTAAAAAAGATAAAAAGTAATAATAGGAGTATAATGGAGAAGAAGAAAACTTTTGGAGCGAAAAATTTTACTTAGAAGCTGACATGTGTCCCAAAATAATAAAAAAAAAGAGAAAAGAAAATTCTTGTTTTAGTGGTTTGATATAATGATGATTGATATTAATATTGTCATTGATTAATTGATATTGATATTGATATTGACTGCACACACTAGAAGATACTGGATGTAATACATACCGTCTTATGATTATGCTGTCCTTGTTCCAAATTTATCCACGGAGTTACTAATTTGGGACGATTCATCCAGCTTAGTTCTCCCATAGATGGCCAGCTTGTATGATACTTGTGTGGGAAGATTCCAAGCAGATTTTTGAGGTTCTCGAGTTTAAATACCTGCAGATGAGGAAGCATGATCTGGATCGTGTTCTCATACGACGAATAATACCCACAGTCATATTCACCAAATACATATTTCATTTCACCAGCGGCAAAGACTTCCATCTCTTGGAGTTGCACAAGGCCATATTGACCCACACAAGAGATTGGGAAAATAAATTCTAGCTTGGGACATTCCCAGACTCTCAGTTTCTTCAGGTTGGGGAACATCGGATGAAAATTGCGTGGAGCGGGAGATATTTCTTTCCCTCTACCATCAGTATCGTCCGCCCCGACATTTGTTATTATATGTCTCAATTCTAGGCAGTGCCCTACTGTTAGCTCTTCTAGCTGTTTCAGACTTTGGGCAACCGACATTGAGAACAGACCAACTGCCGTGCAATGTGTACCTTTATAATATCTTTGATGACCAATATTCAGAATTTTAAGATTGCACAAGTTACATTGTAGTGGAAATATGCTGTGCAGTTGCTCGCACCCAGTTATATGGACTTCTTTTAAACTCTTGAAGAAGTCAGCGGGAGGTGCACCATGACACACTTTCTTTAAGTTTTTCATCATCCTCAGCTCTAACTTAATCAACCTGTCAAACACAGCATTTTCTTGAAATGAATCGCCAAGCTCAGAAGTTGTATCTATGAGATATTCAATCGTAGATAATCCAAGGTAGAGCTCAGTCAAATCACGCAAGCCTCCCACAAATTTTTCCATGTCTGGGACAATATTCTCAAAATCTCCAAGCCCAGACAAGAAGTCAGAACCTTCACCTAAAAATAGAATTCTCTTGGCGAAAGGTTGTGTGGCTATATATTCAAATTCAAACATTCGCTCCTTTTTTGGTAATGCTGTTAATATATACCGCTGCAAATTTGGGGCAGTGGCATAGTGTGCACAACATTGGGAAAAATTTGCAGATGTATTCAGAACATATAGCTCTTCCAGTTGTGAACATTTTTCTATTCTTTTTAGATTATTATTCTCCTCAATCTGACAGTCTGTCAAATCCAATAGCTTCAACTTACTCAGTTTCTCAATTTCATCTGGCACATCTTTGAAGCAACAACGTTGCAAGATGAGAACTTCTAATCTTTGTAGGCTTACTATAAAGGACATATCATCGAGCTCCCATCCACACAAGCGTAAGGTTCGGAGATTGGACAAGCTTCCAATTGATTGAGGAAACAATGAAATAGGACGATAAGATGGACGATTGATGATAGCCAAAACCTTGAGCCCTTTCATACCTTCAAATGATGCCGATGATAAATGTATGGCCTTCTCAGTATTGAGTATTAAAACTTCAAGTTTAGGAGCATCCAATTGATGATCTGTTTCATGAAATTTTCTATACCGTAGAGAGATAGTAAAACAGTCTTTCGCATCTCTCAACCCTACCAGAGAGTTTACATCTTCAACAAGTTTAAGCTTGATGGAATGATCCTCCTTAGATGCCATCCACAAAGCTAAGTCACGAACCATGTCATGCATCTTCACAGAGCCTGTTCCATTGAGGTCTTCAAATAAAGGTCGCCTTTCACATGTTTCGAGCAAACAAGAATCTAGGAGCTTATCTAAACTTACTCTGATATTGCACCTTGCTATATCAAATGATTCATACTCTCCACATACGCCGAGGCCAATCCCATATCTAATCAAATCTTCAACAGGAATTTCATAATCTTCTGGAAACATAGCACACACGAAGAAGAGAAACTCAGCTTCTTTGTCCTTCAAGTAATCATAGCTTAACTTAAGACAAGAGAAGGCATCTCTCATGCCTTCTTCTACATCAATTGGCTTTGCATGCTTCAACTTTCGTAGAGCTACCTTCCACTCATGAATTTGGTTCAATTTTCCCTTCAAAGAGGATGCCACAGCTTTTATTGCAATTGGTAGTCCTTTACACTCCCCAACAATGTTTCTTGCCACATCTTCTATCATGCTGAAGGAAGATTGGTCATCCATGGCGGCAAAACTTCTAAACAAGTTCCATGCTTCTTCTTCAGATAACAGTCTCAATGGAATCTCTTCACAGCCCATTGTTCTACATACTTGTCTACGGCGGGTAGTTAAAAGGACCTTGTGGCTCCCCTTGTTACTTTCATTAAATTCAATGCCTATATCCTTCAAATTGAACTCTCCCCCCCATACATCATCCACAATTATAAGAACTGATTTCTCACTTTTCAACTTCTGATATAATCGTTGTGCTCTTCCCTCCTTAGATTCATCTTTCAATTCCAAATTTAGCATATCTGCCATTTTTCCTTGAATGCTTCGGATATCTGGAGTCTGAGACACGGTAACTGATAAAACCTGATCAAACAACTTCAATTCTTTTGCCTTTTTGCCCACCTCAGTTACGAGGGTTGTTTTGCCGCCCCCTCCGATTCCATATAGCCCTATCATGCAGGTGCTATCATCCCGTAGTGCCTCAAAGAGTCGGTTGTAAGCCCTTTTTGTGGATTCAAAAAAGGTAAAATCTTTAGATGATTCATATTCAATGCCCGGAAGTGAAGCAAGGTGAGAAAATGGATCAAACTGGGTACCGTGTTTGAAATCTGTCATGATCTTGGTCTTTTCTACCATCTGTTCGCACAAACGATATCTCCTCCAGGTGGGACACCATCCCTGATAACAACATTTGTTTGCTTCCATTTCGCGCTCCAGGATCTCCACTTCTTGTACGACATAGGTCACGCCATTCATCCACGTCTCCACCTTGTCCTCAATTATTTCAGTCTTCTTTGTGGCTTCATCAATACGCCTTTGGATCCTATCCTTTTCCAACACCAGCTCCTCTTTCTTTTGCAATAAGTTTCCGGTAATCTTGTTGGCACAAAACAAGTATTCTCCTAGACGAATTGTTGGATGCACCAGATATTCTGCTACTTTAGCTGCAACAGAGATAACAATCTCCGTCATTTTACAAAGTTAACCTGTCAACCTGAGCAACAAAATAGTTTGCACTAGTTAATTCAATGCCCAGTACGAATATGAATGCGGAGCCGAGAAAAAGAAAGATTACTTCGTACCCGTATTAGCTTTCAGACTAATGATACAATACTGCTTCTGTAGAGATCAATTCCTCCCTTTTTTTATTGACTGCAATCAATAATATGAAAATATTAATTAAGTGCAAACTCATCTTATTGGTTGCTCATATTGTATTTAAGCATCTGAAACACCAAAGTTCCATGGTGAGAGCAATTAATGAAAGTGTTTATCAGTTTGCATCAACATAATTATTTTTTTTTTTAAGGATTGAGAAGTAATCTCTAATTCAATAATTAATTGAATAAATGTTTTGTGAATTCTTAGTAGGATAATTTTAAAAGGTGAACCGAAACTAGTCTAGTTAGAAGTACTAGACTAAAAATATAAATGAACTGACCAAAACCAGTATGAATTGATCAAAATCAGTGAATCGGATTGATGAATTGGTTTAATATAAATTTTATATTTTTTTTGTAAAAAAATAAAAAATTTATAATTTTGCAGCAATTAAGGTATAATAACTTCAAATTTTTATATCAATTGAATTTATGTTATTTTTTTCAATATTATTAGCATAAATTATTGTTATACCAATTGTATTTTATTATTTATTCATTTATATTATTAACTTATATTGTATTACTTTTTTTGGTTTTATCAAGATTTATTCTTATAAATATATAATAATGTGTATATATATATATATATATATATATATATATATATATATATATATACATGTGCATGTATATAATTAATATCTTTTAATATATATACATATAATTTATATTTTGAATTCAAAATTAGTTCAGTTAGTGAATTAGTAACTTATCCAATTCAATAATTAATCCGATTTTAAAAACTATGGTTAAAAGTTGATCAAAATTAATTATGCCCTGAAAAATATGATGACATCAAAAGTTCAAAGGCTAGGTTTTTTGTTCTCATCATAATTTTTATTTCAAAAAATAATTTTTAAAATCAAATATGTTCTTTAAATAAATCAATTATGAAAACAATATTTTAAACTTACAATTTATATTTCCTTATATTTATATAAATTTACACTTTTATATTATAAACAGTTGAACCCACATTAAAAAAATCAATTCATATGTAATAAAGGAAAAAACATTGACCTCATTAAAGTATCGAAAATATACACAATTTTTTTTTATTTTCAAAACTTACATCAAACTTCCTTGAACGATCAATTTTAATTACACTTTCTCCTGATTTAAAATTTTTTATTCACCAACCATTAAGTCTTCCGCTTGTACATAGTTAAATGACTTTTTTTTATCAATAAGATGTCAACTTTACCCCTCGTTTCAATACATAAATATATGATCTGTTTTTAGAATTATTTTCTAATTTTTTATCTATAACACATTTTTTGTACTTCAATTAATAAAAAAAATAACTTATTTTAATATAAAAATTATTTTTTTATATTTATATTATTCAATGATATTAATGTTTAAGTTACAAATAATAGAAGTAGATATGAAAAATAGAAAAATATGAAACAGAACAAATAAAAAGAAGAAAAATTATGTGAGCTATAAAGTAATAAGTGTTAAAAATAAAATATTTAATAAAGTAAATTAATTTAATTAAATAAAAAATTTTAATTATTCAGAATATTGCTTCAAAAGAGTTATAGTGTTAAAGTTATAATATTAAATAATATTTAATTATAAATAGTATAAGTGAAAAGAAAAAAAAATGATAGGGAAAATATAAGAAAAATGTTGGGTGGGAAAATTTTTTTCTACACTCCAACAAATGTCCAACAACAACAACAACAATAATAATAATAATAATCCCTCCACCAAAAAACCTTTTTTTTGTGATAAGTGTAGATATAGATAGATAGATAGATAAATATAATATAATATATATATATATATATATATATATATATATATATATATATGAATAGAAGATTTTTGAATGAGAAAAAAAAAATCTTATAAGAAAGAGAGGGAGAAATTAAATGCAACCAATATTAAGTCTTTTTCATCATTAAAAATAGTTTTAATAATTAGTTTGAATGTTACATAAGTCGAGAAGAATCTATGATCAATAGTCAAGACTTGGTATAAAATTTTTTAAAAGAATTGTTACATATCCAAAGTAAAACTCTAGGTATTCATATTTTTGAACAACCGCCAAAAAGAAGGCCCTAGTATTTCTTGCTTTTAAAATGGTTGGCTAATATTTTTTGATCGAACACTTGCTTTTAAAATGCGTAGCTAATATTTTTTGACCGGACATTTCCTTTATAAGTATCAATTAATGTTGGCCTTTGTAAGTATATGCCTACCCGTCGAATTTGTATAGTTCGCTAAAGTTGCCTAGGCCATAAATAGGTAATTAATAGAATTCAGAATTCATAAAATGTAATGTTTATTTATTTTTTTAGCAACGGTAATAGTGATCAAATCATTAAATATACATATAAAATCTTAAGTTTCAAATTCAATAGGCGAAAAAAGGTAAAACATTCAGGTCACATAATATATCACTTGAATTAAATATTCTTAATATAATATTTATTTTTTAATCCTATTATCAGCATTACTTTTTAAATTATTATCTACATTTACTTTTATGAATGTATACAAATGATACAATTTAACTAGTATTAATTATAATCATGTGAATGGCATTTTAACAATTAAATTGTATATATCATATCATTAATTTTGGAAGTAGATATATAATTTATAAAAGATGTAAATTTAATTTATTATTAATATAAATCAATTTTATATATAAATCTAAATATTTATTATTATGTCAATAAGAAATTATTAAAATTCTTTTATTATCATTAAAAAATTTTAATTATTATTACCTTTTTAATGATATATCTTCTTTTCCTTCATTGATATTGTAAAATATATTATACCAAAATGTATGAGAATACCTAAGAACAAACAAATAATATATATTATACTAACAATGAATCAAATTTAAACTCATGTTTAAAATAAATATATTTATATTTGTTATATAATTATTTAAGATAATTATAAGAATAACATTATCTAATTACTTGAAAATCAATTACTAGTGCAATAAATAAGTAAATAAATAAATATATATATATATATATATATATATATATATATATATATATATATTCATTTTTTAACGATTTTAAGTATAACTGATGTCACTATAACTCTTTATAAGCAAATAATTATTTTGAAATGTAAAATTTTCTTAACCAAATGATGATTGATTCACGTAACTAATATAATCAATAAAAAAAATTTTAATTTAACATCTAATAAGTTACAATATTATATATTATCAAATCTTAATTATATAGACTAGTTTTATTGTATAAATAATCACCTAATTGTTGGTTATATATTATTTCAACCATCAAAATTTTTGGTTGATCGAGTTACAATCTATAGAACTCACTTGCTTCAAACTTTCAAGGTACATTTTAAATACCAGAACAATTAAGTTACAATTAAATAAATAATATTATCTTTGGGTGAAAATTATAATTTGAGAAGTATAAGAAAGTTTTGTAAAAGAAAAATAATTTCCATTTGTGTGTAAAATGATTTGGTAGAAGGTGTTCATACGACAAAGTATTACACATTTATCGGTGGATCAATCAAGATATACATACCAACTGTTACTATAAGCATGAAATTTAGAGCTACCCTAATATCTATTTCCATGCACAGTTAAAAACTAACATGTCTATTCTTACTTCCGGCACACCAGAATGGACTCAGTTGTCAATTTTTTTTATGTGGGGATATAAAAGTCAAAAAGTTAAAGTAATGTTTACCCCGGTGTATTATATCGCACGCTCCGAAGGGGCGATAATACAGGGTCTGTCACGAATAAATCCTGCCTTTTTTTTGTTTTACAGCGAACGGGATACAGACTCATTCTATTTGGTTGCCCATGTTGGAAAAATATTAATTGTTCGCTTTTTTTTAACAATTTTTAATTTCTTAAAAACTAAAAATTAAAATTTTCATACACATAAATCTCACAAATCAACAATAAAATTAAATATTCTCGTTATCAAAATAAATAAATAAATATTCTCTGTTTGTTCGTTTGTTGGATGGGGCAGATCTTGCTCATCCATTTCTCTCTTTGTATTAATTTTATTGTACTGTGTTATTATTATTATTTTTGAAACCTGAACAGTGGTTTTTCTCCCCAAAATTAAGAGGATTTTGGATATTAAAAGATTTTGATATTATTCTTTTGCTATTATTTTTCTCGCTGTGCGCACACTTTGTTCCCAATATTTAGCCTATTTTGCAAAGAATTATTTTTTATTCAAAGAAAGGTTTAAAAAATGAAATTAAATATAGGCTATAACTACCATACCTTTGAGTAAAAAGAGAGTATCAAAACCGTAAGCAAGTGGCACAACTCTAGATTACTACATGAGATAGAGGGATGGGAGACCTATTCATATATCATTTTTGTATCCAACATCTGTATATTTGTATATTACTAAAGAGACCTAATATGTTAAATTGGGCTTTCAATATATTTGGTTTGGGCTCAAAATTAATTGAATATGATTTCATATTATAATAAATAAGAAGGGATTAGTTAAAACACATGGCATAAGAACAAAATGATATCCTAATTATTATGAAATATTATTAGTAAGTGAACCCGTATTATCTACTGCTAGTAGTTAATTCATTATAAAATTAAAATTTAATAATATTTATATATTATTATTATGTAATTATGTAATGATTATACAAATAAAATTAATTTTTTATTAATTCTCATATTATTATGTAATGAATGTAAAAAATTAATTTAATTCAACATTCATTTTTTATTTTATGTTTATTTATTGATTTGACACACTAATGAATATTATAAAAAATTTATATTATTACACATTACACATAAATATAAATATAATGAATTTAGTAATTATCACAAGGCCTTCAAAAGAAAAGACAAAGAAATGAGTAAACTAAAAAAGATAGAAGCTTAATAAATATAATTTTTTTATTTTTTATTTATCTATAAAATAATTATCTATTTAAATTTAACAGTAAATACATATTATTTATTATAATTTAAAGTTGTAAAATTACAATTTAAATAATTGATCATGGTAATAATTTTTACATTAAAAGTAATTTCATGTAACTATTTTTGTAATATATAATTATATTAATAAAAATAAATTCATATAATTGGATGGGATCTGTTTCTTATTATATATATATATATATATATTGATACCAATTTTTCTTGAATTAAACTTTAATTGATAGTAAATAAATTAATTAATAACTAATAAACTAACTAATTATATAAAAATATTTTTAAAAATTAGCAATTAGATTTGCAAAAAAATATATTAATAAAAATAGGTATATAGATTTAGATAATTCATATTTATCTAAAAATCAAATTATATTAATGCACTTAAGACATTTAAAATGAAAATATAACATATAATATTTAATTAATAATATTTTATAACTTTACATATTCATTTACTTAAACAAATTTTATTTTATTATTATTTATAATAGAAATATAATTATTTGAAATATAACTGATTATATTCTATAATATTATATATTTATATATGTATTTTTATATACTTATAATTTAAAAAATATATAATTGCTTTATAATTAAACTAATTATATCTTATGATATTTTAAATTAATAAAAGAATAAAAATAAATTTAAAAAAATTGAAAAGGCAGTTGATCATAAATTATAAGCCATTTAAGATAGTTTATTAAATCATAATTTATTTTTTAAAATAAATTAATATGCGAAATACTTCTAAAGGTTAATTTATAAATTATTAATTGAATTAATAAATTATAAATTAATTTATTTATTATGTGAAATAAAATCTTATTATCGGTACCAAGCATAGCCTTCCAAATTTAAAAAATGATACTTTTTAAGATTGAATTCTTTATTTAGCTATGACAATTACTTAATGTGGGCGAATTTAATTCATGCACATATTAGTTGAGGATTTTATGTTCACCTTTTTCATTGACTTAAAATTGAAAATTTATTCCAAGTATTATTCCTTATGAAACAAATTTATTTTTAAGTTGAATTAATTTCGAGGTCTTAAAATGTAAAAAAGTTGAAAATTAAGATTGAAAGGGTAGCTATCTTAAGGGAAAAAATAAAAAAAAACTTATTTGTGTCTTTCTTAATTAAATTGCATAACTTTAGGAATTTAATTAATTAATTATTTTATGGTTCATATATTAGTGTAAAATATTAACATATTTATTAAATAGTATTTATTAATTTATAAGGGGTAAAATCTATTTTATATAAAAATATGTATAATATTAATTAAAAATTCTTTGGTCAAAAGTATAATTAAAATTTAATAGGAATTTCAAATCAATAAATAGGCAAATAAAAAAAGTATAAGAGTAATTAATATTAAAGATTAAAAATTTGTTATATATAATATAAATTGTTGACGCCATTTTAGGGCATCCAATAATATCGAAAATATCAAATGAAATATTTTCACATGAGAAGTGAAAAAGGCGAATCATAGTGATTAAATATTATATTGATGGTCAAAATTAAAATATAATTCATAATTACATGATAATTAAAAAAATCACATAATCTTATATTTTAACTTTAACCCTTCAATCCTAAATTTAATAGTCACAATTCACTACTCTTACTCTCATGTAAAAACACACCTCTTATTTAATATGCTTTCATGAAGACATTTTATAAAAAATATATTTATCAAAATATTTTGAGTAATATTTTATATGAAAAAAATAATTGTAATTGTAAAATAGAAAATATTTTTAATTAAACTTTCCATCATATTTTAAATAAAGCTAAAAACATTTAAAACAAAGTTAGAAATTTTTTAATCGTAAAATATGAAATTTATAAATAAATTTTCATTTTACAAATGACTAAAAAAAAGGAAGATGTATATTGTCTAAACTCTCAAATAAAGAATTACAAACAATATTTTGTAACTATATATTTAAAACAAGAAATTTATTATAAAATTAAAAAATAAATATATTTAAAGTTGTCAGATGTGTTTTAATATAATTATTTAGTATGAAATTTAAAAAAAAAGCTAAATATTTTTTATCTAAAATTAATAAATTTACAGACAACATTGTTTGATGTAAGTGGAGTGCATTTTCAAAATTGAAAGCTAATCATCTAATAGTTATTTTCGCCCAATAATGTTATTTGTGTATATATATATGAGAATTATATAAATTTAAAATAATTTTGTTATGTTATAATATCTAATATTCTCTTGCATTTTAAAGGTAGAGTAATTTGCTTTAACTCTTTCTTTATATCTCTTATTTAATTTAATATATAATTTTATCGATTTGATTTGAAATCGAGACAATATACAACAACAAACAATTATCATGATAACTAGGGCAACTCGATGTTTATGAAAAAAATAAAATTCAGACTTTTATACACTGAAATTCTTGAATTTTGTCCACTGAATTTCATTTTTCCAAAGTGATATTAAATGACACCATACTTTGCTTTCCACCAAGTTAGATTTAACTGTATATTTATTCGATTTTAGCTACAAATTCTAGCACAATATATACAATTAATTATTTACTATTTTTTATCATTATTATGTCATCTAAATTCGTATAAATAAGTTGAAATATCATTATTTATTAATATATTTAAATTTATATATCGTATGGTGACTGACTGTTAAAAATTAAATTTATTTATAATGATATTGCATATATTATCTTAAATTATTTATAATTAGTGTACTTGTTTAAAAAATTTTTTCTGTGATGGCAGGCAATTGTTTAACTTTTTAAAGTTGAGTATAGATTTTAAAATGAATTTTTGTGTTTTATAGTAACATACATAATATACACTAAATTTATTTAATTAGAAATTGCAAAATGCCTATTTTTATAATTCTAAAAAACAATTAAATAAAAATAGTAACATTTAATATTTAATATAAAAAATTATATATTATACTTATCTTTAGATGCACGGAGTTAAATTAGTAGAAGGATATGCACATAAAATAATCCATACCTATTTATTTGTAAGAAATATTTCCCTCCCTCATTTTATGAAATGTATTTGTTAGAAATATTTTCCTAAAGGCATTTATTTGGGCCAATACACTCATCCATAAAATATTGTCACTGACCCAACTTCTCTCTTTATCTCTCATCTCATCATTTTTGCCCAATAGATTCATAAAAAAATTTGCCATTGACTCGGCTTAAAAAAAAGACAGCTCATTTTACAAATTCCAATTCTTGCAAGCAAATTAGCCATCCAAATTAAGAGGCTCTTCGGGTAAGCAACCAGTCAAGTGTCCCCATGCTAATCGCAATTCAGTACACATGCTTTCGATTTTTTGGAGAGGTACGGAAGAACTCACCTTAAATATAACTCTTTTGAAAGTAACTTTAGCTTCCTCTAAATTACTCAATTACTTATGGATCAGCTTCCAGTGGACGAAAACTACTCTGAATCTAAAAAGAGAAGTGTCGTGAGTTGCAGTTGCAGAGGCAAAAAAAAAAAAAAAACTGATTGTGTTTGCATAAAGTAGTTTGAAAATATTAGAAATTTTGAAATTTTATACTTAAAAAGAATAATTTTGTTTAATTTTCATAAAGAATAAATAATCATTAATGTAATATTTTTACAGTAAATATGAAATTTATAAAATAAAATTTATTTTAATTGAATTTAAAATATTAAATTTAATAACTTAAATTTTTATTTAAAATATTTACATAATTTATATATTTTATTTTATTATTTTCAAACAAAATATTTTGACCTATACAATTAAAATTTCTTGAGAATCAGATTATTAACTCCAATTTTCAAATTCAGCGCAGGAACATACAAAGCAATTGAATTTATATATATTTGGAGAGAGAAAGGCTCCATTTACCTGAATCACAGTTAGAGAGTGTATGATTTGCGAGTGTATGATTTGCAAGTCTCTCCGTCTCCGATGAGCAGATCAGCCGCCGGTCCAGAGTGTACGAACTGCTGTGCTGGAAAATGAGTGGGCAACAGAAGAGAGAATCAAAGGTAAAGAACAACAAGATCAGACCACAACGGGAGAGTTGAAGTGGCTGCAATCTTTCACAAACAGTCAAAGTATTTTGGACTGTTCTGAGACTTGCCGACGCGCGATGCCCCACCGGCCACTAAAATACTCAAAGTGATGTTTTTTGCCCCCTCTACTTTTATAAAGCCAGTTTTTATCACGAATCATTTCGTGGATTTTTTTTTTTAAAAAAAAGAAAGAATAGAAACATATTAATTAATTTTTTAATATTATTTTAGAAGTATTCTTATGAAAAATTTTCAATTCAAATCATAACTATTACTAAAATCATAAGTCCAACATTATAACTCCACTAAAATACGATAATTTTATATAATTATTTCATGGATTCTAATCATTCAATAGAAAATATAATTCATAAAAGCATTTTTTGAAAATAAGTTTGTACTTCACTATATTAGGGTTTTATATAATTTTACTTTTTCTTTTTAAAAAATAACATTCCAATTCACCCTTCACCCTTAAATATTCTTGTAAGCTAAATTTGGTTACAATAAAAAATAGAGAGAGGTCCGAGAGTTAACCTTACGCTTGTTTGAAAGAAAAATAAGAAAAAAAATTAAATATAAAAAGAAAATTTTAAATTTTTTATATTTAAATATAATAATATTTATATTTCTTTCCTTTTCAATTTACTTCAAAATAAATAAAAATTTCAAAATTTAAAATTTTCTATTAGTTTTGGTTCCTTACTCGCCTAACAAATATGAAGCATGGGGGTAAGCGATTAGAGAATTGAGATTATTGTTGATGATAAAAAAAAAAAGTTGAATCAGAAAATTGATGCAAATGAAACCATCACTATTGAAGGCAATTGAGTCTGGGGGACTCGGAGAGAAGTCTCGGATGGATGTGACACAAAGCTGACGCGCTACAGCCCCACACCAATTGTTTTTCCTTTCCCAAAGTAATCTAACTCGGATTCTCTCCCGACGGCAGAATGAAACTAAATTGTTAGATGAAAAATAATTTGCTTCACATTATTACACTCGCCTTTCATTCACATTTTTGTCCAGGCTCAAGTTCAGTAAAATCAAAGGTAATATTATAAGAAATGAGTTGAGTGTTTCTAATATTAAATTATATTTAGTATATTAAAATTTATATTTTTAATTTTAATTATTTATTTTCTGATTAAAAAATAATCTAATAATAAATTATTCTAGCTTTCTAGAATATTCTCATAGCACATTACCTAAAAGTGAACGAATTTAAATTTAAATTAAGACTCGTCGAAATTTCAAAATTCATGCTCAAACTCAACTAAGCTTAACATTACATGTTTTCTAAGCAAATAACAAGTAAAAACTTTCCGATAGTTTCTACTACAAGTATCTTTTATAATGTATTTGAATATTTATATTAAATTAGTAGAATGTATGTATACAGATATTATTATTATTATTATTATTATTATTATTAGGTTGAGACTATAATACCCCGCAATTGTTAACGGGCAACTCACCCTGGACACGTGTGCGCATCAGAGGACGACATCTATTGATCTCAAGCTGACAGCCTTCTTTTGACTGGGTTTGCTGATTTCAAAAGGACGACATCTCCCAACTGTATTCCTCTTTGTGCTCGTCTCTGCCCGTCTCCGAATGCCATTGTTGCACCCATGCTGCTCTAGATCATATCATACGGTTTGACTAACAAAAGCAAGCTAGCAAATAGAGAATGGATGTAGTGATTAGTGGCGGAAGAGAGTATCAACAAAATTTGGACATCGATTCTGCCACGTATGAATCTTCACGGAATCTGGCACCCGCTCTCCACACTCCCTTCCTCCTTCTCCTTCATTCCCCCACAAAAACCTTTTCGACAAAAGCAGCTCCGCTCCAAACAATTTTCCTGGCAGCTCTTGGTACCGTTCTCAGTCGAAGCTTTTTTCACCAACTTCTCTCTCCCTCTGTAAGGTTTTGCAATTTACGATCACCCTCTTTCTCTATTACAATAATAGTACTTGTTTTTGTTGTTAGCAAAATTCTCGTTCGAAATAAGAAATCAGACTATTTCTCATTTCTTAACTGATTATAATTTTCTGTCTATGGCTTTCTGTTTGTCTATGTTGTTCAATTTAAGATTTTGAGACGGGATTTATTCTTCATTTTTAGGACTGGCAGTTCCAAAATAGCATTTAGCAATTCTCAGAATCTCCGACAGTCAGATGATTTTGGAGGCAGTTTCAACAGATGTCGTCCTCTGATGCGCACACGTGTCCAGGATGAGTTGCCCGTAAACAGTTGCAGGGTATTGTAGTCTCAACCTTATTATTATTATTAATAAACTAATACTATAATTGTTTTATTCAAATAAAAAATTAAAAATTATTAAACCCCTTATATGAATGTTAAAGTTAACCATCCTCATATTTATATTTACATTTAGAAGTTCCACAAGGCTGACACTTATATTGTGCTTGGCTAGAAGTGAACATAAAGTTGAAAGAAAATGGAGATGAAAAAAATTAGAGGTAAAAGAATTTTCCTTTGAATTATTTGGAATGGGTGAAAAATGGAAAAGAAAAAAAATAAAAGTGAAATTAATTTCGTTTATTTGAAATGAATAAAAATTGAGGAAGAAGAAAATGAGATTGAATCAAATAACTATAATACCCTTATAATATATTATGTAAAGATACTTATAATATTAATTCATCAAACTCAATTACAAATTAATGATATATTGATAAAATGTTATACAATTAATCAAAGATAGATTTTTATTGAATAACTTGAAATAATAATACTATTTTTTTATTACATATTTCCTTCAAATATTTTTATTACATATTATGAGATTCAAATCTTTTCACATATTGCCATTTTAATGGGAAACTTTTGCTTGTCATATTCCAACTTGATATTTAATAACTAATTATATTAAAAATATAAAATGATTAATTATATTTAGTAACTAATTTTATTGAAACTCAATCTACCCGCACTTTCTCATTAAAATGAAATGAAACGTAAAATAAAAAAAGAAAGACAGCAGGAATAAAGTGAAATAAAATGACTTTTTCAAAATTATGACTTTCATGCAGTAGAAGTAATTAATAAATAAATTGATATTTAATAATTAATTATATTAAAAATATTTGACAAAATTAATTATTGAAATGATATATTAATATAAGAATTAAATTAATCTAAATTTATTTTATCTAATTATATTAATAGAATCAGAATATTTAAAATAAAATATAAATATTTAATTTTAATTAACTATATTTTATAATATCATATATTTATTTACTGATTTACTCACTAAATTATTTTTACTTATTTAATAATTTAGAACAAGAATATTTTTAATTAATTAAATTTTAATATAATATATTTTATAACATTACATATTTATTTCTTTACATAATTATTTTTTATTTATATTAAATTATGAGCTAATTACTTATTCAAATTGTTAGAATATGGATTATCTTGACATGAATAAATTTGGAACAATCTTCTAGTGGAGAACACACAGTAAGGGCAAGTTTTGGAATAAAAAAAATGACCCTCTTTCACCCGAACTTCTTCTCATTTATGGGGGGATTGTGATTTTATTGGGCCCCACAACCTTTTTCAATCCCATCTACCCCTCCTTAATTTCACCAAACAGTCAAACAGATGAAAATTTCAATTTTTTCTTCTTTTCACCGCCCCAATTCTCACCACTTTTAAGGGCCGCGATCCCGGGTAATGCAAGCAAACTACTATCATAAATTAATATGGGTAATTGTATATGAAATTTACATTTGATATTGGCTCATGCGAATAAACCCACACAAATAAATGTCCCCATGATTGTGAGTTTGATCTTGATAGTAGATAAAAAATTATTTTTTAATTATTTTTTATATTTAAACTTAATATATATTAAAAAAATTCAACTCAATTATTTCTTAATAAATTCAATTCAATTTATATACTCTAATTTAATTTTTTATTTAAATAATTCAATAAATATTAAAATATTAAAATATAATTTATATATTATAAAATAAAATAATTAATAAAAATATTTTTAAAAAAATATGAACTACCTGCAAATAAACCTACACTGCACATTCTAGTGTGAAATCCGTATTTAATGAGGCTTCTACGGACAAACTCTTGTAAGCAAAAACCCCCCCTACTTATTTTACATGTCTAACCACTTCTTATCTTACTCATTCCAAACACTACATTAGTACCTTCTTATTCTTCCACGTAAGAACATGCAACGAAGGTTGACAATTGAATTCAATTTTTTTTTAGCAGATATAAAATTTAAAAATTGAAGTAAGACGTAAAAATAACAAGATTATTCTTAATCTCACCGCAACAGAACGAACTTTAAGTGACAACTAGAAAACTTTGATGCCAAAACCTGAGTTCATTTCCCATTAATATTTTTTTAGAATTGATTTTATTTTATAATTTCATTTATTTATATATAATTTTTATTTGAAATGTTATTAACAATAATAATTTTCATTTATTTGTCAATAAATTTTTTATTTAAAATATATTGAAAAATTATAAAATTCAAGTAAAAATAAATTTTAATAATGTTAAGATAAATATAATATTAGAAAAAAAGATAAATTTTTATTCAATATGCATTTTAAGTTAGATAAAATGAATTAATAAAATTCTTATTAATATTCATGAATTTTACAGTGATACAAAAGTAATTAAAATAAAAATTATAAATAAAATAATTTTTTAAATGAAATTTTCTCTTACTTAAAATTAAATATTATTTCAAGAAGAAATTTATTTAAAAAATGATGATTTGAACTAAAATTTTCAAGACACTAGGCGCGTTTCTTGTCATCAACTCGCCATCCAACGACTTACTCATTCTAAGCATAAGAAGTAACAAAATTCTATGGATGAGAATATTAAGTGCCAGAGAAATACATCAATCCTACCCAAGAAATAAAGCAATACATCAATATTTTTTTTACCAATTTTATTGAACCGTATTTTTATTTTTTAAACCAGACTGGTGGTTTTTCTCTCCGAAATTAAGAGGATTTTGGTTGGATGTTAAAAATTCTTTATATTATTCTTTAGCTATTATTTTTCTCTCCGTGCGCACACTCTGTTCCCAAATTTTAGCCTATTTTTAAAAGAATTATTTTTTAGGAAGCGTTTATGGTGCGCTGACGTTACGGTGTATCTTAAAATTTTCCTATTTTTTATTCAAAGAAAGGTTTAAAAAATGAAATTAAATATAATAACTTCAGTTCTCGCTCACCTTCTACGAAAATAAGAGCCATTTTTTCCCCTCAATGCTGGCGCTCGATATCGATAGTCGTCCTACAGCTTGCTGCAAATCCTTATGGATCTGCTTCCTGAGGACCAAACAAAACTGCTCTGAATCTAAAAAAGATAAGTGTTGTAAGTTGCAGAAGGTAAAAAAAGAAAAAAACTGAGGATATATATATATATATATATATATATGTATATGGAGAGAAGAAAGCTCCACTTACTTGAGCGTATGATTTGCAAGGCTCCCCCGTCGCCGATCAACCGCCGGTCACAGATTCTTCGATCTTTGTTGTTCTGGAAAATGCAGAGAGCGAAAGAGAGAAGTAGACAGGTAAAGACCAAGAACACTAGAATGTGAGAGTGAAACAGCCTGCAAAGCAAAGGCAGAGTCCTTTTGGACGAATACGGATCTCTCTCTCTCTCTCTCTCTCTCACACACACACATCGCCCTGTTATTTTAAAAAAATAAAATAGAATTTTTATTCTAATTATTACTTTTTTTATTACGATCTATAAATTTAAATAAAAAAATTTATACCATTTTATTTTTTATACGAGACTCTGCCAACGCGCCATATCCCATCAAACCTGGGGAAAATTGCCAACGCACTGCAACGGGAAAAAGAAATTCTCGTTTTCCTGTGCCGACAAAACATATGACCAGGAACCTGCACTTGCTGAATCACGGACGACAGGAGGACGTGATCAGACGAGCCATGCACGACGCCGGGTTGATGGGATGGCTGCAAGTCACAGGTTGACGGGACGGCTGCAAGTCACGTCCTGCAGCAGAACGTGATCAGACTGATCACGTCCTCATGCAGGCCGTGACCCATGCGCCCTGTTCCTCCGTGAGCGGCCACTATTCCGTCCGTGAGCGAGCGCGCCTCAAGCCTATATAAGTGGCATTGCTGAAGCAGCTTCTCCCACCGCGGAACTTGCTGTGTTGCTGTTGCTGAGTGTTGAGAAAAAAGGAAGGAGGAAGAGTGTTGCGCGGCTTCTCCCACTGTTGCGGAACTTGCTGTGTTGCTGTTGCTAAGTGTTGAGAAAAGAGGAAGGAGGAAGAGTGCTGCGCGGAGAAGAAAGATTAAAAGGTAAGTTTTTAATTTAATTTATTATTTTAATTTAGTTTAATTAAATTAAATTTATTTAATTTTTTAATTTTATAATTTTAATTTATTTATTTATTTAAATTTATGTAATTATAAATTTATTTAATTTAATATATTTAATTTATTTACTTGATTTAAATTAATTAATTAAATTGTTTGATTTAATTTAGTTAGTTTATTTATTTGATTTATTTATTTAGTTTATTTGTTTAATTGATTTAAATTAATTATTAAATTATTTGATTTAATTTGGTTTGTTTATTTATCTGATTTATTTATTTAATTTATTTATTTAATTAATATATTTGAGTTAATTTTCTGAATTTACTTATTTGATTTAATTTAGTTAATCATTTAATTTAATTTAAATCAGTTAATTTATTTATTAGATTTAATTTAGCTAAATTTATTTAATTGATTTGATTTAGTTAGTTAATTTACTTGATTTAATTTAGTTAATTTATTTATTTAATTTAATGTATTTAATTTATTTATTTTATTTAATTTATTTATTTATTTTAATATTTTTAATTTACTTATTTGATTTAATCTAGTTGATTAATTTATCTAATTTAATTTATTTAATTAATTTATTTGATTTAGTCTAGTTGATTAATATATATGATTTAATGTAGTTAATTTATTTATTTGATTTAATTTAATTAATTAATTTATTTTATTTAGTTAATTTAATTTAGTTAATTTATTTATTTAATTTAATATATTTAATTTATTTATTTGATTTAATTTAGTTAGTTTTATTTAATTGATTTGATTTTGTTAGTTAACTTACTTAATTTAATTTAGTTAATTTATTTATTTAATTTAATATATTTAGTTTATTTATTTGATTTAAAATTTTTTATTTACTTGTTTGATTTAATATAGTTGATTAATTTATCTGATTTAATCTAGTTAATTAATTTATCTAATTTAATTTAGTTAATTAATTTATTTGATTTAATTTAATTAATTAATTTATCTAATTTAATGTAGTTAATTTATTTATTTAATTTAATTTAATTAATTTATTCATTTGATTCATTTAATTTATTTATTTAATTTAATTTAGTTAATTTTATTTAATTGATTTAATTTAGTCAGTTAATTTACTTGATTTAATTTAGTTAATTTATTTACTTGATTTAATTGAGTTAATTAATTTATTTAATTTAATGTATTTAATTTATTTGTTTGATTTAATATTTTTGATTTACTTATTTGATTTAATTTAGTTATTTAATTTATTTGATTTAATCTAGTTGATTAATTTATCTAATTTAATTTAGTTAATTTATTTATTTGATTTAAGCTTGTTGATTAATTTATCTGATTTAATGTAGTTAATTTATTTATTTAATTTAATTCAGTTAAATAGTTTATTTGATTTTGTTGATTTATTTATTAGATTTATTTTTTTAATTTATTTATTTAATTTAATTTATTTAATTTATTTATTTACGTTAATATTTTTATTTACTTGTTTAATTTAATTTAGTTGATTTATTTAATTATTTTAATTTAGTTGATTTATTTGTTTGATTTAATTTAGTTAATTTATTTGTTTGATTTAATTTAGTTAATTTTTTTGTTTGATTTAATTTAGTTAATTTATTTAGTTGATTTAATTTAGTTAATTAATTTGTTTGCGTTAATATTTTGATGTACTTGTTTGATTTAATTTAGTTAATTAATTTATTTATCTTAATTTAGTTAATTTATTTATTTGATTTAATTTAGTTAATTTATTTGTTTGAAGTAAATTTATTTAATTTATTTATTTGATTTAATTTAGTTAATTAATTTGTTGGATTAAAAGTTTGAATTTATTGAATTTATTTTTTAATCTATTTATCCATAGACTATAAGTTTTTATTGTATTTTAGTTTGAAGAAACTTACTTTTGGGCTGTATTTGTTTTTAATTAGAATTCTGTATTATTCTACTTGATTAGATATTATTCTTTGTATTATTGTAATAATTGAGTATATGTTTTGCTTATGAAGTTTATGCAGTCTAACTTTCTAATACAGATAAAATCTGTCCCTCCAGGTAAGACTTTTAGTTTTAATATTAGATGGCATGAAAATAAATCTGAGTATTATTTATTTTTTATAAATATATTTTAATCCCTGAAATCACTTTAACACCCCGGATATGGTAGGAATCACCATGAGTACCGGGGAAGAAAATGTATGTATCTATACGAACGGAGAAATTTATGAAACGGATGAGGGCGATACATTTAAGTGTCGAAGAGTCAAAGTTATGAGAATTAAATTGGATATCACTTTGGATGCATTGAAAATTGCAATTGGCCGAAAGTTAAGACTTGCAGAGAATCAAACTGTGACTGAGTTAGAGTATAGGCATCCACTTTCACTGAACCCGATGCGTTACAAAGCTTGTCTATTAGAGGATGATGATGACATTCAACGAATATGGGAGACGAATGCCAGATTCCCCACTCAATTGTCTTGCCCAGAATTGTATGCACACATCGCAAGCAAAGGATTTGATCTGAACGTTAGTAGTCAACCAGTTGACGAGAGTGGGCCATGCACACAACCGTCTACCAACTTATTTCCTAACTTTGGTGAAGGGCCATCAAATTATAACCTGTACCATGGTAGTCTGGAACCAGTAGGTGGACATGTGGGTATTGGACAACAGTTTCAATCTCCTATTGTTGATTACACTGCAGAGCCATGTTCTTCCCAGCCTGTCTATGGTCTCCTTCCATCCCCCTTTATCCCGGAGGAATCAGACGACATAATGGACGATTTTGAAGAGAATGATGCACATGACGACATTCCTGAAGGATTTAATTGGGATAATGACAGTTGTGATGATGATGAAGCTGATGGTGGTGAAGATGTGACCCCAGCGATCCCTGCAACACCCGTGAACCAATATGTGGAATCGGCAACTGCCTTTTTTGGAAGAATAAATATAGATGCGGCCGACAGCAATGATTTTCTCGGTATGGGAGGTGCCATGAATGTGCTCAATGACCAAGAGCCAGATGTGGGTTGGGTGTATAGTGACCAAAAATCATTCCGTCGCGCGATGAAAATATACTCAATTCGAACCCACCACACATTTTACTCACATTACTCTTCGACTAAGTATGAAGAGTATCGGTGCCCTCACTACGGTAGACAATGCAATTGGAGGGCTAGAGCCTGCCATAAGCCGAGAGAGAATCACTGGCAAATAACAAGATACAATGGACCTCATAAATGTGTCTCCGCTTCTCTTTCGAGTGATCACCCGAAATTGAACACAGATGTCATTTCATCTTACATTGTGGGGTTGGTGACTGAGAACCCCAGCGTGTCCATTCGAGGGGTTATTGAGCGTATTCACGGTATTTTTGGATATACAGTTTCATATAAGAAGGCGTGGAAGGGTAAACACCGAGCTCTTGCACTCGCTTTTGAAATTGGGAAAAATCATATGCTTTACTACCGAGGTGGTTGGCGGCTGTACGACATTACAATCCTAGGTCGTACTTTGAGATTGTCAGCAGGGAATGTCCGTCAAGCGGTGGTGAGAGTGCGCCAGTAGCACTGTTCCATCGAGTCTTTTGGACATTCAAGCCATGCATTGATGCGTTCGATCATTTAAAACCTATGGTCCAAGTTGATGGCACATTTTTATATGAAAAGTATAAGGGGGTGTTACTGATCGCAACTTCACAAGATGGGGATAGAAAAATTGTTCCCCTTGCATTTGCTGTAGTAGAAAGCGAAACATACGAGACATGGGCTTGGTTCCTATCAAACGTCCAACGGCATGTCGTCAAGGATAAGCAGGGTGTTTGCTTGATATCAGATAGACATCCTGGGATAGTTGCTGCCGTTGCAAACCCCCGCGTTGGGTGGCAGCCACCCCGTGGTTATCATGTGTTCTGCCTACAACACATCGCCAGTAATATGAACTCAACCTTCAAGAACGAGTGGCTAAAAAAGTTATTTATTAGTATTGGTACGTAATACTCCTAGAAAACTTCTCTAATTATCATGACACCTTATTATCTTTGTTAATTATGTCACAATGTCGGGTTGTGCAGGTTACCAATACGAGCAACATGTAGTGGATTCAAAGTTAGCGGAACTACAATCGTTACACCCAAGAGCTACTGATTGGATTGCAAATATCCCAAAATATCAGTGAAGCCGTGTGTATGACAAAGGAGGCAGACGATGGGGCCACATGACAACTAACTTGGCGGAGTGTGTCAACAGCGACCTCAAGGGGGTTAGATTTTTGCCTATCATGGGGTTGGTCAAGGCAACAATGTATCGATTAAATACATATTTTGTTGATAGATCAGAGACAATTGCAGCACAATTACAAGCAGGATAGGTATTTTCCGAGGACATCCGAAAAAAGATTCAAGATTGCATTCGGAAAGAGTCAACCTGCCATGTGCGCCGTTTCGACCGCCAGGGGTTCTTATTTGAGGTTGAGGAGCCATATGACTTGACGTGGAAGCAGTTCGGTCAGTCCTGCAAGGTTAGTCTTCGCGATCGTACATGTGATTGTGGCGAGTTTCAAGTCGAGCACTGGCCCTGCCAACATGTATTTGCTGCATGTTCGAAAGTTTCATTGGATCCCCTGCAGTTTGTCGATCGTGTTTTCCGATTAGAGACAATGCTCAGTGCATATAGCAGTGAGTTCCGACCAATAGGCGGTGTGGAGCATTGGCCAGCGATTGATGGACCAGAACTCATTCCAGATCCCTCAGCGATACGTGCCAGCGGTCGACCACGCTCTAGGCGTATAAGGAACGAAATGGACTGGCAGGAGGGTCCATCCGATCCTCAAAGGTGTGGGTTATGCAGGCAGATAGGGCACAACCGCGCAACCTGTCCAGCCCATCAAAGGAACTTTTGACTGCACACCCCATTGATTTTTGGTATTGAGGACATAAATAGCAGTAAATTAATGAATACACTTGCAAAGTATAATACGTCAGCATTAGTATCCCTGATGCCTTATTAGGTCACTTACTTTGGATAATAGCTGTGTTTAAATGTATACTCTTGTACAATTAACTGAATTATTCCAATGTGACAAATATCATATCCTTCGACTGTAATGGCCGGTCAGCGCCGTATTGTCACACCTGGTCCCGATGACGAGTCCTTTTTGTACTTACAGTCCAGACATATCTCACAGGCCGTTTGGCTAGGCCATGTAAGTTTAGTAATGCATCCCTTGGCTTTTTGTGATTTATAAACTCTTACCACATTATGATTTGGTATTTTTGTTTTTAGGCGGATCGACTCCTCAGGTTACGACGTGTCGCACATGTGGGTCGTCTCTTTGATCCACCAGTTGCCATTGTCCCATATCTTCAGCAGGCTGGTTTCTACGGTGTCAGACGTCTTGGCCATCTTGAGTTAAATGCAGCGCTCATTTCTGCACTGGTGGAGTGATGGCGGCCAGACACACACACTTTCCACACCACCTGCGGGGAGTGCACCATTACACTGCAGGATGTCGCCATCCAGCTGGGTTTACCGTGTGAGGGCGTTCCTGTCTCTGAATACACCGGATACGACTGGCGGGCGATGTGCGAGGAGCTTCTTGGGATTATACCGCCCGATGAGTGTTTACAAGGGCAGCGCCTGAGCATCCCTTGGCTGGCAGCGAATTTTGGACACTTGCCAGAAGATGCAGATGACGAACAAATACAATGCTTCACGCGTGCCTACATTTTGAGACTCATCGGCGGATATCTCATGCCTGACACTTCAGGCCATAGAGTGTTGTTGATGTATCTACCCCTATTAGCAAACTTCGCTGATACTGGACAGTTCAGTTGGGGATCAGCAGTCCTTGCATGCTTATATAGAGAATTGTGCACGGCTACCAACCCTAACGAGGTAAACATCGGTGGATGTATGCATCTTCTACATCTATGGGCGTGGGATCGATTTCCCACTCTAGCACCGATGGCACCTCCGTATCCAGATCCCCGTCTAGACATTTACCCTGTGCTACCACCATTGGGCTTCAGGTGTGGGCCATTTTTGATATTTTCATTTAATATATTTTTCCTACTAGTATTAAATTACGCATAGAAAATAATATATATTTTGCAACTCTCGCAGGTGGAAGAATACCGGATTGCCTCAGCGGCCTCTAACAAATGCCCTACGGCAATTCAGAATATTGCTTGATCAGATGAAGGCTGAAGAGGTTAATTATGACTTGCTTTGTTGTATCTAAATTAACTGTCTCATATGTAGTTACATGCTTATTTATTTTTCATTTACTTAGTGCAGATTATTTGGCGGCCTTATGATATGGATAGTGTCCAGCAGCTTGTGCCTGAGTACTGCCTCATCTCACCTGATATATGATTGGCTTCAGTCCCGATCATATGCTTCCACATCGTAGAATGGCACCATGCAGATCGTGTTCTTCGCCAGTTTGGTAGGCGGCAACCAATCCTACAGGAGCCATTCAATCTTGGTTCTTGTCATACCTTACAGCTCCGAGGAAAAACATCGAAGGATTGGCGGCAAGAACACATGGTCTACATTAGTGCTTGGGATGCATGGCGAGCCACGCTTTCACTGACTGAGATGGAGACTGATGCTCTTTACCGTGGCTCGGGCTACATGTCATGGTATTGGACATACACGAGACGATGGATTCATCTAGCTAGCGGTGGTCCAGGATTTGTGGTATTCATTCGTCCTTCATAATATGATTTATAACTTCTTCAAAATATTATAATATAAATTGACACACTGTAATTATTTTTACTTATCATGTAGGCCGACGTTGCTGAGAGACTACGCACATTGAGCGTCGAGGATCCTCCAGCTCTCAGGTACAACTAATTTAGAGAGACAGTGGACCGGGATTGTGATCGCATCCTGCGTGCGTTGGGTGAGCATCGAGACATGACAGCTTCTCAGCCAGCTCTTCTTGCAGACGAATTATCGAGACCACCCATCCCTGAGCCTAGGCGTGGTAGAAGGGCCCATGGCTTTATGTCTTTTAGGGATCCCATTTTGCCTGGACCTGATGATGACGATGACAAAGCACATTATGGTCATCGATCGATGCCGTCGGCGGATGTCCCCTCCGGCTACACCCCTCACTGGATGCAGCCTGATGCAGGAGGTCCAAGTCCATCTACATACATGCCCTCGCCACATTTCATGGTAGGTGGAGATGCTGGCTCATCATCGTTCTTCACGCCATCGCCATCACCCCCACATCAACGAGTCTCGGGTTCTCTGACGGCATTTTTATCTGAGCCGCTTGCATTTACATCTGAGTACGCCAGTGGATCCACATCGCATCAGCAACAAAGGTTTTTTACCCCACAAAATCCTATTCCATTTACCACGGGTCATGCCAATCCCACTCAAACAGACTCCAATGAGGGTGACAATGGAGATGAACAGCAGCAATCCCTTGTTCAGCAATCGCGACGAGTGAGGCGACGCCCTCGATGTGGGACTGAGAGTCATTACTTTGATAGCTGATTATTTTACTAATGTACAAAATTTTTGTAGCTAATTTAATAATTTAATTCATTCATTCGTTCGATCTTCTATCCAGAATTAATTCTGTCTCATTTTTTATTTATCATAATGTTCAAATTTGTAAATAAACTACACAAATTAAATATTATCTCCATACTTATCCATTAACTCAAACCAATCTAATAATTATTATTGCACACCAATAGTAATACTTATATTTATTTAATAAATAAATAATAAATATTATAATATATTAACTTATATTCATAATGTTAGAATATTTTCAATAGCTACCATTTTTAATATTAAAATTTTTTCAAGTTACTAACAATTAATAATATTAGTACAATATTACTAAACAGTAAACAACTGCCATTTTAATAGTAACTATAATGTCGTTAAAAACTTGTTAACATAACAAAAAATTAACATTATTCTGCTACTAAATTACATTAATAACATGATAATATTTTACTCGATTATTCTTTTGATCTGATTCTATAAATTAACTTTTAAAACAAATTAACATTCATAGAGTAATGATAAATACTTCGATTAAAAAATTATTAATTTTTAATTATTAATTTTTAATTATTAAAGAAGTAATAACCTTATTTTTTTGAAATATTTATTATGTAATTAATTAGTATTTAAATAATAATAGTATTATTAGATATTAAATAAATAACAACTATTATACTATTTTTATTTTTATTAATGATATCATAATATTATTATTAAATATTGATTACATTATTTCAGTATTTTGAAGTTAATAAAAATTATTTATATGTTAAATAAAATATTACAACATAACCACAAAAAAATAAAAAAGGAAAAAGGTCACGGGGTAAAAAATTAAAAAAGGGTCACGGACCACTTTAGTTTTGGAACCCCCCTTCCGTAACCAATAAAAATATTTTAATAAAAAAATTATTAACCATTTGCAGAATATGTTTTGCGAAATAAAAAATTATTAAATATTTTAAAATATCAATAATTAGATCTTTATTAGACTATCACACCTGCGAGGAATACTTATATATTTTATATAAATATTCTAAGTTAATTATAATTTTAATATTAAAATTATTAATAAAATTAATTAATTGTGTATTTTATTCTTAAGACTAACAAGTAACATTAAATTAAATTTTATTTATTCAAATTTTATTCCTTTTTATTGTTAATATTTTTTAAATATTATTTTTTAAAATCAAAATATCTCAATTAGGATTTTTTCAATAATTTTCAATCCACATATTATTTTTTCTCATTTCATCTAGTCTATTATATATATATATATATATATATATATATATATATATATATATATATATATATATATATATATATATATATATTATTCATTCCTATTTTTTGTAGTTCAAAGTCACAATATATTGAATAATATAATTTTAATGCAATTTATTTTCTTGTTATTTTACAATTAAATTAATTTATCATATATTTCATAATTAAATATTTTATCTAATGGTGTAATTTTTTATCTAAATTTAACATACATTAATTTTTATAATTAATTAAATATTTTATCTAATGATGTAATTTTTTTTATTTTTAAACAAGAATTAAAACATTGTAAAATATAAATTTTTAATAATTTTTTATTATAATTTAGAGCATTAGTTAATTAGTATAAAAAATCTAAAATATAAAAAATTAAATCAAGTGCAAATTATCAAAATTAAAGATCATAAATAAAAATAATTAAAAAATATAAAGTAATTCTAAATTAAAAATAATAATTTAAATAACAAATTAAAAAAAATAAAAAACTGAATCACGGCCTTTGGCAAGCTGTGATTCAAAAAAAAAATAAAAAAAAAATATAACTGAATCACGGCCTTTGGCAAGCCGTGATTCAAAAAAAAATAAAAAAAAATATTACTGAATCACGGCCTTTGGCAGGCCTTGATTCAAAGAATATTAAAAAAAAAATAAGTGTTTTGATAAATAGTTTTTGGGATGCAATGTTTTGAGAATTTCTTTTCGTATGGACAGGCTTTTAGTCAAAAAGCCTCAAACCTGCCCATAGTGATGTTAGGTGTGAATATGTTTTTATTTTTATATTTTTAAAAATTATATTTAAAATTTATTTTTTAAAAATTATTTTAAAATAAAAAAATTAAAATTAGAGAATAATTAATATTGTAAATAAGGAGATATTTTATTTAATTATTTTTATTTTTATATTTTCTTATTCTAAAAAATTATTTTTGAATTGAAAGAAAATTAAAATTAAACAATAGTTGATATTATAAATAAAGAAATATTTAATTTAATTACAGAACTAATATTCAAAATAAAAAATAAGTTTAAAAAATAATTAAAAGTTATTTTAATTTTTTATTTTTAAGTTACATATTTAAAAAAATAATTTTTAAAAATATATTTTAAAAATAAATAAGCAAAAAAAATTTAAAAACTAAAAATTAAAAATTAAAAATTATTTTTAAAAATAAAAAAACAAATAGACCTTTTGTTCTTCTATTTTTTAAGTTACATATTTAAAAAATAAATTTTTAAAAACAAATTCTACGCACAGATTAGCAAATAAGTTTTCCTATTTCTTAAAAATTAAAAACAAATAACCTTGTTGTTTTCCCACTTAACTTTTTATGAGCCAATTTTTATCCTTTCAATTATTTCATGGATTCTATCAATTATTAAAAAATATAATTAATGTTAAAATATATTTGTAATAACATTTTTTTGAAATAATTTTGTACTTTACCACATACATATATATATTGGAATTTTATATAATTTTATTTACGTTTCATAAAGAAATAATATTCCAATTCACCCTTCACCTTGTAAGCCAAACTTTGTTAAAAAAAAAAATAGAGGGGAATCCAAATTTTAAGGTAATGTGTTGGTCTATGAAACCATAAATTTTTAAAAATTTTAATATTTTTAAAAACATAATTCTTAATAATTTAATTTTAAAAAATATGATATTATTATATTTGATTCGTGTAAAAATATTTTAAGGAGTATCTCAATATCATGTTTTAAATTAATTTTTATATTATTATATTAGCAAAAATATTATCATCAAAATTTAAATAATTAACAGCAACATATAATAATGAAAAAGGATCCATACAGGGTCATTGGCTCACGGTGAATGGTTACTAATAAAGATTATCAATAATAAGTAGTTAATAATATATTCTATTAAAAATAGTCCTTCACATAAATTATTTTCAAGGGCAAATCAATAATTTGTCCTTATGGATTTGATCTTAATCCTCATATACCTATTAATTAGTATACATGAGATACATTTCCTTTAACTCCTAAAAAAGACATTATATGGATTGGATTAAAATGTTATTTGTCCTAATAGATGGTGATTGATAATAAATGCTAATCAATAGTGATTATTAATAATAAGTAATAGTTAATAAAAGTTAATGATGATAAATAGTAATAAAGGTAATTGCTCGTTATGAATAATAAGTAATAATCGATAATAATTATTAATAATACATAATGGTCAATAATAACTATTGGTGATGGATAATAATTACAGCAACCACTTGTTATAAGTAGTGCATAGGGCTCTACTGGATTAATCATGATAGGTTGTAATAAAATCTTAACAACGGGAGCAAATAACTTTATTATATTATTAAAACATTCTTATATCATCAAAATATAAGATATCCACTTCTTCTTATAAAAATATTTTTAAAAAATATATGAAAAAAATATTTTTATAAGTATTCATATTTCTAAAAGTATTTTTTAAAAATTTGAATCTAATATAAAAATCTTACATTTTTAGAAATATAAAAAAATTTTGCAAACCAACCGTGATTTAGGGAGATTCAGATTGTTGTTAATGATTAAAAGAAAAGATGTAATCACAAAATTGATACAAAGGTGGTATCTATCTCCTTTACTTATTTTTTACATATTAATATATAATAAATTTTTTTAAAATACTAAATTTAGTAATAAAATTTAGTAAATACTTTTGAAAGAAATAATATGTGTACATATTATATTCAATCAAAAGTTTAATATTCATTGATACTTTTGAAAAAAATGATAATTATACATAATATTTTTCTAGCACATATTTGGGACTAATTTTTCTAAACTTGTTTAAAATATATCAAGTAAATTTTATTTAAAAATTAAAGTGTGATGCTTACACTTATAAAAATATAATATGCGTAATTTTTTTTACTTTCTCATATTATAAGTTATATTAAACAGAAGCCTTTACGATATATGTACTATGATTTTCAAATAAAATATTTTTTTATTTAACTCATCATTATTAATTTTTATTTAATATAAAAAATAAATACAATGAAATTATTTTTTCTTTTCATAATATGTAAAATTTTGAAGAAAATATAAATTATTATCAAGAAAGAAAATATAATCAATAATTTAATATATCAAGTTTAAAAATATGTTATTTATATTAGGTCAAAATTATAATATCAAATCACTTATATTTTTTATTCTCTAACTTTTAAGTAAAATATATCTGAACATTCATACATACATAGGTAAATATGTGTAAATATAAGTTAGTTCTTTACTAATAATTTCTCTGTATTATTTGATTTTATATGTAAATTTAAATAATTTAAAAGAATAAAAAGTAAAAAAATATTACATTATATTAAAAAAAGTATGATTTCTATTAAAAAAATTTATTAGTTAAAATAAAAAAATTTTAAATTATATGGAGTAATACATTAATGTCTAAACATTCTATATAACAATATTTTCTTCAACAAAATTACAATAAGTAAAGATTTTATTATTGAAAAAATGATGTTATTGATAAAATAATTAAAATATAGTATATACCTTTTTTCAATTTTTTGGATAATTAATAATTTTTATTTAATGCAAAAATATCAAATTTTATATACATTTGCGTTAATATAAATGAATGAGTCAAGACTTCCGGAGTTGGGAGAGGATGCCGTTTCCATTAAAATCTCGTAATCAATGTTGTCAAAGCAACCCACTATGTCATTTTAAATAGTAAAAAGTAATTATTTTCATCTCATGCAACATTTAAATAATAAACAGTAATTTTTATTATTTTTATAATAATTAATATGTTATTTTATTTAATAAAATAATAATTTTATTATATACTTTTAAAGTTAAATATAAATATAACTTTTAAAAATGCGAGTATATGTGCGGAAGCAACAAGAAAGAGAGAAAAAAAGAAACATTTGAAATAGAGGAAGATTTTTTTTATTTTTATTTAACTATCAATTTATTAAAAAAGATTTGAAATTAAAATAAATTTAAAATTTGATTCAAAATATTTATAAAAAAATAATTAATTTAAAAACTTCTATATATGGTCATCTTATTAATTTAAAAATATTGATACTCGTAATTATAATTTAAATATAAAAAAATTATCCTTTCGGGAGATTTTGGAATCCGGGACAGCTGGTTCAATTAGTAAACGGCACATGGAACGGTTGTCAGTAAGGACAATCTATCTTATTTACGAAATTGCCTCAAAAGTAATAATAATTCTAGACGGTGGGCGGTTTTACTGATTTTCGTTGATATCTGCAATTGTCAGTTTGATGCATTGATTGCTTGTGTATCACAAAATGCAAAAACCTATTAGAAAACAAAATCAATGAAACTATTTCTCGGCTCAATCAAACAAGCATGAAGTACCGTATCATGTAAGTTCATAATAAAAAATTGGGCTCAAAATTAATTTGACTTCCCGATTGGTGGTCGATACACAGCACATAATAACTAGATAAGTATGGTAGTATATATATAAACTCTTACATTATATAGGCAAATATTAATAGTAGCTCTCGAGTTGTTGTTATATATATATATATATATATATATATATATATATTCTCAATTAATCATATTAAATGTTTAAATTTTATTTTTAATAATAAAATAAATAACAATAGAATTAATAATAGAATTATATGTAATAAATTATTTTTAATTTAATAAAATATTTAATATATTATTTTTTTATATTATTAAAAATAAAAATTAAGTATTTAATATAATTGATCAGAGATATATATTTAATGCGGGGTTGTTTTTAGCATTTGAATATTATATAATATTTAATAATACCCTGTTATATTACATATATAATTATATGATACCATATAGATTTATCATTCAATAGAGGAGTATGTATAATATTAAAATATATTATAATTGAAATAAACTTTTTATTAGCAAACTTACTTTTGATGGAAAAATGTAAAAAAAAAATCTTTAATTTCTGAGAGGTTGAACTTTTCCTCATTAACTTTAAAAATTTAGATCTAAATTTTAAATTATAAAAAATTTAAAGAATACTTAGTATTTACTTAATTATATATTTTTATGAATTTGTACAACAAGAACATTTACAACATTATTATATATTTATTTATCAAATTATTTTTTATGAATAACTTTTCTCAAATATATTTTAATTAAAATTTTATATATTTAATTTTTGCTAAGTATATAATCTTGAAAGTCTTTAAAAAAATATCACATTATAAACCATCATGAAATAATATTATGATCCTTTCAAAAATCATATAATCAAATAAAATATCTAATTAATTAAATGAATGGTGTTGATTCCAAAATTTCAGAGAGCTTAGATTTTAATTACAAGTTTTAACAATAGGTGAGTGCCAAATTCAACCATTCAAAAAAATTTTAAAAAAAATTCATGTTTGTATTGGATTGGATGATAATTGAGGGTTTGTTCAACTAATTTTTCCTTCTTAATTTTCAGCTATTTGCTTTTTTTTTAACATTAATGATAATGAGTTTCAAATTTAAAATTTTTAACATATTATTTAAGAATCCAAATTTAATTTAATATAGGTATAAATTAATTTTTATACTATTATTTATTCATATATTATCATATTAATAATAATTATTATAAATTTTTATTATAAATAAAAATTATTAATTATTTATACTTTTTAATGACATTTTTTTTACCTTCATTGACAGTAATAATAGAATTACATGTATTTCGACGAAAATATATACTCCACTAAATTTTTAAAAATTTTATATTAAATTATATATAATTCAAAATACTCCACTAAAACAAGTATGGCGCAAAGCCATGTGGCATGGTCAGCGACTCATAACTCATAAGCCAACACGCCGAGCCTTAAAAGCCATCTTTGCTATTGGCTCAATCAAGGTGCTGATGTGGTTCAACTGGAATGCCAGGCTGGCCAGTCCCACAAGGAACAGAAGCGGTATCCTGGGCCAAAAATGAGATTATAGAAAGCTATCAGGTCATTTTAAAAATTTCATGTAGGCAAGACAATATCTCAGTCTGGTCAACGTACAAATCCCAACGCCTCATATGCTTCCGCATCATTCAGCTTCTGGGACCCCGACCTTTCCCTGTGGCGCGGTAGAATCCACCATTCAAAACCGTTTTGTTGAACGCTATGTGAAAACCGGACCAAACTTAAATTAAAAATTAAAAATTAAAAATAGGCAAATAAAATGCGTGAAAGCGAAATGGAATTCAAAATGGAAATGGAAGGAGGCCTCGAAGGAAGAGAGGTCTTGGATGGATGTGAGACAACCAAACGTGCCCCAGCCCCACGGCCACACCAATTATTGCCGGTGCCTTCGGACAATACAAGGCATTTCAAGAAAATAAAAGTGAATGCTCTTTCTTAATTTTGCCGGGGAGATGCATGTGAATTTAAATCTAAAATTAGATAATATTAAGATTTTCAAAAAATGTAAATTATATGATTTTATTTCTTAGTTTAAAATAATTTATTTCAATTTCATAAATATTGAATTGATTTAATTTTACTCTTTTAATTTTATTTTTGTTATTTTTTTAATTTTATAAAACTATTTACATCTAATACCAATTTCAGATATTTTTATATAAATATAAAAGGAAATTTTATCTAAATTTTAAAAATTTTGAATAAAATCAATAGAGTATATATAAAAATGTAAATTACTTTTAGAGTTAATTATTTATAAAAAATCACTAAGTGTGAATATGTAAACATAAGAAGTAATAAAATTTTATAGGTGAGCCAAGAATGTTTAATTTAAATGATATCTAATTCTCACATGTATGTGTTTAATTATTTAATCATTCTTACTATTATAAAAAAAATTCTATAGTTGAGAACATTAACCCATTGTTTGATTGGGTAGAAATTAGGGAGGAAGAAATTGATGGAGAAAAAGAAACTTCTCATGTATAGGGAAGAAGAAACGGGGAGATAGAAAATAGAATATTTAAAAAAATGACTTCTTTTTTTTTTTTACACCCCTTTTGATTTTATTAAGAAAATTAACAAATTAATTATCAAAGTTGTAAGACATTAGTAAAATAATTTTAAAATTATATGAAATTATAATTTAGATATAGGATTCACATGAAAGAGAAGAAAATATTTAATAAAAAATTACTTCTCTTTTTTTTTTTTACACCCCTTTGATTTTATTAACAAAATTAACAAATTAATTATCAAAATTGAGAGACATTAGTAAAATAATTTTAAAATTATAATTAATAATTTTATTTTAAAATAATTTTTGTACTGATAATTTTATTTTTATACAATAATTTAATGATAAAATTGTTAGTGCAAATTTATTTGAAGGAATGAAATTACCTATATGAATTATTATTTATGGATAAATTTATAATTTTACATAATTAAGGAACCATTTTACTAATATTTTATACTTTTAGAGATGAAATCATTAATTTTATTAACTTTATTTTACTTTGTATTTCAACTTGGGCATTAGTGTCATTTCAATACACTAATTCTTTTTTCTCTTACCTATTCTATTCAACTAAATAAGAAAAAATCATATCTTTCTTATTTTCTTTTTTTTTTAATTTTTTTTAATCAAACACATTAGAAGAAAATATCTTCTCTTATTTTCTTTCTTTTACATCTAAATAAAGCTTAAGAAGTTATTTGATTTATATAAGAAATAACTTTCTGTAAAAAATTAAACTTTATAAGAAGTAATATTCTACATAAACTTATTGAAAAATGCTTAAAATTGTTTAGTTAATATTAAAAAAAGTAATATAATTAGAAATAATACTTTCTAAAAAAGTTTTATTTTTTTTAATTTATTGAATATTAACTAACTAAATAACTTATTTTTTTTATTTCACAAGAAATAAGATTTTCTATAATATTATTGCAAACCAAATGATTTTAAGTATGAGAGAGATACTTTAACCTATTTTGTATTAATTTTATCGTACTACAGTTTTTTTTTTCTAACCTCACACGGTGGTTTTTCTCTCCGACATTAAGAGGGTTTTTCAATATTAAAAATTTTGATATTATTTTTTGAAAAAATTTATAGTACATCATTAATATAGTAATATAATTGTAATATATCAATGCATTATTAGGATTTAATTTTAAAAAAATAAACTTAATATATAATTAGGTTTGGTTATACATTGGTACATGAAGTGTCTTCCTTATTCTTTTGTTATCCATATGTTCCCAACATTTATTCAATGATTGATTGTAAGGAAACTGGTTGAAAAAAAAATTGAAAGTTAGCTCAAAGAAAAGAAATGTGAAAAGGAAAAAATTTTAAAACATTGATTTTTAAAAATAACGTTAATCACACCCCTTCGTTTTTTCTAAAAATTCAATTTAAAAGGAAAATTCAAAATTTAAAATTTTCGACTAATTTTTTTCCTTTCCCTTGTGCCAAGCCAAGGGCTAGCCTATTTTTGAAAGAACTATTTTTTTATTCAAAGAAAGATCCAAAAAAAATGAAATTAAATATAATTTTACGAAAATAAGAGTTTATTTATTTATTTCACAATGTTGGCACTTGATAGTGAAGGTTTTCTATCCTATAGCTCCGTCCGAATTCTTGTGGATCTGCCGTGAGAGTCGGAAAGTGTATGATTTGCAAGGTCCCACCGTCTCCGATGAGCAGATCAACCGCCCGTCACAGTGTCTTCGATCTATCGTGCTGGAAGATGCATAGAGGGAATGAGAGTCGGCAACACGAGCGAAGTGGGGGGGTAAAGACCAAGAGGACCAGGCCGCAAACCGAGTCAAGGTCTTTTGGACGGTTCTGAGACAATGCCAATGCGCCGTACCCCACTCGCCATTAAAGTCCATGGTGCGTTAGTGAACCCGAAATTTATTGATAATTTCTGAATTTAATCGATGGTATATTATTATGTAATATATTAAATTAATTTTAAAAAATAAATTTAGTATATAATTAAATTTAATAATATATTATTATATTATATTAACAATATACTATATTCTCTCCATTCTAATTCTCATTTATTTTGTGAATTGAGATCAACAACAACAACAATAACAACAACAACAACAATAATAATAATAATAAAATCTTATTCCATTAAATAAAATTAGTTATATAGATTGCATAATGTCATTTGACTCTATCTGAAATCATATTATTAAAAATATTATTCATTAAGAGATTTCTTTTATAATTTCTTTTAGTATTTTTTTTAGTCTTCTTCTACACTTTTTCACAAGATTTGAAGTTTATGATTTAGGGTCAAAGATCTTTTTAACCTCAATCTACGTCTTTTCACAGGGTTAAAAATCACGTGATCAACTCTTTTTATTAGTGTCTCCAATGATATTCTTTGTACATGTTTAAATCACTTTAACTAATTTCTCTGTCATCTTCTTTTTAATAAGTATACGTCAATATTCCCTCGTATGTATTCATTTGGTATCTTATCCTTCCTTATGTGATCACATATCTATATTAACATTCTTATTTCTACTATGATAAAATCTTTATATTATATATTAGTCATGTTATTTTTTATTTTTTTATATTATAATAAGTATTATTCTAATAATTTATCACATATTAATTTATTATTTTCTTTCAATGAATGTTGTGCTACAGTGAATCATACTTATTTAATTAATATCTTCTTAATAAATATTGTATTACGGTAAGTTATACTTGTGTAATCAATATAAGAGATTGAATGTCTCATTTATATATAATAATTTATATTAAATTAAGAAAAATTTTCTAATTTATATTTCTTATTTATTGCATTTTCATAATCTCTCTAATTTCTTTTCCTAATTTATCAAATTTTTTAATTTTTGTACATTTTTTCCTCTTTGAAGCAATCCCCATAATTGCTTTTCCTTATTTATTATATATTTTCATAATTTTCCTAATCTCAATCATATTTGATCTATACTAATAATTTTTATTAAATTAAAATTTAAAAGTTTAAATTAACAAATTGAATTAGATTTAAAATTGGTAATTACCAAAAAATTAATTAATTAAAATATATAATTTATTTAGTCAATATGTCTTTTTCTTTTTAGATAAATTAATGATTTGCATATTAATTAATGACTGAGCCATATTTTCTAAGGTAAAATTTTTAAAATTCATTAGTGCTAAATTTCTCATAAATTTTACAAATAGGAATTATAATATAAAAAATTAATTTTAATTATTTCAATATGATTAGTTGATAGTTAAAATAAATAAAGTATTTCTATAAAAAATTTCTTATTATTTTTCTCATTTATTTTTATCTTTTATTAGGATAAATACATAAGAATTAAAAAGGGCAATTATTAACTATAATTTTTGGAGAAAATTTTAATTTAAAATATTATTCTTTAATAAAAATTAATGATCAATGTGTAAAGTGATTGATTATTTGCTAGGATATTAAGAATAAAATTGAAAAATGTTAATAATTTTATTTTTAATTTTCTAAATATATAGATAAATAATAAAAAATTATCTACAATAATAAATAAAATAGAATGGAGGAATTTATATATAAATTAGAATTATTTTTGATAAAATTGTAATTTCATAAATGACAATATAATTTCTAGATCTATAAAATATATATTTTAAAATTAAAATAATTTTTGAGTGACACCTATATTTAATCATATTCAACTATATACATATTATTGTCCCTAGAGAGTAATAAATAAAAATGACTAAAAATATTAATTTGTAGTAATAATGTGCATGATAATTCAAGTATCACTACTAATATCGTATTCAAAGAATTATATCAAAATTTATCATTTCATATAAATATAATATTAACTTTTATTTCTTAAACAACTTCTCTTCTTTAGAGACAATTGAAAAGATATATTTATAATAAGTAGATTAATACTACTTTAAATTAATTCATATATGATATCTCTTGATTAATAAATAAAAATATTTATAATCATGCTAATTTATAATGAAGTCATTGATAATTTTAATATCATAACTAATATATTGTTCAAGGAAGTATTTCAAAACTTATGAATTATTGAATGTAAATATAATTTTATATTTTTTTGAATAAATTTTTGATCGTACATTATTAATAATATAAAATCATAAATTGATATACATATTATAATATTAACTTTTAATTAAATAAAATTATAATTCATATATCACACAGGTTATACTCTAGTTCACTTATATAAATGGTTCAGATATTGTTAATTGATGGAGCACAAGCAATGATGGGGAGGCCTATTTAAATTTTATAGATTTGAATTTTTAAATTTTTATTTTTATAAATATTAATTTATTTAATTTTATTTTTAAAATAATAAAATTAAATAAATTAATATTTTATTAAAATAAAATTAATATAATTTATTTTATAAAGGTGGGAGAAAAAATGAAAAATCGCACATGAAAAAATGATTTTCATCTTTCTCATGTCTATTTTTTATTGCAGGTGAAAAAAAAAAGCCTGTTGCGAAAGGAAAATGGAACCCCTGCCCCTTGTCCGTTCTAACCACACGTCCTATCACCATTGGTTTGTTTTGCCTTTCATCCTTGGGTTCTTTTCATATGAAAGATAGATAGAATGGACAGGATCGTTGACGGAAAAAGTTGGCTTTCACGTTGTTCTCCCAACCCTTCCTCCGCTCATTTGAGTTTCAACAATATAAAAGAAGCCCACAGCAATTTGCGAGGTAGGAATGGAAAGAATTTAGATCAACTCGGGCTTTAATATAATTAGCTTAGATTTATTTTAAATTTTATTAGTTCGAATTTGATTTGTGATTTATTTATAAATATAAAATTTTGACTTGACTTATTTTATGTATAAAATTTTAAAAATTGACTTAATTTATTAGTTTATTTAAGTTTAATTATTACAATTTAAATAAATTATTGATTGGATTATAAATTTAGATATATATATATATATATATATTATAAATAGGTTCTTCAATTTAAAGAAATAATAATTTTATTAAAGAAATAAGATATAAAATAAAACAAAATTTTATCTTTACTTTTATAGAAGTCTTAAAAATTTAACATAATAAATTATAATTATATTTATTTAAAATAAAAAATTAAATAACATAATAATATAAATTTATCATTCACAAACTTTAAAATTTGATAATATTGATGATTGAATTGAAAAAGATAAAGAAGGTACAATGATAAAAAAGTAGTAATAATTATAATAAAATTAGTCAATTAATTTAAGTGGAGTAGATTAAAATAACATATTAATTAATAGACCTAGTAGGCTAGTAAGTTAAGCTTAAAATTAAATAGGTTAGACTTGCTTAATAAATTAATTAATATATTAACCTAAGTATAATTTATTTAATTAAATAAAAAATTCAAATTAAGCCTTTAATGAATCAAACCATAATTTACTCATAGATAATTTAATTTATTTTCACCCTAATTGAGCAGTAAGCTTGTATTTACTTCTTGGAGCCCAAGCTCAAAAAATAAAATAAAATAAATTCCAATTTTTTTATGCGTACAAAAGGAAAAGGAACTAAAAACGAACTACTCTATAGTAGAGAACTCCTGCATATCCTTCAAGATCTGTTTCATGCAGCAGTGTAGGGGGTTATTCCATTCTGTCAACTGGGGGGCCATTGGAGGCATGTCGTGAGCTAGCTTAGCCAATCCGTGAACCACCTGATTTGCCTCGTGAAAACAGTGTTGAAACTGAATATTCCAATTGTATTTGCTCATTTCCATAATAGAAAATACCAAGGGGAAGTTGGGGTTGGATCTTTCATAGCCTTCCCGGATTAGACGTAGGGCCGAATCTGAGTTTGTCTCAATTATGAGTTGACGCCACTCTCTGTTCCAGGCCATTCGGAAACCTGTATATAATCCCTTCAACTCAACAGTAAGAACTTCAGCTATACCTATGTATTTGCTGAATCCCTTTATCCATGTGCCTGCTTCATCTCTGAAGACCCCACCACAGCCAGCTTTTCCTCCTCCCTTCACTGAACCATCGGAGTTGAATTTTATCCAACTGGTTGGAGGGGAAATCCATTTTACAAGAGTTTCCACTTGTCTGTTTCTGTACCCCATGTGTTCTTCCAGCCGGACAAGTTCAAGCATTTCCTTGACTTTGATACTTGCGGTAAGTATCAGGCTATGGATCTGGTTTGTTATTCCTTGGAAGACCACAGTATTCCTGTTGAGCTAAATTTGCCAGCATAGAAAGCCAAACAGCGATGGCCAATTTGTTGAGTGACCTCTTCCTAAATCTTCGGTTAAACACCAGTGCAACCATTTTTGTACATTCGTCTGGAAGAAATGATTCCAGTGAGTTGGAGATAGTATGGAGAGCCACATGTTTGATACTTCGGGACAATCCTGGAGTAAATGGAGTGTTGTTTCCTCGAACAATTTACATCTTGGGCACTCATCATAGTGAGAAAGTAATCTCTTTTTTCGCTGACTATTGGTGAGAATTCTATTCTTGGCTGCTAACCAAAGGAAGACGCGAATTCTTTCTAGTCCTTGCCATTTCCAAATTGTCTGCCATATATTTGCGCTTGAGACGTGCATTGGTTCCGTGAGGCTTCAATAAGTAGATTTGACTAAAAATTCCCCATTCTTTGTTAGAGCCCAGCGTACCGAGTCTGTGCCCAGGGAAATACGGGGGGGCATTATCCCCATGATTTTATAAAGGCATTGTTCTGTTATTCGGGATTGGAGTTTTTCGAAGTCCCTCACCATTCTATTTCACATACTCCATGACTACTACTTCTTCTTCATTTCCTGGTATACGAACTCCTGGTTCTAAGATGAGAGGATTGCTATTTGGTATCCATGAGTCCTGCCAAAAGCGCACAATTCTCCCATTGCCAATGTTCCAATGTAAATTTGCAGTGGTAGCACTCCAGACATCACAAATGCCTTTCCAAACGTTAGACATGTTCGCCTTTCTTTTTACCTTTGGAATGAAGTTATTACCACAGTGGTATTTTGACCGAAGAATCTTCACCCAAAGGGCTTCAGGATTATCTATGATTTGCCATGCAAGTTTCATCAAGAATGCGTTGTTACACTCCTTCATTCGCCTGAGACCTAAACTACCTTCATTCTTTGTTCTGCATGAATCATCCCAAGCCATGAGATGAACTTTTTTCCTCTCTCCATCTGTGTTCCAAATGAAGTTTCTGATTATTTGTTCCATATTTTGGCAAAGCAATACTGACAGACATGTAGTTTGCATACAATATTGTGGGATGACCGATAGAACGGATTTTGCCAGCGTTATTCTTCGAGCAAGGGATAAATATTTTGCTTTCCATGCACTGAGTCTTCTGGAAATATTTTCCAGTATAAAGTTGAAAGAGTTTCTGGTAACTCTACCGTGATGGAGTGGTATTCCTAAGTATTTTCCCAAATCAGAAGTGATTGGAATTTCGAGAGTTTCTCCAATCTCCTTTGCTCTATTATGGTTGACATTCTTGGAGAAAAACACCTTGGATTTTCTTTGTTCATTTTTTCCTCTGAACTGGTATAAAAAATTTGCAAGCAGGTATTGATAATCTCTGCTTGACTGGTAGATGCTTCTGCAAATAGGATCAAGTCGTCAGCAAAAAATAGGTGAGAAATCGGGATTCCATTCTTGTTGAGATGTATGGGCTCCCACATGTTTGCCCGGATGGTTAGATTAATTCCTTGTGCAAGTCTCTCGATGCGGAGAAAGAAGAGATAAGGTGATAATGGGTCTCCTTGCCTTATCCATCTTGCAGGAGAAAATTCTTGTGAGGCTTCCCCGTTCCAAATCACTTTCATCTTGCATGTTGTGACACAGGCCATGATAAGGTCAATGAAGTGCGTGTCCATGCCAATATCTATGAGGGTGTCTTTCAAGAAATCCCACCTTAACCTGTTGTAAGCTTTCTCTAGGTCCACTTTAATTGCCATAAAGCCTTTTCTACCTTTTTTCGACTTCATGGTGTGGATTGCTTCTTATGCAATAACTATATTATCTGAGCTATGTCTTCCCGGAATGAAGCTGCATTGGTTTGGCCCAATGAGGTGATCTAAAACACCTTTTAGACACGAAGCTATTATCTTAGTGATTATTTTATAAATCACATTGCACAAATTGATCGGTCTAAAATTTTTAAGATTTTCTGGATGATCAATTTTAGGTATTAACACTAGTAGTGTTTCATTTATCTCTTCCACTTTGCCAGGGTTGGAGAATATTTCTTTAATACATGAACAAACAGAATTGCCCACAATAGACCATTGGCTCTGGAAGAAAAGAGCATGTAAGCCGTCCGGTCCTATAGCATTTAATGGGCCCATGGAGAATACTATTCTCTTGATCTCCTCATCCGAGAAGGGTTTTTGGATTTTTAGTAGCTCTTCTTTAATAATCGGTGGAAACCATCCCGAAAGAGGGTATTGTTGCGCATCACTCCCCTCTTTTGTAAACAAGCTTCTATAAAAATCAACTGACATTTGCTGCAAGGTCCCAGGATCACTGCACCATTGCCCATTATCATCTCGAAGGCACTCAATCTTGTTTTTTCTTCAGCGAAAGATCGTAGTATTGTGGAAGTATTTCGTGTTTCTATCACCATATTTAAGCCATTTTCAACGTGACTTTTGATACCAGGTAAGTTCTTCCTAAAGCAAGATTTGTTCATACTCCTGCCAAAGTTCTTCTTTGAGGGCTATCAAGTGTGGCTGGTATATGCATTCTAGTTTTCGATCAATGCCCTCTAACCGTGCTAAAATCTTTTTTTTTCTTTTCCAGATACATCCGAAGACTTCTTTATTCTATGTTTTCACCGAGATATGAAACTCTGAAGAAGCATCTTTCCAGTTAACATTGTTATCCCAAGATTTCTCAACTATCTTTAGGAAAGAGTCATTCGTCAACCAAGCAGCAAGAAAACGAAATGGTTTTTGTCCATTCTGAGGTGCACTGGAAGCTTCCAGTTTGAGGAGAATGGGTCTATGATTAGATTTCCTGGAGAAAAGGTGGAACACTGCTGAGTTTGGAAGATGGACTCTCCATTCCATATTAGCCACATATCTGTCTATCCTCTCCTTCAGCTTGTTTCTTTCCTAAGTGAAGCTGGGACCGTAGTACCCCAGGTCTGTTAAATTGCATGAGTCTAAACATTCGGAATATAATTTCATATTACGCCAATTATGCCCTGCTCCACCTATTTTCTCCACTTCGCTTATGTAGGCATTGAAATTTCCAAAAACCAGCCAAGGTTCTTTGATTGTTTGGGCCAGTTGCGTGAGTTTTTCCTAAAGTAATTATCTACGTGTTGGGTTCGGGGAACCGTATACCCCTGTAATAAGACCGGAGAAGGAGTTATCTGCCAATGTGATCCTGGCGTGTATAAGTTGTTCATGTTCAACTAGAATTTGGACATTAAAATTTTTCTTGTTCCACAGAAGCCAAAGACCTCCAGAAAATCCAGTTGGGTCTACCCTTGCACAACCATCAAGGCCAATCTTCTTTATCACCCTATCTGCCTTTTGCTCTTTTATTCTTGGTTCAATGATTAGAATGAGTCCTACGGAGTACATATTGATTAATTCTTTGGTTTGGGCTCCAAAGGAGGGAGACCCAGCTCCTCTACAATTCCAGGATAATAAATTCATAAACAATAAAAGGATAATAGTGGGTTCAATCTATCCCTAGATGGGATTCCAGTCTCTGTTGGGCATACCCAGGTAATGTTCCAACTCTTCCGGTTTAAGTTTCAACTTGTTGAAGTTTTAAAATTTTATATAACTTTAATTAAGCATATATAAGTTTAAATAACTTTTGTTAAATTACATATATCTTTTCAATAAATATCAATAAATAATTTATCAAATAATCTTTCCGCATAAATAAATGACATAGTATATTGAAATCTCATTTTGATTTAATAAATAATTATGTAAAATAGACAAATTATAATATTTTAATATATTCTAACAATACATAAATTACAATATAAGCAAAAAATTTATCATTAGAAATTTCATTAACTTTTTCATACAACTCAAATATAAATCATTTGAATTTAAGGTATTGGGTATGCAATTTTCTCTAGCACTTTTTAAATTTTTGTAAAATAAAAATAATAAGAATTCTAGTTAATATTAAAATATTAAGTTATTAAATAAACTAATAATTTAATAAAATCATAAACAATACTAGATCAATATATATAATGGCTCATTTATGGTCGCAAATATTACATACTTTATATTCTAAAACTCAAGCATACCTTTTCAATTACACGAGTTTGGTTTATTTAAACTTGAATTTCTTTAACTCAATGATATCTTGACTTTGTGAAAGAATGAAAATCATTAAATTTTAATGATACAGAAACGGATGATTAAAATTCATAATTAGGAGACTTATTTAATAAGTAAAAAATTAATGACGTGAAAAATTATGTCTTAAACTATAAATTTTCTTTTAATTTTGAATTCACTAATAATCTAAAATGAATAATTTGAGTGAATTATTTATACTAACTTGTATTTATATTTTTACACCCCTTCACTATATAATAAATCTAATTTAATGATTATTAACTCAAGTTTATTTATAATATATTATAATTTAAAATTTTCAAAACTAAAATGCTTTCACAAAATTACCACATAATCATTTTGAAAATATAAAATATAATTAACAAATTAAAAATATAAAATTTTACTTCATGAGATAACTTTTTTATTTCTTTTGCTCTTTTTTTAAATAAATCCCTTCAGTTTTTTTTATACATTAATACACCAAAAAAATTTAAAATACTTAATTTAGTAATAAAATTTAGTATTGTTTTTAATTAAAAGTTCAATATCCAATGATACTTTTGAAAAAAGTGATACTTATACATATTATTTTTTAATATGTCACCATCCAAAATTAAGTTCTCTAAATATGTTTAAAATATAATAAGTAGGTTTTATTTAAAAATTAAAGTATTATGTGTACACTTAGAAAAATATAATATGTGCATTTTTTTTATTTTTCTCATCTTATAAATTATATTAAATATAAGATTTTATAACATCATACTATTATTTTCAAGTAAAAATTATCATAACCCTAACCTAATCATAATCAGCATGAAATTTCTTTTTTCGGTTTCCTCCAACCTAATCCTAATTAATTAACTCAATCCTAATTTAACAATATCATGCATTTATAAAAGGAAATAGTGTATTTTTAAAAAGAAAATATTCATTTCTACAAAAAAAAATGAGGCAGTTAGATATGTTTATAATTTTTCCAAAATAAGAATAAACAAGCCTAATTAACTCATGAAGATTTAGTTCAGATTTTTTTTTTTACCTTAGTCTATGACAAAATAAGAGGCAAAAAATATTTTATGTATAGGAATATGTGTCACCATACTATCATTAATGAGCTTTTATGGATCCTAACTTTAAGGAAGTGGTAGTGGAAATGGAGGTGGAGACTTAATTTGAGAATCTATTAAATAAATCATAAAAGAATAAGTCCGAGACTCAGTGAGTTAATAATCTATAAGAATAATAACATTTTATATTAACTTATCCACTGGACTATCCTCAATTAACCATTCATATCACATTCAAGCACATTAGAAATCAAGGGCCAATAATAATAAAATTAACATATAATCATTTTACTTTCAATGTCTCATGTAAAAACATTCAAAGATAACTATAATCAAGTCATATGTTATTTTGAGCAATAAATAATAGATAAAATACAATCATTTACATTTTGTTTCTCGAATTAGCCTTGTACCCTTCATAAAATTTCTATCCTTATCCCTCCATAGTCTGCCTTATATCCTCCACAAACTTTCTATCATTTTCCATCTGACATTCACAACATCACCCCCCAATCACATTTCTCATTTTTAATGTCATTCATGGCATAATTCAGAATGCAATTTAAACATTAAAACTTAAGTTCTATCCAATGCAATAACAATTCAATTTCTATGTACATCACAATACATATCATTATCATCATATCTTGGTTATAAGCATTCATGCAATCCATAAAACACTTTTCAATACATTTCATTTCATGAATAATGTAATAAGTTCATTTCAACCCATATTATATCTTACAATATCTAATCTCTCATTTCATGAATTTTCTAATCATGTGTTTATCTTATAATTATCATAAACAAATTTATCTTTAATGCTTAAAGGTCAAAAACCTTAAGTAATAATATTATAAATCACAAAAATACAAAACAACTTGGGTATGGTGGACTATAGGGTCACCATAATTATGACCTTTGAGTGATATTTCAGGAATAATTTAAAAATTATAAATATATTATTTATGGAACTTATTTTGTGTAAAAATGGATTTAATTAGTTTTTTATAAACTACTTATTCACCTAAGTCAATTAAAATTTGAAGATATTACGCTTTTTAAAAGATAAATATAAAAAGTTCATTTTTGAAAATCCTAAGTTTTTTTTTATCTCTATCCACTATTTTGATGATATTTCAAAATATATATAAGATTTTGATTTAAAACTAATTTTATTTAAAAGTGGATTCAATTACCTTTAAAACGATAAATAATTTATTTAAAATGAATATAAGATGAAGAAGTTATGTCCTTCAAAGTCGACATAAAATTTTAGGCTTGGTGAATTAATTCACCGATACCAGTTTAATCTTTGGATCCTTGGAATCAATTAACACATAAAAATATTAATTTTCTATGAAAATTTCACTGTACATCTAACTTCAAAATGCCCCCTAAACACATATATTAAACATTAAACCTTAATATGATCATCAATATACTTATCTAATATATCATATTACTTCTCTCCAACATTCGTTACTTTCATCACATCAAAATAAACCAGATACAAACAAAATCTTGATTTGAATTCGAAAGGCATTATTTATCAATATAATGAAATGGACGCGGACAAAGTGAGAAAAATTAAACCTATTCATGAATGTGAACTTGCATTAATTCTTGCGAAATTTTTCTAGGGCTTCCACGTTCAATGGACTGACCAACAAAACAACAAACTGAAATGGAGAACCATAGGTATTAGCAAGCTGGTTTAGAAAGTGCTTTAATTTCGGTCATGCATGGTCCGTCCATCATTTGGTCCTTCTTCTATGGCCTCGTACCTATCTGACTTTTTCATGTCCGTATACTTGTTTTGGAACAACTAAATCTTTAAAAAACTTAAGTCTTTGCTTGTGTATATAAATTGCAATTTTCTATGAATGAGGTAAAGGATTTAGTTAACCATTAATGAGGGAAAGATGCATTATTAGTACTTTCTATGTTACCCATGGCTCCAATTCAACCACATACTCATGGATTTGGAACCCCCATAAGTAACATAGAATCCCCTTGCATTATTAGCATAAAAGCATCTACTTAACCTTTAAGTATGGTTGAAATAACCTGCTCCTCCTTAGAATTTTATTAAAATTTGAAATTATTCTATATAATTTAATTATTTTTAATTGGGTACTGATAGTTTTAATTGATATTTAATTGACTTCTCTAATAATACACATTCTTCCCAAGGTATTTTATTTCGCCAAATTTATGTCACATAATAATGGTTTTCATCATTTTCATGCTATGCCAAATTTAAGTGGTGCTTGGTTAAAAGACATTAAAGGGAAGGAAATAGATTCAAAAAATCAAGTTTTTTTATAGGTAATGCTATGTTGAGATCTACTTTTTTAAGAGGTTGAGTATTTTATATTTTTTTCCTTCTTATATTGATATTATTTTAATGTTAATAATAAAAAAACACACATCCGTACAAATGCATGGGTCAATATATTAGTTATTGTAAATAAAAATAATAATATTTTACATCAATTTATCGTAAAATCCGTGCATAGCACAGGTAAACGAACTAGTTTTATCAATTATAAAGTATACAAATGGCAAATAATATAAAAATCCTTTACTTGGGTATAACGAAATTATCCTAAAAATTCTCTTCCCACAAAACAGTATACAAGTTTGCTTTTCAGCGTATGTTGGCTCTTTAGCCTACTTCTCATACAAGAGTTGTCTTGCTAGACCCACCCATGCCATACAACCCTATACCAAGGCCATAAGATGGATCTAACTTCGATATTGTTTTTCAGAGCATTCATTAGCTTAGTTTTCTTTGCAATTTGCATGCCCCAGTATGACGCCACCCTTGGCTGATGCAGAGATGATAACCTCTTCCATTTCTGCAAAAGGGGATGGTTTAAATCATAATTATAATGGAGAAATACAGCTTTATACCTCAATTTCTGCTTTACCTTTTAAAAAATGTATAAGGAATGCTACCCGATATTTGAAATGATTATCAAGGGTTCATGTGAAAATAAATACAGCTCATATTTAAACACTAGAATTACTGAAATTTTTTTAGTTGGTTAGAATAACTAACGGTAGTCATTAAGTTCATTTTGTAAGTAAATTACACACTATGCTTCAAACGTGAGTTCCAGTTTCTCAAATTACTTTTTAACCCTCAATTTGACTAAGGTATTAATGTGATCCAATTTGTATATTAGGAGATCAAAATAGAATATTATATTTGAGGAAATCAAATATGATCTCACTTTAAATATTAGGGGAACAAAATTGTAATTAAGCTCTAAAAAGTTTTATTTACTTATAATTATGGTTATAAAATATTAACATAACAAAAAATATTCAATATGTTACAAGTAGGAGAGTATAGCGAAAAACAACACCCATTATTTTTAAAGCTAAACTGGATTTTTTTTCTCCAATACTATATATAATATCATGCATTAATTATTTTGTTATCACATGGTGTATAAATAATCTGAAAGTCCATCACCTGTAGATGAATAAATAAAATTTTTCAATAGGAAATAATTTTCAACAATTGAAATGGAGACTAATTAGTATACATAAAACTTTGATGTTCCAATGTGAAATCAAGAATTCAAGATTTAAACACAATACGTTAGTTTTCGTAGTTTTAAAAATGAAAATATGATTAATTATAATATTAAAAAAAAGTCAACAGAAATCGACCAATGAAAAATCGATTTGTTTCATACATCCATGCAAATATCTTAAAAGGAAGAAGTAGTACCAGTAATGGTTCATTGAAGGATGCATGCATGTTGACATGCTGTCAAAAGTCTCTCCAGTAAACAAAATAAAAAGTTTAATTTAATGACAACTAGCATAAATAACTTCTTAATTCAGAATAATTGGATGATTTACAAAGTCATCCAACAGAGAATTTTATTCATTCAGATAAAAATTCTTGTTAAAATAGCGATACTCAAAATATAGTTTCTTTAGAAGTTATTTTCATGCTATATAATCTTACAAAACTAATAAATATTTAATTTCTTATTTAGTATAATGTAAATAAAAATGACCAAAAAAGGAAGTATAACATAAACAGATACACAAGAACTGCCAGTAATCAACAAAATTCGACCATATAAAGCAATCAAAGAAGGAGAGGCCTAGATCAAATTGGATTGGATACATGTTAACATCCTTTTCATTTCTTCCCAATATCTTCTCCGGTTAATATAAATGAAACTTGAAATTTTTTCTTCTGCATTGACACGCTGGACACTCAAAGAAGACAGCTAATGTTTTTATTTGTAATTTGTAAAAATACAATAGACAATAGTACTAAAAATGTTAAGGATTAAAATTTTTCCCATTTTAGAGATAGTTGATCTAAATAAAACTGGCGTATTAAACTAAGATTGGGTGCATACCTGTACCTGAAATCAACTGGCAACTAGTCATTGCCTAAATAAATTGGCGTGTGTATTTCGGGCAGTCATTCACTCTATAATGGTGGGGCTTCATCCTTAACTGAATCCCATGGCCTATCTCAGTGAAGTTTGGCAATCTCAACAAGAAAAGGCTGCGCAGTTCCATTAGCACTAGACCATCATCTTCATCAGCCACTCTTATCTGACCAAAAATCTTCTCTACATTGTAGCACTCTTCTATATATACCTTGGAGAGTTGAGGAAAATGACGAGGCCTGTAATTAGAGAAAATACATTTCAACTTGTCACATTGCCTGATTCTTATCTCCATCAACTTTGGGAAGCACCATTGTTGTAAATCTGAAGACGCTATGATTTCTTCCAATTCCTGGCATTCCGTTATCCATAACTCTCGCAAACTTTGTAGGAAGCCAACAATACCCAATGGCAAGATAGTTTTCAATTTGGGGCAATTCCACACTTCTACATGTTCAAGTCTATCAAATTTCAGAACTGTAATGTTGCCACCCCAGATGAATCTCAATTCGGGTAATTGCCCTAGATGTAATCTCTGTAAGTTAGAGTTCAAAGAACTTAGTCCTGCATTTTTATTTCCCACTTGGAGTTGGAGAATGCCTTCTGCTCTGCCTTCTGTGAAATACAGTACTTCTATGTTTAGGAAAGCTTGTAAGGCTGCAAGCAACATTTCTTGTCGGTCCAATTGGTTGACGGTAATATCCCACACCGTCACTTTCTCCTACAATCAACAGTTAATATTACCCCTCAATTTGCAGAGTTTTAACAAGAAAAACGGTAGAATTTAAACAATCTATACATGTACAACCAGCTAACAAGCAAGAACAATTTAAATCATAATTATGATACGCATATAATTAAACCTCCATTAATGCCATACAAGCATCTGGCATTGGTAACAATAAGGCCAAGATCTGAATGCCCACAACAGTAAATGCATATGATCTTAATAAAGTCTGTCACTTAAGTGTACAATACAATTGAAGTGTCCAAGGAAATATGTACTTTAGACCAATAAAAATATAATAGCCAATCATCCCTACTAAGTTTGATTACAGTTCAATAATCGTCCTAAAATAAGCGACAGTCTCTCATCTGTTTTTGTTCTCCGAGAACAAAAAAGGATGAGAGTTCATTGTTAATTCTAGAAGCACTTTGATGAACTATATTTTTTTCCTCCATATATTGTTTCATTCTTATAATGTTCAAGGATGGTTTTAAATCGTATTTTTGTAACAAAGTCTTCCTTTGAAAAAAAAAGAAAAGAAAAGAAAAAATTGCATTTCACATATTAGGAAAGGTGCAAAAGAAATGATCAAAAGAACAAATATTAGTACCTCTGTTCTGTGTTGAAAAGGAATCACTTGAGTTGCTCCTAAAATTGGAACAAATTTGGGGCATCTCTTTATGTCAACCTCTTGCAGTTTTAGTTTGTGAAACATAAATCCTCGGCAAATGTTGACAAAATTTGGCAATTCCTCCAATTGTATCAAACTCAAGTTTGGCAGCACGCTTTCCTCTTCAATGATAATGTCAAGGCAGAAGAGGCTTTTCAATTTATCACACTGCCTGATTTCTAACTTTTCTAATTTAGGGAGGCAAGTTTTGACTTGGGTAAGATCTGAAAGTTCTTCCTCATCAGCAACAATTTCTACCAATTCATTACAATTGCTTACGACCAAGGACTTCAACCCTGATAGGCGTCCGAGGATGACCATAGAGAAGATGGATTTGAGTGTGGTAAAGCCATCTAGCTGTAGAAATTGAAGATATTGAAAACCAAAACTTTGTGTTGCAGTAGGACCGAAAAATATCACACTTGATTCTGTTGCTTGGAATTTAGTGGTCAAGTGCTTTTGGTTACTAACTTCCTGAAAAATGAATATTTTCATAACACCGAGAAATTTTGGTTTAGAAGGAAGGAAAACACTACACAGGATTTGGCAGCAAAGCATTTTTGACACAATAGTTGTTAGGGAAAATATACATACACACAACTATACACACTAAAAGATATTGGATGTACACTTACCAAATTTATCCAAGGAGTTGCCAATTTTGGACAATTTATCCAACCTAGTTCTCTCAAAGAGGGCCACCTTGTACGGTAGTTGTTTGGGCAAATCCCAAGGAGATTTTTGAGCTTATTGAGTTCAAATACTTGCAAATGAGGAAGCATGATCTGGATCTTTTTCTCATGAGATAGAATATGCTCATAGTCATATTGACCAAACACATATTTCATTTCACCAGCATCAATGACTTTTATCTCTTGGAGTTGCACAAGGCCATCCTGACCCACACAGGAGATTGGGAAAATAAATTCTAGCTTGGGACAATTATAAATAAACAGTTTCTTCAGGCTGGGGAAAATTGGACGAAAATTGCGTAGAGCGGGATATATTTCCTCCCATCTACTATGGGTGTTATCCGCTCCAACATTTGCCACTATCTGTCTCAATTCTGGGCAGTTTTCTATGGTTAGCTCTTCTAGCTGCTGCAGACTTTTGGCAACCGACAATGAGAACAGACCAACTGCTGCACAATTTGTACCTTCATTAAAATATTCTTTACCACAAATATTCAGAATTTTAAGATTGCACAAGTTACATTGTAATGGAAATATGCTGTGCAATTGCTGGCAATTCGTTATATGGAGTTCTTTCAAACTCTTGAAGAAGTCGACCGGAGGTGCACCATGACACACTTCTTTTAAGTTTCTCATTTCCTTCAGCTCCAACTTAATTAACCTGTCAAACACAGCATTTTCCTGAAACGAACCGCCAAGCTCAGAAGTTGTATCTATGAGATATTCAATCATCAAACAAAATTTAAGGCAGAGCTCAGTCAAATCACCCAAGCCTCCCACAACTTGTTCCATGTCTGGGACAATATTTTTACAACATCTAAGCATTGGCAAGTGAATAGGCGCTGATAACCATAGAGTTCTCTTGGTGAAATGTTCTGTAGCTACATATTCAAAGTCAAACAGTCCCTCATTTTTTAATTTATACCTCTGCAAATTTGGGGCAGTGGCATAATGTGCCCAACATTGCCAAAAATTTAGAGATGTAATGCCAAAAACATATAGCTCTTCTAGTTGTGAACATTTTTCTATGGTTTTTAGATTATAATTCTCCTCAATCTGACAGTCTGTCAAATCCAATAGCTTCAACTTACTCAGTTTCTCAATTTCATCTGGAACATCTTTGAAGCGACAACGTTGCAAGATGAGAACTTCTAATCTTCTTAGGCTTACTATAAAGGACATATCATCGAGCTCCCATCCACACAAGCGTAAAGTTCGGAGATTAGACAAGCTTCCAATTGATTGAGGAAACAATGAAATAGGACGATAAGATCGACGATTGATGATAGCCAAAACCTTAAGCCCTTTCATACCTTCAAATGATGCATATGATAAATGTATGGCCTTCTCAGTATTGAGTATTAAAACTTCAAGTTTAGGAGCATCCAATTGATGATCTGTTTCATGAAATTTTCTATACCGTAGAGAGATAGTAAAACAGTCTTTCGCATCTCTCAACCCTACCAAAGAGTTTACATCTTCAACAAGATTAAGCTTGATGGCATGATCCTCCTTAGATGCCATCCACAAAGCTAAGTCACGAACCATATCATGCATCTTTACATAGCCTATTCCAAAGTGCTCTTTAAATGAAGCCATTATCTTAGAAGTTTCTTCCAACAGACAAGAATCTAGAAGCTTGTTTAAACCCACTCTAATCTTGCTCCTTGCTAAATCAAATGATTCAAACTCTCCACATACACCAAGGCCAACCCCATATCTAATCAAATCTTCAACAGGGATTTGATAATCTTCTGGAAACATAGCACACATGAAGAAGAGCAACTCAGCTTCTTTATCTCTCAAGTAATCATAGCTTAACTTTAGACAAGAGAAAGCATCTCTCTCACCTTCTTCTACATCAACTGGTTTCGAATCCTTCAACTTTTGTAAAGCTACCTTCCACTCATGAATTTGGAAATCATTCAATTTTCCCTTCAAGGAGGATGCCACAGCTTTAATTGCAATTGGCAGTCCCTTACACTCCCTAGCAACATCCTGTGCGACTCCTCCTAACATGTTGAAGGAAGATTGATCACGCATTGCCGCAGACTTTCTGAACAATATCCAAGCTTCTTCTTCAGATAATAATCCCAACGGAATCTTCGATTCACAGTCCATTAAACTACATACATGTTGACGACGGGTAGTTAAAAGAACCTTGTGGCTTCCTTTGTTACTTTCATTAAATTCAATTCCTATATCCTTCAAATTGAACTTTGTCCATATATCATCCACTATTATAAGAACTCGTTTCTCTTCTTTCAGCCTTAGCCATAATCGTTGGGCTCTTCCCTCCTCATATTCTTCTTCCATTTTCAATCCCAACATTTCTGCCATTTTCCCTTGAATGCTTCGGATATCCGGAGTCTGAGACACGGTAACTGGTAAAACCAAATCAAACAGTTTCAACTCCTTTGCATTTTTTCCAACCTCAGTTACAAGGGTAGTTTTGCCACACCCTCCCATGCCGTACAACCCTATTATATTGGCGTTGTCATCCTGTAATGCCTCAAAGAGTTTATTGAAAGCCAACTTTGTAGATTCAAAATAAGTGAAATCTTCGGTTGACTTATATTCAATGCCGCGGAGTGGAGCAGGTTGAGAAAATGGGTCAAATTGGGTATTGTTTTTTAAATTTGTCATGATCTTGATCTTCTCTTCCATTTGCTTGCACAAACGATATCTCTTCCAGGTGGGACAACATCCCTGGTAACAACATTTGTTTGCTTCCATTTCGCGTACCAGGGGCTCCACCTCCTCTAGTACATTAGTCACCTGATTCATCCACGTCCCCACATCATCCTCGATTATTTCAGTCTTCTTTGTGGCTTGATCAATACGCCTTTGGATTCTATCCTTTTCCAACACCAGATCCTCTTTCTTTTCCAAGAGGTTTTTGGCAATCCTGTTGGCACAAAACAAGTATTGTCCTACCCGAATTGTTGGATTCACCAAATTTTCTGCTGCTTTAGCAGCAATAGAAATAACAATCTCTGTCATTTTTGCAAAAGCAACCTGTCAACCTGAAGCAAGAAGATGGTTGGATTGGTTAATTTAATATCCAGTGGCATGAATGTGTGGCCGAGTGAAAAAGATGCATCAATTCATACCCCTGTAGTTTTCAGACTAATGATTAATGATGCAATGCTGCTTCTTGAGAATAAACTCCGCCCTGCTGACTGCAACCAAAATATGAAAATATTAACTAAGTTTAGACTCCTCGTATTGTATTTAAGCATCAGATGATCATAGGCACCAGAGTTCAACCGGTAAGAGCAATTAATAATGTTAGCCCTAAGTGTTATAATAGCATTGCACGTTAAGAGCAATTTTGATATGATGAGTTTTGATTATGATAAATGAATGTTATAATAGCATTGTATGTCTTTATACCAAAGTGTTATAAAATCTATAATAAACATATTATATTATGGTTGTAATAGCATTGTATGTCTTAAGCTAAATTGATATATATTGTACAAGTTTTAATAGACATATTAAGTTATGGTTGATGCATATATATGATATGATAATTATGCATGTTCTTATACTAATTTGTTATATAAATCATGCATATCAATATCTTGATATATTAGATTAGATTAACTATATGGTTTGCAAAATTTATGAACTTTTATATATGAAAGTCCAATAAATAAAATGAGAATTTGCATTGAAGCAAAGAAATGGAAGATCATGTTATGCTCAACTTAAGAATAAGGAAAAAAGATAAGAAAGAAGTTGTGATCTAAGTATTGAAGGATGACAAGATTCAAATTTTAAAAGTTTTGAAGCATCAATAAAAGTCAAAGGAATTCATTGGTATAATTTTTAATTTTAGGCTTAAATTTCCTTGTAAAATAGAGTTTTTAATGATATAGAACTCAAACATATTTTTAAAATCTTAACTTGATCAAAATTTTTAAAAAGATAGCCCACAATCATGTTTGTACAAGATAGCTTATGGAACACTTCAAAAACTAATGAGATATGAAGCTTTAGTCCTTTTGATTTCTACCTTAGGTCACTCTTTTAATCATATCTCATAAAATATTTATGATTTAATTGTTAAAAATTTTTCATATAAAAAAAGATTCAGAGCTTTCTATGAACATATTATTTGCTTAAAATGATCAATATATAAAAGAGTTATGAACTTTTATATAAGAAAGTCCAATAAGTAAAATGAGAATTTGCATTGAAGTAAAGAAATGGAAGATCATGTTATGCTCAACTTAAGAATAAGGAAGAAAGACAAGAAAGAAGTTATAATCTAAGTATTAAAAGTCAAAGGAATTCATTGGTATAATTTTTAATTTTAGGCTTAGACTTCCTTATAAAATAGAGTTTTTTATAATATATAACTCAAATGTATTTTTAAAATCTTAGCTTAGTCAAAATTTTAAAAAAATGTCCCACAATTATGTTTGTACAAGATAGCCTATGGAACACTTCAAAAACTAATGAGATATGAAGCTTCAGTCTTTTTTATTTTTACCTTAGGTTACTCTTTTGATCATATCTCACAAAATATTTATGATTTGATTGTCAAAATTTTTTCATATAAAAATAGACTCAAAGAGCTTTTCATGAATATATCATTTGCTTAAAATGATCAATATATGAAAGAGTTATGATTTTTTCAAATTAAGTCTAGAAATCAGTTTTCTCCATTGTAATCTTTTCTGACCTTTGTTCATTATTTTAACCATATTTCAAAAACTATGAATGATATGAGCATAAAATTATTTTTATGTGAAAATAAACTTAAATATTTTTCCATAGATAGGTCATTTTCTTAAAATGATTAAGATATGAAAGTAATCCATGTAAGAGATTTCGACAAAGAAAGAGAAGTGTTGTGGAAGGCTCTGGAGAAAAAAAGAGTTTGTGTCGCATATATTCAGGTTATAAAGGACATGTACGATGGAGTAATTACAAGTGTAAGAACGTCTGGAGGAGAGACAAAGGACTTTACTATAAGGATAGGTCTACATCAGGGTTTAATCTTGAGTCATCACTTGTTTAATTTAGTCTTAGATGTTCTTACCAGGGACATACAAGAGAATATTCCTAATTGCATGCTATTTGCAGATAATGTAGTCTTGGTTGAAAAATCGCAGGAAGAGATTAACTATAAATTGGAGTTTTGGAGACAGGTTTTGGAATCAAAAAATTTTCGCTTGAGTAGGAGTAAGACGGAGTATATGCATTGCAAGTTTAGCAAGAGGCAAGATAGAAATGATTTAGAGATAAGAATTGGAGAACATATCATATCGCAAATATCTAAATTTAAGTACTTGAGATCTTTTCTACAAAGCGATGGGAAAATTGATGGAGATATCACATACAGGATACAAGTTGGATGGTTAAAATGGAGAAAGGAATCTGAAGTGATTTGTGACCGTAAAGTATCCACTAAGCTTAAAGAGAAGTTTTATCAGACTTCTATACGACTAGTTGTGCTTTATGGTAGTGAATGTTAGGCTTTAAAAGGACAACAAGAGTAAAAAATGGGAGTAGCAAAAATGAGAATGTTAAGATGGATATGTGGTCATACAAGAAAGGACAAGATACGAAATGATTGCACACGAGGACATATTGGCGTAGCATCTATTGAGGAGAAGATGACAGAAAATCAGTTAAGGTGGTTTGATCATGTGCAAAGAAGGCCATTAGAGACACCAGTGAGAAGAGTTGATCACATGATTTTTAACCCAATGAAAAAGTGCAAAAGGAGACCAAAAAGGACTTTAGAGGAAGTTATAAAAAGGGATCTCTTGGTGAATAATATTACCGAAAACTTGATTTTTAATAGAGCCCAATGGCGTCGTGCAATCCATGTATCCAACCTTACTTAGTGGGATAAGACTTTATTGTTCTTGTTGTTGTTGTTGATTAAGATATGAAAGAGTTATGAATTTTATAAGTTAACTCTCAAAATTAGATTTTCACAATCCACTCTTCTTGACCTTTGCTCATTATTTTAAACATATCTCAAAAATTAAATTAAATTTGAGCATAAAACTAGTTCCATTTGAAAGTAGACTCAAATAATTTTTCAATAATAGGTTATTTGTTCAAAACAAACTTAAAGTTAAAGTTGAGTTTATGATTTTGTTTTTGTGAATCGATTGACCAATCGATTCTACACAGGTAGAAACAAAAATTTCATTAAAATCGATTGACCAATTGATTTTGACTATTTTGGTGCACATATAATGGCTATAAATATCTAATTTTCATTCCCAACTACCCCAAATAGCTATAATATTCCATAAGCTTCTTATAAAAGTTAAGAAACATCAAATACAATTAAGAGAAAGCTTAAACTTCAACTTTTAATATCATTTTACTCCTTCTTTCATCCAAATCATGATTTGCTTTCTTCTTTATAAATTTCTCTATTTTGAATTTCATTCATTTCATCTATTCCATCCACTCTATAAAAGAGTTTGTATGAATCAATATTCATCTTATATCATTTTCTACTTATAAAGGGTCAGGTATCTTTTAGAAATTTTTTGAGAGGGTGAGGTATTCTTTATAAAGAGAAAATTTGCTCAAGGAAGAGAAAGAGCATTGTAAGGCTTCCTTAAGTGTCAATTGGAACTTGAAGATATAGTGGATTGAAATACAAGTTTGGAAAATATGAAGAGTGGATGTACACCTTAGAGAGAATATTTAAGGGTAAAACCACTATAAATTCCTATTTTTGATCTCTGTATCCTATCTCTTTATTTTTCTACATATGCTTTATTTTTCTTGTTACATGCTCTCTTTCGTTGTTGTTATTTGTTGAAAATATTGTGTTTGAGTGTTTATATTAATGCTTAAATGATTAAATACTTAAAAAGAATGTATATTTATGCATGCATTTGTTGATGATTTATCCATGCATGGTTGATGAAATTATTGAATATATTATATTTCAATTTTGATCTTGATGTTTAGATGATTAAATGGTTGTAAGAGAAGTATATTTATGCATGTACTTCTTCATGATTTGTCTATATATAATTAATGAAATTATTAAATATATTGTGTTTCAATGTTGATTTTGTTTCTTTAATGATTAAATAGCTGAAAGAAATATATATCTATGCATATACTTCTTGATTCTTTATTTATACATAGTTGAAAAAGTTAATTTGTACTAATTCTTTGAATTATCATATCTTAGATACAAATTTCTTTATAAAATTTTCTTGAAATTATTTGAATTAAAATTATCATCATAGCTATCCAAAATAAAAAACTTTTCAAAGAAAATTTCAAAAATGGTGAAAGTTTTAACAAAACTCAAATCATCCCCTCTTGAGTGTAGGTTGCCAAAACCTATAAATAAGAGTGTTCATGAGAAGATCCCATCAATCATATCTTTTTTCTTTTATTTTAATTAAGAATAGTACAATCAATCACTTAGACCATAATTAATTGAGTAAATGTTAGTAATGCCCAAAAAATATGGTGCGACATGCATTAAAAATATTTGTTGACAACCTCCACTTTTTCATTGGAACCAAAAAATATTTGTAACTAATCTAATTTAATAAAGAGATATTAATTTAAAATATTTAAATCAACTTTACACATTCTTCCTTATCTCCACAATAAATGTTCTTATTAATTAAAGTAATTGATGGTAGTAACAAATTGAGTATAATATTTTTTATTATTTTGTTATCATTAAATTAATAATAAAAGTTTTTTCATCCAAATAAAAAAAATGAAAGTTATTAACCTTCACATATGAGCATGAAGATTAACAATTCTAATATACACACATACATATATATACATATAATGTAAGGGAAGTCAATTTTACTTGAGTTATAATTAATATAACCAGTAATACAAGGATACAACCTAAATTTCACTATATAAATAATAATCATGAAAATACCGTAACACAAAAGAGCAAGAGTCACGTAATAAAGCATGGTTATTATACAAATTAGCGGGGGGTGCAATTATTTTTTACCTTAGTGTTTGATTTTGCAAGCTCTGAAAGTGGCAATAATATACCTTCTTTCAAGAATAAACCCTCCCTTTTTTGATTCACTGCGAACAAAAATACAGAAATAATAATTAAGTGAATGCTTGATACACTCTCACCCCTTTAATAGGAGAAATTTTTACCTACATGAGATATATTATATGAAATCATTTAAAATAATTTTTAAATACTAAATTATTTATAAATTTTGATTCAATATAGCAACTACAACTATAATTGTTGTATTATGGATCTCCAATATTTTTATAGTTCCCATACTAATAAAAAATTAAATAAAAAAATTGTGATAGATCAAAATCAACATGGAACCCATAAAAATACAAGAGTTCACTTATTTAGATTGTTAAATGCAATAAATAATTGCTACACAAAATAAAAAATTTAACATTTGAAAATTATTTTAAATGATTTCATATAATTCAAACTATATACCTAAAAACTCTATCTCTAATAGACTGTGGAATAAGTAGAAGGTGTAGAATGAGAATAACATTATTGAATTGATTAAGTCCACAATACAGGCGCCTCTTAATTGGTTGCTCAATTCGAAGAAATATCAGTGGTCTGCTTTTTACAATTTTTAATTTCTTAGAAAATTAAAAAACTAAATTTTTAATGCACCTAAATTTCACAAATGTTCAATGGACGATAAAGTTAATTGTTCTTCAGTTGTTGAATGAAACAACAGACCTTGCGCATATTGTATTTAAGCATTAAAAGTAACAAAATTCTATGGGTGAGAGAGAATACTAAGTGTCAGGGAAATGCATCAACCTGTTCTGTACGTTGAATATTTTTTGAAATCTGAACGGTGGTTTTTCTCTCCAAAATTAAGAGGGTTTTCCAATACTAAAAATTCTAATATTATTCTTTTGCTATCCGTCTGTTCCCAACCTATTTTGGAAATAAATATTTTTTCATTCAAAGAAAGGTCTAAAAAAATTGAAGTTAAATATAACTCTTGTGAAAGTAACTTCTCACCATCCACGAAAATAAGAAATATCCTTTTTCTTACAATGGTGGCGCTTGATAGTGAAAGTTATCCCATAGCTTCCTCCAAATTCTTGTGGATCCGCTTCCTGTGGTCGAAAGCTGCTCTCGATCTCCAAAAGATTAGCGTCGTAAGCTGCAGAAGGAAGAAACTGATGGAATATATATTTGGAGAGAAGAAAGCTCCATTTACCTGAATCACAGTCATAGAGTGTATGATTTGCAAGTCTCCATCGTCTCCGATGAATAGATCGGCCGCCGGTCACAGAGTCTTCGATCTCTTGGGTTGGAAAATGAGTGGGCAACAGAAGAGAGAATCAGAGGTAAAGACCAACAATGTGGAAGTGGAAGAGGCTGCAATTTTCTTTTCGCAGACGGCGTTAAAGTCTTTTGGACCGTCACAGAGTCTCCAACGCGTCCTACCCCACCCGCCACCAAAAGCTCAAAGTGGTGTTATTTTCCTCACTACTTTTTAGAAGCCACTTTTTATATCCACCGTTATTTCATGAATTAAAAAAAATAATTAATGTTGATTATTATTCTTCAATATTATCATAGATATATTTTTTTCGTTGTAAAATTAATGATTTGAACTATGATTATCCTTAAAATAACGAGTCTATTACCACAAACTCATTAAAATACTAAAATTTTTATATAATTATTTCGTGAATTCTAATCAATCATCAGAAAATATAATTAATGTTCAAATATATTCATAACAGCATTTTTTTAAAATAAGTTTGTACTTTATTATATTAGATTTTTATATAATTTTATTTATTTTTTAAAAAAACAACATTTCAATTCATCCTTCATCCATAAATATTCTTGTAAGGAATTAGAGGAATGAGATTATTGTTGATAAGAAAAAAAAAATGTAATCTGAAAATTGATGCAAATGAAACTATAACCATTGAAGGCAATTGAATCTGGGGGACTCAAACATAGTATGAACTATGAAGCTTCAAGCAGTCAAAATAAGAAGAGTCTCGGATGGATGAGAGACAAAGCTAACGTGCCCCAGCCCCCCGCCAATTATTACTGTTTGCCTTAGGACAACTACCATTTTTGGTTCAAGCCACATGTTCAATCACCATCGGTTTGTTTTCCCGTTCCCATAGTCTTGACATCACGCTGGGTTGGGAAGAAAGGAAATAAGAATAATAAAAAATTTTGAATTTTGAAAAATTTTTATGTTTGAAATGAAAGAAAAAGGAGAGAAAGAAATATAAATTAACTTTATTTTTATGTATTAAATTTTAAAATTTCCTTTTCTTTGTAACTTTTTTATTAATATTTTTTTCCTTTCATTCTATTTTCCATTCACCCAAACAAAGCATAAATCCTCCTCCAACTTTCTCTCTTTGATAGAATGAAACGA